>OW388299.1:17387075-17843651 GCA_936450465.1 Gibbula magus | reverse complement strand
TGTACATCCTCATATTATTTGGTTAATTTGGTTTATATAAACCGCGAAAACACCTATTGTGCATAACGCATACTTCATAATATGATTCTGAACTATGTACACAGTAATTGAAAGATCTTCTAAACAGCAATGAACAATAACGTTACTTCCGGGAAATAAACTCACTTGCAAAAGAAACGTCCCCATACAAAATACAAGATATTTCAATCGACGGGCGATAAATGCTACTGAAACAGCGTTACATCATATCTTCAGAACCCAACAATACTAAATGTGAATTTTCAAAACATTATCTATTCATAACTCTGAGAAACACAAGTTTTAAGAAATGGTCGTTTTAGAATCTCCTTAACTAGACGAGATAGAAGCCTCAAAAAGCCAGTTTTGGCTTGTTTTCTGACGTCCTACAGTAATGACGCGTCAACAAATTTAAATCAAAGAAGGTTATTTATGTCGAGGATATCTTTAATTAATTAAATTTCTACTTTTTCAATGTTTTAACTTAAATACCAAATATTGTGGGCCAAAAACATCTTTAAAAAACGATTTAAGCACCCAATGTATATTTGAACAGATGTAAAAATAAAAATTGTATACTCTGATGTATGAAATTGTGAATACTTCTTTACAAAAAATGTGGCTACCAAATACATTCAACATCTATTTTCTCCGACATCAATATACTGTTTTCAAAATGTGGAGACGTTTCTTTTGCACGTGAGTTTATATGAAACATTTCGTCGGTATAACACCTGAAATATTTTACTTTGAATGAGTTTGCCAGGTACTGTTGCTTGTTGCTTTTTAACCTTGAAATTTTATTTTATTTTCGCTGACTGTGTACAGAAGGTGAGACTCAAATGAACACTCATTTACCGTCAAGCAAGACATCAGAGAGAAAGTAAGATAAAGTCAAACTTGATAACCTGGATTCTCGATTGTTTGCCATTATACATAGTAAGCGGATGTTTACATCCCGTCCCTTCACGTACGTCACTTCCGGTTACCCTCCACCCCTCTAAGCCTCGCACCATTTTTCGTTTAAATGATAGATTAGCAAGACAAACATCGTCAGTATCAAGATCTATGCACATAGCAACACTAAATGCGGTTGAGAAGGAGAGCAAACGCAATGTCAATGGTCAGCCGGTTCTGCAAGCCGAGCGTAACGTGTTGATGCAAAATATGAATACAGATGTCATATCATCTGCACACCTACGTGAATAACTAGAATGTGCATTCATTACCCGAATGAGACAGTTACCCTCACCTGGAACGCTTCATTTTAATAAATACATGTCCTCAAGCTCGTCATTCACAGCTCAACGGTAGCCATTTGAATGTCGCGTGATATGCTTATGAAGGTTATTCCAAAAATGCGTAATTCAGAAAAAACGAACCCTGATTGGATAAACGTGAATGTTTGGGAAACAAAATCAAAACTCCCGTAATAAATAACACACATATTATATTTTTGTAAATACTTAAAGAGAATTTTTGGAAACATATTTTCAATTTTCAATTTACCCGCTATCAATTCAGCATAACATGTCTCTGATTTTCAAACACAGTAGGTCTATTTCCTAAATAAAATATATAATGATATATAAAAAAATCTTTATGGTGTAGAAGATGACAGTTGGTCGCGATGTTAATATACCTGGTCCTGAAGGAGACTGTAATCGGGTGATGTTCATCATAGTGCATCCATAATTCCCATAATAGAAAATGTTCATCACGCCACACCTGGCCACGTGTTGTGTAGCCTGGTACGGTCTCGCCCCGTCCACATCCCCTCCACACACCTCTGTCTGGTCAACATCCTGTTCCCAACTTCCCGTTCCAGTCGCGGTCGTGTAGGCCTAAAGGTTATACATTCAAGTCCCATTTATAATTTTAAATTTGTATTATGATATATTCAATTGTACGATTTGTCTTACGTTTTAATTACATGTTTGTTTGCATCCATTTCCAAAATCTTTGGTGGAATAATATTAGCTTCAAAATGAAAAGTTTGATATCTGATCTGATAGCAGTAGACGACGCAGTCAAGCGAAGAAACGGGTACTACATGTAAGTGCAGTATCACGGTTTTTGCAAATTTAATTGTTCAAATTTCCCATTTATAATGATAGTTTATGTCATTTATATTTACTTTAGAAGGTAAAACATCGTATTACACAAACAAATTATCCGTAGTGGTAATAACGGTGTTTCATTTAAAGCAAAAAATGTATGGCTGCCATTTTAAGGTGAACACAGTTTATTATTTCGAATGACAAAAACTATTCCCATGGTTTTACGGAACCATGCACACTAATTTTTATACCCCCGACCTAAAAAGGTCGGGGGTATATAGTAATACCAATAATTCACTCCGTCCTTCCGTCCGTCCGAAAACAATTTTTGTCCGATCGATTACAGAAAATCTATTCATCTCATCCTTTTCAAATTTGGCACATGTCTTCTTCACCACTAGGAGAGGTGCATTGCTAAATGTAACACGATTTGGTGATTTTTAAATTTTTTTGGCGAATTTTTTATTTTTTTTACTTCGTCATATTCGGAGCTAGAATGAATGAAGCTACTTCTGTGTTGTGATTTGTTGACTTTATCATTTTCTTTTTCATGTAACTTTCATCACAAGCTACTTCTGTGTACTTGTACTTGTTCATCTTACTATTTTATATTTCCACTGGTCATATTTGGGAAAAAGTTAAATTTTATTTCCTTTCAGCCATAAACTGCTGTATATCCCTCACTGTGCCTACAGGGATGTGCTTCCATGAACCTGTTGTTTCAAGTCACTCGAGTGAATCATTATGATGGATTAATTTCCAAAATAAAGTTGAAATCAGTGGTAATGGCAGTAGTGTATTATGTTCCTCATACCTTTTCAAGTTACTATTATTCCCACTTTTACTTAAACCACCTTTTTTACATGAAGATACTTGTCCTACACTTTTCACAAACAGTTTAATCTTAGCAATTACATGTGCAGACACCTCTCTCTTTAAGTAAAATAAAAATGTCAATCTTTAACAGTATTAGTGAGCCACGCTCACTCTTTTGCTCGTTAACTTGATTTTCCGAAGAGAGAAGGGTGTTTTTTCTATTGGTGACGTTATTTTTCAAATATATTTCATGATTCGACTTATTTCAGCGAAAAAATGTGCTACTGCCCCTTTTAAAGTTGCCGTATTGTTCGTTACCCGGTCCCTTTTCATCTTATCGGTTTATTCTTTCCAAATACATCGAAAAAGATTGTTTGAAAAGCTTGTATATATGGTTTTCCGAAGGTGCAGGGAGTGTGGAAAACAATAGTTGTGCCAATATTAGCGATTTCAATAATCCATAAGGTCCAAAGGGTGTCAATATCTTACTTTATCATACGTAGTTGCATGGAATATTCTATGTCTTTGAATTTATCGCTATAACTGACATCTACCATAGTTGTCAAAGTTTTTACCCAATTGCTTAAAATTGTCGGTCCAATCCAATATATTGTTATGAAGTTTCATTCAACGGCGTGTTTTAGAAACAATCCAAATAAACCTTTTTTGTCAATTAATACTCGTACCGAGAAATGTTCTAAAAAGGTCAGCGTTCAGAACTGCTGTGTCTGCAAATTTAGCTAGCAAATATTCTACAATATCAATCGTTAATCTGTTGATAAGTTTATCACTCCTTATCAGTCTGGTTATTATTTCGGTACATTACGATAAATATATATGGTGAAAACCTATTGACAAGTACACATGATTCCGAATTTCCATACAATTTTATCCATATATGGATAGAAGGACCAAAGTTAAAAATGGAAACTGATAGGCATCAGCATAACGTCATACACTTGTCTTGTACCTCTCTCTAGCCTTAATAAATCCCTTTATTCTTCGCTAATGTAAGTACATGTATCTAGAATCACCTTATCATTTGAGCTATATCTGAAGAAACATGTTTTTATGAAATGTTGATTAATGAAATTGGTCAGGGAGATTAGGTCTTTCAGCAGAGTACATTTTACTTACTTATGGAACGATTCAAGGGAGTGTTCACACTTTTGGGAGCGTCTATCTATTTCTTATCATTCGTTATACACGTATAAGTAAAAGGCATTATTTCAGTTTAACAAAGATGACGGTCATATTCTTTTCTATATGTGTCATGGTGTTTCACTCCAGCCAATGACGTGTGTATTATTGATAATTAAAATAAAGAACGACATTTATTGGTTTATTCTCCACTAAACGTGCATATTGGTTTGTGTAGGTGCTGAGAAATAAAATGTCTCATAGATTAATATTTGTATACGGAATCTGTAGGGGAGAATCAATGGGAAAATTTCCTGAAGTGGTTGTACTGTAGCATCATTTTGCTTGATTTTATATTGGTCAACACTTATATACCCTTTTTTGTGCTTGGACAGATACGTTACTGCACTATGTATATGTAGAGAATTATGTATACATAGCAACATCTATTATTGTATTTGATTGAATGTTTAACTTCTGTTGTCATACAAAATATATGTCGGGTCTGAATTGTCCTGTTTTGAAACATGTCAAAGAGGTTATATGTAAATAGGAAAGACTTATTTTTTTAAACATATATAACATACAAACATATCATTTTCTTCCTAAACGTATGGAATCGAACACAGGTATGCATAGTTATCCATGGGATGCATTTTCCTGTGCACAGCATCATCAAAGAGCAGAAATACGCCATTATAACAACTTAACCTGAAGATAACTGTTTTTCACCAAGAGACAAATAGTAAACTAAAATATCTATCATTCATGTGAGGAATCTAGTTCAATATAAAATGAACATAATTTAACCCCAAAAGATGAACTTTTATACTTACTTGTAGCATATTAACATTATATAATGCTAAACTAATGAAACGTTTGTAAACTCTGGTAGAATTCGTAATACAGCAAGTAAGAAACAGATACGTCAGCAATTGCAACAGATACGTTACCTTGAAAAACCTCACAGACATTTCGTAATTTTTACAATCATACATCAGAGATAAATGTTGTATGATATAGTAAACATAAGAATAAACCATTATAGCATGTTGAAAGTTATCTTCCATAAATGCAACAGATGCGTTACCATGAAAACATCATGTCCTGTCGTAATTAACCACTGCACTAACTTACTAGATCATGATTTGGAAATAACCTTTGTATGAAATAGTTAACACGTAGAAAAATCAAATAGTGTATTTCACAACCTTCACACTGTTAATGAAACAAGATTGATTCGACAACAAGTACATCTCGTTCAGTTTGGTGGTATTCCCTTTCATAGTCCCCTCATTGGTACCGGAAATGCTTGTTTCTTGAACATATTGTCATTCATCATGTCGTCTGTGGGCTTCACAGGCGGTCAGACAATATTTTTTACTAATTGGTAATGTATTGGTAACGTATTTGTAACGTATCTGTTGGTAACGTATCTGCTGGACTTACAATGTATTTGGATGTGTTGGACAACCACTTCAAGGTAGAAGAGTGCTGTCACCTTTCAGCTATTCAAAGCACTTAGTTCAAGACGGCCATGTACGAGAGTAGGTGATTGTAAGCAGAAAATTCCACAATGGAAGGCAGTACAGGTAACGTATCTGTTGACATTTTGCGTATCTTTTCCAATAATGAGTAGTTTATCCAAAACTACAATTTTATGAGACTTTGTGTGTTTCAGATGATTGTTATATAATTTTGTATATCTGTATTTGGTTTAGATGACATCGTAATTAATTGTATATACCCTAGGATTTGATTTCATAATGCAATATGAATTTTGGTAACGTATCTGTCGGTCATTTTGGAGACACCTATATTAGTGAGATTTAAAAAAAACCCACTTATATACTAAAGTAATGGATCTATACTGAATGTATTCTACTGCTATCGAGACATCTTTAGAATCTACTTTTTAGAATGTATAATGCATAGTTTCCAATTAGACAGATATAATTGTAACTGCCTATCGACTGGAGACATGCATATTTGTGTAGATTTGACACTTTTCGAAGCCTGAATGAAAAATATAGTTGTTTATATAACTTATGTTAAATGTGTACTGACACTGCCCTATAGTAAGGTACATTTTATAGTAAAATTTTATAATTTCCAAGAAAAGGTTCAAAAGATATCCCCTTGAGACATGGTTTTCTGTTAAATGCGCGTTTAGTGGAGAAAGAGCCTATTACGAACAAATTCAAACTTGGCCTTGATCTTTTTACATCACGTTTTTGATAATGTGACTGCGTTGGCATCGGCTGATTATGTCGATGCTTTAGTTTGATTAGAGGGTTCTACGGGCTTATTACTAATAAATAATCTATTCTGACATTTTCGGTCGGGGTAATTGGGTGTAAAACGATGTTGTTGAACAGAACCCCAAATACTTTAATGACATTAATGGCTTGCAATTATTGGAATTAAGATTTGAAAATCTGATATGTTGACCCCCTTCTGCCGATAGGTGTCTACCCTGCGAATCATAATTTGTCCATGCACCTTCACATTTTTGTCGGAATAATATCTTTAAGAGAACAAAAATCTCAATTTGGTATAAGTTTCCTTTGTCGATCAGTTTAGAATTGAAAGCGTACCTTAAGTTCAAACCACCCGTTGTCTGTTTCAGAGCAGTCTATGTCGACGTCTATCATCCAGAAATTTGATCCAAATGTATTCAGGGACGAGAACCCAAAACCATCTTCCGACACAGTTGGACCGTCAGCTGTTTGTCTGTATGTCACATAATTCTTGTTAGCACATTCAATCTTCAGAAGGAAGAAGAAAAGTTCAGTTCTTTCCTCATTTCTGACCATACCAATCATAAAATCGTCTCCTCTGCTAATACTTGCACTGGAGACTGAAGAGCCGAAGTATCATTTTTAGTAATGGGAAATTTGAAATCAGGATAGGTCGTTCACAGTTAGAATTTTGCTACATTTAATTATGAAGTAAACGTCTTTATGTCACTTTGTTAGTCATGTATTGTACTTTGAATAAAGATGACAACAACAGATGGATGGAATCTGCTAATTCATGTTTGAAACGTTCTTATCATCATCTGACTACATTTAATTAATTCAAGGTTTGAATGACTACCAGGCACTCCGTGGCCACAGAAGGCATACTGAGAATTAAATACTTGAGTTCCTTTTACTACAAAAACAAAGTGTATCAATTTGAACGCCATGTTATGAACCAGTGTGAAGAAGTTGGGAATTGTCCATAATTATATTTGAAATACTTGCACTCTTACATAGCATTTACATAACATATCATAAGAGTTAATATATCAAAGTTTTACTTGTCAGTAGTCCACATCATGGGTGTTCCTGCTGGTAGGACACCTTTATAGGCATGCTGGGATTGTTCAGGTCCGTTCCAGTCCAGGAAGTGGTCACCACGGGACCAGGTGGAGAATGCACTACTTGACGCATCTTTAGGGACGACTCTATGTTTTATTGGAATCTGACACGAGCCTTCGGGACATCGCGACCCTGGAGATATCATGTAATTATAGGATATCTAACGAGCTTCCCCTTTCATATCAAGTTTATGTCCCGAGTGAAATATTTGTTCTTTGTCTCGAGCCTTGGCGAGAGACAAACCAAAATTATTTCACGAGGGACATAAACTAGTTATTGAGTTATGTATCCTGTTTATAACCAATACGTATTTCTTACGATTTATTGTGTTTTAAAATATATTTCTGTTGTCCCTATAAAGGAACGGAACAGCGGAGTAATATCAGACCTGTCACAACATCTATAAGTTCATAATATTGCGACGTTAAATATTCACAAATATCAACTAATCAAACCAATCTATAATTCGTCATGTGCGTTATGGCGAAACCAGTTGCACTAGTGTGCGCATTATAAAATCTCCCTGCTCAAGTCAGGAGATGAGAGTTATCCGTCCTTTGAATGACGTCATGTCATGGCGTCCACCATTCGCATGTTTCTCGTCGTCGAAATGTGTAAACAACTTATAACAACCTCATCAAATGTAAATTTTAGTTGAACATAGCCATTGAAATGGCTTTAATTTCGGTTATTTTGTCTTGTTAGTATAAGTCACTGAACACGTTATTTTCATCGAGCCACTGAGAACAGCCTTTCATTGCAATATTACCCCCAACGATAAGACAGAGAGCACAAACTATTGCTGCATTCTCAACTTTGTGCTAATTAGCTCTGCTGTAGTCATGATGTATTTGTTAATTATTCATTTAAATCAATCATTGCGGTGAGTACCATTTCATGAATTAACTGAAGAATGAGATAACTATTAATTTTTAGTGTTGTCGTAAATTAATTGCAATTTCATGAATGAATTCACGTTCGTTTTATGAATGAATAAGGTAGTCCAGGCAGTGTAAAAGTTTATTGTTAGCCAATCAAATTACTTGAAGGTGTTATGACACATATGACACACACGGGACACCTTAACCATTCAGCATTGATTTTGTGTTTGTACATAATTGTGTTCTTTGTGGCAGTTGTAATTACAGAGTGTATATATATAGATTATTAACCAAGTGTGTTTTCGTATGATTAATATCATATATATTTGGAATGACAAATTTATTATGCGAGCCTTTGGCGTATCATATATGATGTCATTATCAAAATAAGCGTTTTGTTGTGTTAAAAGTGATTAAAGAATTGACCCAGTTTTACCGGAGTAATTTCATTGACGGTACATCAAAGTGATGGTCACGATGTCGGATATATATGGCTGTGAAGTGCTGGGAATTAGTTCTTAATTAAAACAATTTAAAAACATGATATGCGTGGTTATTTATAAAATCGACAACTGGCCCCTGATTTCTTGTTCAAGGCTGTTGTGGGGCTACTTGCCGATGCTCTTGGCAAATAGCGCACTGAAGTTTTGAATGATTTTAAAAACAAATCTACGATTATCTGGACTTTGTTAAAACTATAAATGCAGTGTACCAGATTCAGATGATTCGTGTTTTCCAAAATCCATTCATTCAAGCGGAAATACTCGGGTAAACTCCCAGTTACGCTTTTCAATGATTCGTATATAGTTTAAGGATTCGCAGTGGAGTGGAATTTTGCGAAAGCAGTTAGTGTATTTGACCTTTGACCTGTTTTGCATATTTATCAGATTTGGATAGAAAGTTTATCAGATTGCTTTATTGCACCGATAACACACTCCATTACATAAGAATACATATTTTTGACAATACGCAAGCTGCTAGAACAACATCTTGCCAATATATCAATGACATATTTTGAGAAGCGGATAATAATGAAATTACGTATAATAGAATTACCTATCATATATATAGGATCGTACTATATTTACATAGAGAAAGATAAGGTTTCCAATAGACGATATTGACATCATGGGTCGTTACCTCCTCTGAGAAAGACTTCTTCACCATAATCTGTATCCACACGGATGAATATAATTGTTCTTCTGAAATCTGCTTGAATTGATTCACCAAAGAACGTCGTTAATATAATTAATCCTAGAATTGCCGGGACCATTTTCACTGAAAAAAGACGTTTTATTGAGGTCACCGGGGAAACTGAATAGTTCTTGGGAAAAGACATGTGACAGATTGCCGAGCCACTTACATTTCAGCTAGATAAGAACGAAGCTGGTGAGTGTATCTATGAAGCAAGGTGCTGCTGTTTTGGTAATGTCATAATTAGACATCATGACTGACCTCATATGCTGACATATTGGTGGACTGGTATACGGACATATAAATGGTATACTCAAATAACATTGAACTGGTATATTGACATATCGATGGACTGGTGTACTAATACATAGGTTAACAGGTATACTGACAAATCGATAGACAGGTATGTTGACATATCGAAAGACTGGTGAACTGACATATAAGTGGTATACTCAAATAACATTGAACTGGTATATTGACATATCGATGGACTGGTGTACTAATACAGATGTTAACAGGTATACTGACATATCGATAGACGGGTATATTGACATATCGAAAGACTGGTGTACTGACATATAAGTGGTATACTCAAATAACATTGAACTGGTATATTGACATATCGATGGACTGGTGTACTAATACAGAGGTTAACAGGTATACTGACAAATCGATAGACAGGTATATTGTCATATCGATAGACTGGTATACTGACATATAAGTGGTATACTAAAAAAACATTGAATTGGTATATTGACATATCGATGGACTGGTGTACCAATACATAGGTTAACAGGTATACTGACATATCGATAGACAGGTATATTGACATATCGAAAACTGGTATACTGACATATCGGTGGTATACTCAAATAAGGTACGGTATATGGACATATTGATGGTCTGGTACACTAATACACCGGTTTACAGGTATACTGTCATAACGATAGACTGTTATACTGTCATAATACTAGACTAGTATACTGACATATCGATAGACTGGTATGCTTTGTTTACATGCAACCGTATACATATATATAATAATAATAATAATAATGTTAGAATTTCTATAGCGCCTAAATCCAGGATTGCACTTGATCATATGCTCTGTTAAAAAGAACTGTCTTTAGTTCTTTTTAAATGGAGTGATACATATGTATGCGCAAAGTAGTTCCGTCAACCAATCAAAATGCAAGTTATATTTAGAAAGACTGTAATTCCCATGACCGTTATTAAAACTTTAATACCCGGCATATCTGTGCCCGCTTGGGTAAGAATTCACTTTGATGAGCACTCTGACCTAGTTCAATCAAACTCATCTGGGCAAATGCTGTGAAAATCCTATGCATATTAAATGGCTAAGTATAGTTGATGGATGGAATACATGAGTTAGCAGGTTCAAGCTAGATGCTTTGCAGTACATTTGCTGATATCCGTCAGTTAGCTATAAACTCACGGGCAACAGAAACGCTACCAGGTATTTCAATCTAGATTGAAGAATAAACAAGCAGACAGAGTCAGCCATATTCCCCGCCATGTAGGAATTTTGAATATATTTATGCATTTTGAATATATAATGCATTTATTTTCTATATAGCAAAAGGCACATCTAGACTACTTGGTTGATACTTGTACACAGTTTCAGCAAAATATATTGAATAGTTTTGAAGTTTGAGGCCGGAAAATAGTTTTCTCTCTTCTTGGTTCTAAGTCCAGACTGTTTGCATTCGTAAAAAAAAATATATTCTCAAATTTCAATATAGCAAAAGGCACATCTAGATTACTTGGTTGATACCTGTACAAGGTTTCAACAAAATATATTGAATAGTTTTGAAGTTTGAGGCCGGAATGGAAAAGCCCGGACGCACAGACGGACAGACGGACAGACAGACGGACAGACATTTCTATATCCCCCGCCAACTTCGTTGTGGCGGGGGATAATAAAGAAGTCAGATTAAAAAAACAAAAGGTTTATTCAAAAAGAACATGTGCCGATTTGGTGGAGGTGGTCGTCGTTGGCGAATACGACGATCCATAGCGTCCCAAAGGTGTTCGACATGTCAGGCGAGCATGCTGGCCACGGCAAAACATCGATGTTGTTTAGTAACTCGAGCTGTGTGCGGTCTGGCATTGTCTTGTTGAAAGATCACACCTTGTGCCTATTGTCGAAAAAAAGGGACAGACGACGGGACGGAGAATGTCATCGACGTAACACTGAGCCGTTAGATTTCCACTCACGATAACCAGCGGCGTCTTCTCCTCACCAAGTATGCCTCCCTAAACTATGACACTTCCTCCCCCTTAGGGCACCACGGTCTGTATGCCCTGATGCCATGGGACCTTAGACGTCTTGACACTGTGCGTCTGCTTACCCAGTGGCCCAGGGCATTTGACACGGATGACGTCACAGTCAAGAAGCGGTTCCTGAGGTGTAACATGCGCAGGTATCGGTCCTCCTGGTGGGTTGTGACTCTTGGACGGCCTGAGGCTGGCTTGTATGAGGTCTGTCCGGAATGACGATAACACTGCATTAGTCTTGTGACAGTTGTGCGGTGACAGCCAAAGGTTCTTGCAACATTGGTGTGGGTGGCTCCCATTTCAATCATCCCGATTGCTCGCTCACGTTCTTGTTAAGTTAATCTTGCCATTCTTCAAATGTTTTATTTTTACAAAGTGGGTGTCTAACAACCAATTCGCATTGGTTTTATACCCGTTGGGCATGGGTCTTGTTTGCTTTGCATAAAAAAGGTGAGAACCACAATTTGAGAAAATTTGGGAAAATAATGCGTTTGATACCACAGTTCAATATGAAACAATCATTGTTGTGTTTGTGCGATGTGTTTTCATATGGTTGGGTTTGAATTTGAGTTTGATTTTTTTCGTAATTTCAAATCTAAAGTGGTAGCGTTTCGTTTGCCCGTGAGTTTAGATATTCTACAAAACTCCCAAATAAAGTACTGTTTTTGACTGACATAATGGAACGATGGTCCATTTCGACAAAATCCATGCCATGACGTTACGTTTAGTGGCCTTGATTATAAACCTCAATCTTGGGCCTAGTGCTTAAAGGAGACTGTACTTCATTGCAAAACACATGATGGTTGGAGCCTACTACACCCACCTGCAAAGGAAACGCCATCATACAAACTATTTCAATCCATTTACGACTGATGCTGAGTTACATATATCATGCGTTTTCAAAACATTATTTGTTCATATTTCCGAAAACCTTTTTTAGCAATCGTCGTTTGGAATCTCCTTAACTAGACGAGATTTAAGAATTAATAAACCCTTTTTGCTTTTTTGTTGACGTCCTACAGTAATGATGCGTCAATATATTTAATTATTTGGAATTACAGGGTCACCAAATCTACAATTCAAAATCCCCATTGGCCAAGGAGTCGAATTTCCCTTTTTCATATTAAATTTTACATGAATACCTATTTTTTTTTTTTTTTTTTTTTATTTCACTTTTTTTTCCAGGTATACATACAGGGCGACATTCAGGGACATACATCGTTTCATATACATATATATCTAAAACATATACATATAGTTCACAGTTCGAAGATTATCAATTATCGATACTCATTGGTTCTAAATAACAAATGTAGAATAGACCATAACTTGAGAAAATATGTTTCCTGGTCGAGATTAACGTAGATGTATTTTGTAATATCATAGTATTGCGTGATTTGTCTTTTGATATACCCTATATTTGGGGTATATCCTCTCTTACTACAAGTGTATAAAATATTTTTCACTAATATTATCATGGCATTTAAGGCATAATTGTTTTTCCCTTTAATTCCAAACAATACCTGGGAAATTGTAAAACTGAGCTGTACATCTACAGTGTTCAGCCAGATTTTTAATTCGTGCCATATATTTTTTACCTTGTTACACTCCCAGAACATATGATAAATAGTTTCCTCATATTCTTTGCAAAATGAACATTTTGCGTTATCAACGTAATGTATCTTATGGAGGAAATGTTTTGTTGGTAATATTCTGTGAATGATTCTATACTGTAGCCATTTTAGATCAGTACTAGGAGTACATTTGTTTGCAATCGAACTAAAACATTTCCAGTCCAAATCAGTGTATTGAGAACCAGTGACCTGTTCCCATTTATCATAGCATGGGAGTCTAATAAAGTGCGAGTCGAGTAACATATCATATAGTTTCTGATGACCTAAAAGAGTATTAGTGCATTTAATAATGAAAGGGTATATAGGATTGCATAATTTACAATCGGATAAATTAATGCCTAATGATTTAGCATAATGGATAATTGCACGCTTTATTCCCTCATATTGAAGAAAGTCTGTTTTAAGAGAATATACGGTGTGCAGTAGTTCTCTGGAATAGAATCGACCATGCTCATCCAGTAAATCATTTACGAATAAAATACCCTGTTCTAACCAGCGTTTGTATAAGATAACTTTGTTTCCTACTTTAATGTCATCATTATTCCATACACTTTGAGAAAGTAGATCATACTCACTGTTAACGTGTTTTTTGTATCTACTAATAATGTTTGACCAGTCTCTAAAGACCTCTATCCAAAATGGATTTGAAATGGAAGATATTACTCTATTTTCAATATATGTTTTATCTGAAATCAACAATAAATTTGGAAAATGTAGCCTTTGCATAAGCAAGTGTTTCCAATCTGATTGACTACTAAGTAGTCTTTGTATCCATTTTAATTTTTGCGAAGATATGACATGTTTAATGACCGGAACTTTTAGGCCCCCGTGATCAGGATATAGAGTAATGATATCTCTTTTAACTTTGTCTGGTTTATTTCTCCATATAAATCTAAAACATTCTCTTTGGAATTTGTCTATAACAGATTCAGGTGGGCGGGGAAGGGCGGAGAAAAGGTGGTTCAACTTGGGCAGAAGGAGAGATTTTAAAACTGTATTTCTTCCGAAAGGTGTAAGATTTCTTGCTAACCAAATGTTCATTAAATTTCTTATTTGCATAAATTTTTCGTCGTAATTTATTTGGATCATACGATCCAAATCAATGTCGAAATTTATTCCTAAGAGTTTGAACTCGGTTTGCGACCAATCAAAGTTCCAGTCTTTACATAGTTTGAGTCGAGATCGTTTTTTGGATCCTATCCATAGAAGTCTTGTTTTTTCTACATTAACCTTTAGACCGGAAAATCGGGCAAAAAACTGTAAGGTTTTTAGAACAGCATATAAGCATTTTTCAGATCCATCTAGGGTTAAAGATGTATCATCAGCGAACTGTGACAAAAGATATTCTATATTTCCAATGTTTAGACCTTTTATGTCAGCATTATTTCTGATGAGAATGCCTAAAATTTCAACGGAGAGAATGAATAAATATGGCGCTACGGGATCTCCTTGACGACAACCTCGTTCGATTTTAAAGGGCGACGAAGGGAATCCATTTACCAAGACTCGCGATTCGATGTCATTGTAGAAGGTAGTGATCCAGTCAATGATATTTGGGCCAAAATTGAAAAACGTAAGGACATTACAAAGGTAATTTCGGTCAATTGAGTCGAATGCTTTTTCAAAATCAATTAAGAGTAATAGTCCTGGAATTTGGAATGTTTCAGTATGTTCCATAATGTCGTAAACTAATCTGGTTATCTCCCCTATATATCGATCTTTTACAAATCCTTTTTGATCTTCGTGTATTATGTAGGGAAGTATCTTTTTTATTCTATTTGCGATTGCTGCTGCTCCAATTTTGTAGGATGAATTAAGAAGAGAGATAGGGCGCCAATTTTTTAGGTACTTTTTGGGTTTTTTGCCTTTTGGAATACAGGTTATTAAACCTTGCTTTTGTGAGATTGACAGTGTTCTTTTTTCGAAACCGGTATTTAAAGAATTAACCAAAAACATACCTATATCTTTCCAAAAGAATTTGTAAAATTCTGTTGTAAAGCCATCAGGACCAGGGCTCTTATCATTTTTCATCCCTCTAAGTGCTTCGGTCAAATCTTTTATGGTCAATTTCCCTTCTAAAGACTGTTTTTGATTTTCGTTTAGTTTGGGCACATCGAAAGTTTGACAAATTTCATTAAGATCAATTGGGAGAACATCTTCGGATTGATAAAGTTTTTGGTAGTAATTTTTAGTCTCATTTATCATACTTTCAGTATTCGTAAGCCTAGACCCGTCCGTTTTTTCAATTTCTGTAAAACATTTATTAAGGAAATTTCTCGATTCAAGTTTTAAAAAATATTTTGTTGGTTTTTCTCCCTTTTCGATCCACTTAGCTCTTGATCTTGTAAGCATTCCTTGTATTTTGATATTGTTAATTTCATCAAGCCTTAGTTTTATATCATTGATATCATTAAGTATAGTAGCTTTATCATTTTCATTTTCTTCATTATCTAGATTTATTTCTAGATCCTTTAATTGTTCTTCAAAGTCAGCCTGCATTTTATTTTGTATTTTCTTCTTTGTTGAAGAGTAATAGATAGTCTTACCTCGAATCATTAATAGTATGGTCTCAAATAGTAATTGATCATCAATTGAGTATGTAATATTGCCATTTTCACTAATTTCATACTGTTTTAGAGTAGATTTTATAGTTTCTTTGATCATATCAACATACTTTTTGTCATACAATAATGAATTGTTGAATTTCCAAAAGCCCCTTCCGCGTGGTAGTTCATATGATTTTAGATATAACTCAACAATAGAGTGATCGGAATCAACACTTGGTAAAATTTCACATTTTTCCACAGATAAGAATAAATTGTGTGACAAAAGGAAAAAGTCAAGCCGAGCTTGTTTTAATGGAGTGGGTTGCCGCCAAGTATACCTTGTTGAATCAATGCTATTTTCTCTCCATGGGTCTTTTAGATCAAAGTAGTCTATAATTTCTAAAACCTTATCTCTAGCTTTAGGGTTATTTATATTTCTGTAGTTAAAGGTGTCTTTTTTGGGATCCAGTACAAGGTTAAAATCACCACACAGGCATATTTCATCGCTGTCAAAGTCAGTGACAAGCTGTTTGATATGTTCATAGAAGTCAGGTGAATCTTTATTAGGGCCGTAAATATTAATGATTGTGTAAGTTTTTTCTTTTACCTTGATTTTGAGAGCGACAAAATTTCCACCCTTGTCAAATTTCTTCTCTATTATTTGGAAGTCAAAATTATTGTTAAATAAGATGGCTGTTCCTCTAGCATTACTTGTATATGGACTAACGTAACATTGATTGTAGCCCCACTGTTGTTTAACAGTTTGAATTTGTTTTGACGTGAAATGAACATCCTGTAAACAGTATATATTTGCCCTTTTACATTTAAGAAATTTGAAAACCTTTTTCCTTTTGAAACCTTTTTGTAGGCCTCTGCAGTTTTGAGTTATTATTTTTAAGTTAGACATATGGAATCGATAAAATATTTTGTGCTTTTGGTAAACTTGTCAAAAATATTTCAAGTTGGTTGGCCCTGCATGCAAATACCTGGTTTTCTAATAGGAAACTTCCAAAATTTAAAAAGAATAGAATAAAGATTATCATAAGAACAAAAGAAAAATTTAGTTCCGCCCATAACTCGCGGAAAAATCAACTTAATAACATGAGTCTAGTTGTACAAGGCTTATTTGTTTATAAATAATGAAGAAGGTGATATGAGAAGAAATACCGTATTTTTTGGGGATGCACGAGCCGCACGTGCTGATATCAGTTTACCGTCGCTTGAGCGGCGTGGTGGCTGTACAGCCGAATGGATACCCACATTACTCTTCGTAATTTTACTTTGGGAATTATGCCTTATGGATTATAGTTCAAAGGAACCAGACATGATTTGAATCAACAATAAGGTAAGTGAAAAATATTTTGAAACATTTTGTACAATCATATTGATTGACGAATGAGCGCGGTCAGTTATCAGTCGGCAGTTTCCTATCGACGACATCACACGCGTTGTATAATTTCATGAATTTTAACAATAGTAACAAAATGACATTATGATATGAATGGTACAAGTATACCATGATAACTGTTCCTTACCAATATAACGAGAGTCATCATAAAAGGCATAACTTTTAACCTATCCGGTAATCGTCTAATAATGTCAAAGAAATGTTTGTAAACAAAAGCAAGAGTTTGGCTTTTAAATCTATATACTGATAATCAATATAAACAGACTACAAGGCATTGATATTTGCCTATAAGGCCATACTAAGGGATTTTTATAAAGAAGCATATATTTTGTTTTCAAAACAGACAGATCCGGTATCATAATAAACAGATGCTTAATTTTAGCCTATCAGGTGATCGTTCAAATATGGTCCAACAAATGTTTGAACAAAAGCATAATTTTAGGTTTTTAGACGGATATACCGATGTAAATCATAAATAAATAAGGCATGCCTTTCTGCCTGTATAGTATCTTGACAAAGGCTTATTTTTAGCCTATCATGTACCTATGATTCGGGCCCAGTACTGGCCCAATTGAGGTATGACACTTCCTGTTAGGGAATTATGGGTAGTATTTCAAATTGTCGTCTGCTTCAGAGAGACAAGAGGAGAAGGCAACGATTTGGTATCCCTTGAACGTGAGTTCAATTCATGAGTTAACTTTAATTGTATTTATAAAACTTTGATTCATTCAATATTACTATCTATCTCTGATGTGTTTTACATTAACAATTGCTGCTGTATGTATTTATATCATTAGGAAATCTCAGTGTGAAAATAATCACAAGTTGCTTTATTATCATTGTCTTTGTTGTACATAGGCCTACTTGTTAACCATAAATTCTGGCTTGTTTTCAAATAACATTTACAATTATTTGACTTCATGTTTGACAATATTGACATTATGAAAAAAATACAAATTCAAAATGAAAAAGCTGGAATTAAGATTTCAAAGTGATATGATTAATTTTGTTTACTTTAAGAAAAGTAAAAATTTAGAAATTGAAAGAGAAAATGATAATAGCTAAATCAACCTTCATTTATCAGTTCATTTGGATTTTGAAAATTTACGGTATGCACAATATATTTAATGTACCGGAACGGTAAAGGCTAACCTGAATTGGGCCTGTACAGGGAATGGTATCGTTGTAGTACTGGCGTGATACTGGCCCAGTACTGGCCCAGTACCACGCCAGTGTGCAAGTTGTTACAGGGCCAGTACCGGATACCTGAATCGGGCCAGTACCGGAAGCCTGTATCGGCCACTACTGGCCCAGTACTGGCCCAGTACGGTCATGTTTGAGGGGCGATTTCAGCACCCAAGTGCAAAAAAACACCTATCTATGAAATAAATTCACAATCTTATTTCTCTGTCAGCAGTATTTCACTTTGTACCCTCTGTGTGTGGACATTTCCTTTGTACGTGCGTATATTCTTAAAGGTCATACCCCATTATACAGGCGACCCAATAAGCAGACGACCCAGTTGTCAGACAGGAGTGGCGAAGGCCAAGCGATTACCTATTGTGATAATGGACCAGTCCTAATTCAACCGAATTGGTTTATGTTTTTACTTTAGAGTGACCCGTTTGATGCTAAATTAGTATTATGAGTAAACCAGTATAACACAAAGTCAAAAGTCACAGGGTCCCTCGCTCTCACTTGGGTAATACATTCTCGTGTTGTGTTGTATAGTTTTATTCTAGTAATGTTTCATGTCACATCGACAATTTGTTGTAGGTTTGAAAAAGTTTAATTTGATGTCTCTCTTTAATGACGTGTTTTCTCTTTATTTATGAGTCATAATTTCATATGTTTTCAAAAATAGATAGAAACAAGTGTAAATCAATAGGAAAAGCACATGTATGGGAATGACTAACCTCTGTGTAAAGTTGAAGGAATATGGAATGTACAGTTCCAGAGATAACTGTTAGGTCATGCTGTCAATGGAAAACACCTCAAAAGGCAACACTGGAGGTAATGGCTAAATCTGTAGCAAGTTTGATGAAGCTAGCAAGTTTAGTTTGAGATATATGCTCCGCGAAAATTGACTTACTTACCGAGTCCCTGCCTTGGCCATGTTTCCATGGAAACAGCAAAACATTTATTTCAGATATCGGTCTAACCCTCAAAAGGCACATGAGAGATCATGGTTAATACGTGTAGCAAGATTGGTGAAGCTAGCATGTTTATTTTTGGAGATATGCTCCGCACAAAATGACTTACTTACAGGGTCACTAATTTGGTCATATTTCCATGGAACCGCAAAAAAATAAAATTCAGAAATCGGTCTTACCCTCAAAAGGCACAACTAGAGATGATGGCTAACATGTGTATCAAGTTTGGTGAAGCTAACATGTATAGTTTGAGAGATATGCTCTGCACAAACTTTTGTGACGAACGGACGGACGGACGGACTGACAGAATGAATGCTATATACCCCCGCTTACGCTGTAAGGCGGGGGTATATAGTGGTCATTCCTTCCGTCCGTCCGTCCGTCCTTCCGTCCGGTCAATTTTCTCAAAAATCGTCAAAGGTACATCAACCAAACTTTGTACAATTGTTAACCATGTTCTTCCGATTGTGCACAGACAATTTTCAATTCTCTGAGATTATGCTTTTTTGTCGTTTCCATGGAAACGTCACTTTTTGGACCTAGTTTTATTGTGTTCAATTGGGAAGTTTTTTCGAATACTGTTGAATGAATGAGTTTTTGGATGTGAGTACTCATGACCATACTCTTTATCGACTTCGAAAACCAGCTCCGAAATATTATTTTTTACGAAGAAAGAAACTGTGATGCTCCAATGGGGACAAGTTTTCTCGGAAACTATTACATCTAGGTGAATGCAATTTAACATGTATGTAGTCCAGATGATACTCTTCATCGAGTTTAAAATCCATTTCCGAAATATTATTTTTTACGGAGTTATGAAGGCCTTGAATCTGTAATTGAACTTGGTACAAATTACCGGTGTGATGCTCTAATGGAAAAAATTAAGTTACCTGACAAATATTACATCTGGGTGAATTAAATATTGTAATAACAAAACCAGTTCCCAAAATTATTTTGGACAATATTATGATGCTTGAAGCTGTTTTTTAAACGAAGTACCCTCCACATCTCAATGGACGGATAGCGGATAGCGGATGGCGGATGGCGGGGGGATGTGAGCCATGCTCACTTTTTTCTTGTTATACCAGAAATTACGGCAGAGTGCATTCAGAGGGATTTGAAACCATAGATTGACCTTTGATTTTCGAGATTGCGCCAATTCTGTAAATTAGTAATGAAATAATCATTTCAGCCTTCCTTGTCATTTTTTGGAAAGACTTGTTTTACCATAACAATGATCATGATCACACTCAATTTGCTTGAACAATTCCTAATTTAAAAAATGAATGGATATCGCTATCTTTGTCATTTCTTCTAACAAGTTGGGTAAGAGTTGGACTGTTTCATTTTCCTAATGGGTAGCCATGTGCTATTTGTTCACTCACCCATATAATGTATCGTCTAATTAATGGGGCGTCTGACTATTGGGGGTTCAACCTTCTTAAAGTTATGTTATGTTTTTTTGTTCTTTGGTATGTTCTTTGGATGATATTGGCAAAAACCAATTAACATAATAACCAATTTTTAGAGAACGCTTTATTGAATATATATATTTATACTGAACTCTTTGTACGTATTGAAGATATATTTCTATATATTCTGATATCATGTGTTATTCATATTGTCATTCTTGAAAATATCGGATATCATACCTGACTTCAATATTTGTTGTTGTTTTTAGTTTGATGTGGTTCTTATGTTTTGTTGAGATAAGTGTACATTGTAGATACAGATGGCTCTTTATACAGTAAACATTCAAACATCTTGGCAGTTTGAATTTATGAGGAACACATGTCATAATGTGCTTTTTTTCACTGCTTATAAGCGATTTGGAAGTTCAAGTCAAACAGTTGTGATGATTATGCTCATGACTAAGGCAAATGTTTGTTTTTATAAATGTATGGTTCTTGTGTATTTCTCTCTATCTGCATTCCTTGTTTACTACTTCAAATATAGTCACACTTCTTTGACTGTAGGACAGTCGTAAGCAGTTGGCTTATGGTCACAGAAACAACTTTTATTTTCATCTTAAATTTTATTTTTTTGCAAGACAATTTTATGTAGAATGGAACATTCGAATTATTTTGTTCACTTAATTTAGATCATCCAGTTACCAAAATTGGATTCAGATTTTCAATAAAGTATGGTACTAACATTACATATCAGATTCAAGTATCTATATACTAAACCATTTCAACTGTAGTTTGTTTGTCGGAAAAGCTTAACGATGAATTTCAGATAGGTGAATCAAATACGATGAAATGAAAATTTCGAATCTTCATAGTTTTACCCCGATAATTAGTCATTTAATTTTCAGCATTTCATTCAACTTAGTTAACACGTTGTTTAACAAACGATCATAGTTTGAAGTCAATGTTATTGGTTTGCATGCCAAGGGGGTATCCACTGTATTAAATGGGCATTAGTACTTTTTTTCGCTCAAAATAATGTTACTGATAGTAAAACGCCATCTCTCTTCGGAAAATCAAGTTATAAAATGAATAAACATGGTTCGGTAAAGCCATGGGAATAGTTTTTCTAATCCAAAATAATAAAATGTTTTCACATTAAAATGGCCACCATGCAATTTTTGCTTTATATAGAACACTGTTATCACCACGACGGATAATTGGTTTGTGTAAGATGTTTTAACTCCTAAAGTAAATACAGGTTCACATAAACTATCATTATATATAAATGTGAAATTTGAAAAAAATAAAATTTAAAAAAACGTGCTACTGCCCCTTTATTATAGACACTTAGTGAATTGATATTACATGACGTGTTTCCATGTCTTGGCAAAGGAAATATTGGTTATGAATGATAGCAGCGTATTGACGTTTCCTATTTTAAAAAGAAAACATTATTAGAATTTTCCGTTACCATCATGTTTCAATCAGAACTTGTCAGGTACCAGTGGCAATAACATTCATGAAATATGTGTGTTTAGTTTATCATACATCATTTGGCGAAAGTTTTGGTCTTGTAGGACATTTACTTTATATTTTCCAAATGTGGGATGTTATTATTATTACTGATACACTGATATTATGGATGCTACTGACTTTAATTACGATTTAGGATTTAATTTCACCTATAAATTAGATGTGCCTGTCAAATAGAAAACAAATGATTTAAGATAACATTATATCGTAATGAGGAGAGTCAGAAGATAAAATACTAAAGCTATAATTACCATTTCAAAATCTTACAACACATTTAACCGCAGATACACTATACAATTATGCTACATTTTTTTGACAGTTTACAAAAACTATGTTACACAACACAAATGTCCTATCGTAATAATCACAAATACTCCACCTACAGTTTAACCTGTATCTTTTATTGAATTATGTTTAATTCGACATGTTTTTATGTACAATCTGATGCACTATTTTGTAACTTTTATTCAGACTGTTTATATGTACATCAATATCGGCATATGGTATCATAGAAAGATATTTGTATGTTTGAATCCAGCTGTTGACAATGGCGTTACATTATTAGAATTATGGTCGTCCATTTCATGTTACAATGACAGTAGTTGAGATTGAATTCATTTATGTCGTGTACTCATTGATAACGTCGATTTATTCATCGAATGTTTGTTTTAATTGTAATCGGTTCAAGCTATGGATAAACAAGAAATGAACAAACTCACTTGCCAGTCATTTTACTTCTTCAACTCAGCTTGAGTATTCGTGAATGAATGAAAGTTCAATGCAAATTCAAGAAACCAAGAATAATAAGTAACCTCTTGCTTTGGTTGACCAAATACTTGAGTAATATCAGTATGATGAGTTGACCTCACATATCCCTCATAAAAAGTAACTACTTTGCCTTGGTTACACCTGCTGTAACTCATTTGTGAAGTACGTTTTACAAGGAATTATAAAACTGTAGTCAGTTCTTACGTTCGTAAACTGAAAATCAATGCAATGATGAAATTATCCTGTAGAACTTTCGAAATTTGACTTTAAGCACAATTACAAATATAAGGTGTATCATATTTTATTTCTCTTTTCGCAGTAAACAGTTTACAGTGGATCAAGGTTTTCAGGGTCTGTAAAAAGAAAAAACAACTTTTTTTTAAATTTCACATTATGAATTGCATTCAAACGTGAATTCTCATCACTGTATTGTTGTTATACCATAACGTGAGTGTTTAAAATGGATTTAATGTGTCTATAGAATTTTTTTGTTGCTTGGAATATGAAGAAAGTATTTGCTAACCTTGAGTCTTGTTATTTGTTAAAAAGTTGATTTGCTTCTAAATAAGCTAACAATTGAATACGTACGCTTCGCGTTTGCCCAACAGTGCAGTTACCCCAGCGCTCAGGAGAGATGGAGCAAGTTCTGAAAAGAAAGTGTTTATGTTTATAGTACTTGCTGGACATCTTTTGTTTTCTATTATGAACATTTATGATTTCCTCTTCAGCTCAAATTTATCATTTGACAGTACGAACCAGTTTACAGAAAGGAAAATGATTTTAAAACTTACTCTCTGCAACTGGTAGCACCTCTGAAAATATACGGGATAATATTTGTATTGATAACAGTGTATAAATTATAGGCCTACATAGATATTTAAAAAGCAGGATATACTATATTTACTGCAAACACAGATGTACAATGTAGTTATGATCATCAACACAAGATGAACATGTCTGTTAGATCATTCCCGCGGATCATGAACTTATCTAAGCTAACAAAAAGTTGTTTCGTCAGTATATTGTTCATTTTGTATTTCTTGCAAACTTCTCACAACTCATTATATTTCATCTTAATCATGCTCACCTTGTCCGATTTGTTCCAAAACTGGAAGAGCCTCTGCAAAGACATAATCATTTTCCAAGTTGTGTTCTTATTCTATTTCATTATGTGTCAGAAATGTATTCTGATACGATATAATTATCGTGTGAAAAGAGGTTATATATTTATTCATAACAAGTCTTGTGTATTCTCATTAGATATAGTTGTTCTTATCAATCTTAGAATATAAAATGCACGGGAAAGCATTACTTACGTTTGGCAACATCAACAACTCCTGAAAAAGAGAGTTTTAAATGTTATGTGAATTGTTTGTATTAAATCCTATTGGAAATCTAAACTCATTTCGTATAGCTCAAAAGGATGCTGAATGGAAAGTAGCATAACTAAAAGCTGTTGGAGAACATAAGTAACGAGATCTGATTGGAGAATGGCTGAGATTTTGGGATGCCCAGGGCTGCTCATCAGGTAGGAGTTTTTATGTGCTTTCGAAACCTCTAGCGGACTAGTCCCAAAAAGTACACTAATTTGTACCATTGCATATTTTGATCCTAAATATACAAATATTCAATACGTATTTCAATGGAATATTTTCACAAATACAAACATTAATGGGGATTATCTTTGTTATGGTGTGTGGAATTGCATGGCATGAAATTGTGCTTTTGTGTCTTTATTATGAAAATGAAGAACTCTGCACCCGCTTGATAAGCCAATACAAATCTAATAAAATGATGCATATATATCTATCAATCAATCTCTATTTCATATTGAAGGGCCATAGGCATGTAGTACATAGTACAGTTATAAAGTTGTTGGTAGTAACGCATTCTGCCTAAGCATAAACGCTTTATGAATACAAATGGAAAACGTTTCAAAGTGTACTTTAATAGACGTTTTCATCAATGATGTAAACTACAAGTTTCAGTATGTTCATAATAATATCTCTCTGTATATACATTTCGTAACAATAAATATGCTGGACAAACACACACATAGTAGTACTCATTGATGTAAACATATTTATTCAATTTACAGGATTGGATACAGGTTATCTAAGTTATCTAATCCTAGGTACAGTGCTGAAAGGAGTGCAGTATATTTACAAGAAAGAAGTTAAGATTTGCCTTACCATGTAACAATACGTGTAAATTAAACAGTACTTATTACGACATATTCTATTGATATCTCATAATACATACTACATTAATTAAGATAATGATGGGAATATTCACAAGTGAATTTACAACTACCAGCCGGATTTTTGGAACCCATTATATTGATATATCATCGTTTAATCTGCTTTTCGTTTATCAGTTTAGTATGGATTATGTTTCCAAAATTGATGAAAAATATGTTGCTACTCGTCTTGGACAAAGTTTAATTTTGACATATTCTATTTTGTTTTGAATATCTTTATATTTCCCAGCTTCAATACGGAAATCATGTCAAAGGCAGTTTAATCTTGCCAGCGACGAGTTATATTGCCTCATATATAGTCAAGCCCGAAAGGTAATTAACTACATAGATGGGATCTCTTATCATTTTATAGTACAAATATTTATGAGATAATGAGAGACAAGATGACCAACTTTGAAGGAATATATCTTTAAGTCTTTGTTTAACTGATATGGCAAAATGAGGAAGAGATTATACAAATTAATCACACTTAACAGTATTGATTGCGCTAGATTTCAACAAGTGTTAAGTGTGTCTTACCAAGTTAGTTTTACCATGGCTAACATGTATTTTCATATGTTAAAAATGTATGAAAGAATGTTTGAAAACCGAAACCAGTATATCATATTCTTTTCCTATTAAACTCGTTGTACAATGGGTATTTCACACATTCTCCATAAACCATGCAATTAGAGTAAAACATGTCATTAGACGTGGCTGTTGCCATACATGCATACCAATGAACCTTTTCGACAACATTCCATACTCATGCAACATATAATAATAATAGTTTTTTTTGTCAACTATTCAAAACAGGAGTTTTATGATAATCCACCAAATATATATTTATATATGTATATATTTTACCATACCTATTTATATTTAATGCCTGTGATTCGTGATCTGGCCGTGAAATATAGTTGATAAAATGTAAACCTAGATATTTACATGAGGTGGTTGTTTCTGTTTTTTTAAATTTATTTAATTTAACCATTGTTTGTTTTTGGCAAGTTAACCTCCATTTCTTAAACCAACTATCTTTGTTTTAACCAGTTTTAAGTTTACGAAGCACACTTCTAAATCTATGTGTATAGATAAATGATTGACATATAGATGTATAGATTTAGGTGTCTCAATCAACTAGACATATTACATTGAAATTAACCTATCACCGTGTTCAACTGTCTGAAATGCACTTTTATACATGTCACTTTATATAACACTGAAGTAAACAACTCACCGTGCTCAAATGTCTCAAATCCTTTCTTCAGAGTGTCCAGGAAGTTCCTCTCATCTTGCATCGCTAGCTCAGACCTGGTAGAGAGACAACATCACGTCAATGTTAAACACAAGTCAGAAGTTAAATGTCTAGTGATTAAAGCAAAGTGACAAATGAACTAGATACTATGTGACGGGTTTATTCTAGAGGTTTTTAAAATTTTAAAAATTTTATTTTATTTTTTATTCGTTCCCAAGGGTTACAAAATCAGTTTACATATGTGTTACAAATCAATGGTCTTTGGATATTGAATCGTGTACAAAACATTCAGAGAGCAGAGGGTTACAACATCAATGTAAGATGGCATATAAACATTAGAAAACACTAGTCTTTGGAGATTGAATCATATACAGAATACTCTGAGAGTAGAGACAAATGAAAAGTCCTCATCAAACATTATTTTGTGAATACTGGGATGAGTGATTTCCACTTACTGGTTAATTTACTCATTTCATTATTTCTTTGACAGATGTAATTTCCACTTAGTAAATATCTGACAGAGTCTTTTAATAATTGATAAGATTTGGTATTGATTTTTTGATATTGCATAAATTAATATATTTCTTTGCAGAGACAATGATTTGATTTATCTTTTTATCTCTTAATGATTAACTCACTTGCCAGTTATATACAATTCAGCTTGAGTATTCGTGAATGAATGAAAGTTCAATGCAAATTCAAGAAACCAAGAATAATAAGTAACCTCTTGCTTTGGTTGACCAAATACTTAAGTAATATCAGTATTATGAGTTGACCTTACATATCCCTCATAAAAAGTAACTACTTTGCCTTGGTTAGACCTGCTGTAACTCATTTGTGAAGTACGTTTTACAAGAAACTATAAAACTGTAGTCAGTTCTCATGTTCGTAAGCTGAAAATCAATCTCAATGATGAAATTATCCTGTAGAACTTTCGAAATTTGACTTAAAGCACAATTATAAAAATAAGGTGTATCATATTTTTTTTTTTTTTTCACAGTACACATTTTACAGTGGATAAAGGTTTTCAGGGTCTGTAAAAAGAAAAAACAACTTTTTTTTAAATTTCACATTATGAATTGCATTCAAACGTGAATTCTCATCACTATTGTTGTTATACCATAACATGAGTGATTAAAATGGATTTAATGTGTCTATAGAAAGTTTCTTTTGCTTGGAATATGAAGAAAGTATTTGCTAACCATGAGTATTGTTATTTGTTAAAAGGTGATTTGCTTCTAAATAAGCTAACAATTGAATACGTACGCTTCGCGTTTGCCCAACAGTGCAGTTACCCCAGCGCTCAGGAGAGTTGGAGCAAGTTCTGAAAAGAAAGTGTTTATGTTTATAGTACTTGCTGGACATCTTTTGTTTTTCTATCATCAACTTTCATGATTTACTCTTCAGCTCAAATTTATCATTTGACAGTACGAACCAGTTTACAGAAAGGAAAATGATTTTAAAACTTACTCTCTGCAACTGGTAGCACCTCTGAAAATATACGGGATAATATTTGTATTGATAACAGTGTATAAATTATAGGCCTACATAGATATTAAAAAAGCAGGATATACTATATTTACTGCAAACACAGATGTACAATGTAGTTATGATCATCAACACAAGATGAACATGTCTGTTAGATCATTCCCGCGGATCATGAACTTATCTAAGCTAACAAAAAGTTGTTTCGTCAGTATATTGTTCATTTTGTATTTCTTGCAAACTTCTCACAACTCATTATATTTCATCTTAATCATGCTCACCTTGTCCGATTTGTTCCAAAACTGGAAGAGCCTCTGCAAAGACATAATCATTTTCCAAGTTGTGTTCTTATTCTATTTCATTATGTGTCAGAAATGTATTCTGATACGATATAATTATCGTGTGAAAAGAGGTTATATATTTATTCATAACAAGTCTTGTGTATTCTCATTAGATATAGTTTTTTTGTATCAATCTTAGAATATAAAATGCACGGGAAAGCATTACTTACGTTTGGCAACATCAACAACTCCTGAAAAAAGAGAGTTTTAAATGTTATGTGAAGTGTTTGTATAAAATCCTATTGGAAATCTAAACTCATTTCGTATAGCTCAAAAGGATACTGAATGGAAAGTAGCATAACTAAAAGCTGTTGGAGAACATAATATTATGTAACGCGATCTGATTGGAGAATGGCTGAGATTTTGGGATGCCCAGGGCTGCTCATCAGGTAGGAGTTTTTGTGTGCTTTCGAATCCTCTAGCGGACTAGTCCGAAAAAGTACAAGAATTTGTACCATTGCATATTTTGATCCTAAATATACAAATTTAATTACATATTTCAATAGAATATTTTCACAAATACAAACATTAATGGGGATTATCTTTGTTATGGTGTGTGGAATTGCATGGCATGAAATTGTGCTTTTGTTTTTTTATTATGAAAATGAAGAACTCTGCACCCGCTTGATAAGCCAATACAAATCTAATAAAATGATGCATATATATCTATCAATCAATCTCTATTTCATATTGAAAGGCCATAGGCATGTAGTACATAGTACAGTTATAAAGTTGTTGGTAGTAACGCATTCTGGCTAAGCATAAACGCTTTATGAATACAAATGGAAAACGTTTCATAGTGTACTTTACTAGACGTTGTCATCAATGATATAAACTACAAGTTTCAGTATGTTCATAATAATATCTCTCTCTATATACATTTTTTAACCATAAATTGGCTGGACAAACACACACATAGTAGTACTCATTGATTTAAACACATTTATTCAGTTGAAAGGATTGGACACAAATTATCTAAGTTATATAATCCTAGGTACAGTGCTGAAAGGAGTGCAGTATATTTACAAGAAAGAAGTTAAGATTTGCGCTACCATTTAACAATAAGTGTAAATTAAACAGTACTTATTACGACATATTCTATTGATATCTCATAATACATACTACATTAAATAAGATAATGATGGGAATATTCACAAGTGAATTTACAACTACCAGCCGGATTTTTGGAACCCATTATATTTATATATCATCGTTTAATCTGCTTTTCGTTTATCAGTTTAGTATGGATTATGTTTCCAAAATTTATGAAAAATATGTTGCTACTCTTGGACAAAGTTTAATTTTGACATATTCTATTTTGTTTTGAATATCTTTATATTTCCCAGGTTCAATAAGGAAATCATGTCAAAGGCAGTTTAATCTTGCCAGCGACGAGTTATATTGCCTTATATATAGTCAAGCCCGAAAGGTAATTAACTACATAGATGGGATCTCTTATCATTTTATAGTACAAACATTTATGAGATAATGAGAGACAAGATGACCAACTTTGAAGGAATATATCTTTAAGTCTTTGTTTAACTGATATGGCAAAATGAGGAAGAGATTATACAAATTAATCACACTTAACAGTATTGATTGCGCTAGATTACAACAAGTGTTTAGTGTGTCTTACCAAGTTAGTTTTACCATGGCTAACATGTATTTTCATATCTTAAAAATAATTGAAAGAATTTTTGAAAAACGAAACCAGTATATCATATTCTTTTCCTATTAGACTCGTTGTACAATGTGTATTTCACACATTCTCCGTAAACCATGCAATTAGAGTAAAACATGTAATTAGACGTGGCTGTTGTCATAAATGTATACCAATGAACTTTTTCGACAACATTCCATACTCCTGCACCATATACTAATACTAGATTTATTTTGTCAAATATTTGAAACAGGAGTTTTAGGATAATCCACCACAGATATATTTATATATGTATATATGTATATATTTTACCATACCTATTTATATTTAATTTGCCAGATGCCTGTGATTCGTGAGTTGGCCGTGAAATATAGTTGATAAAATGCAAACCTAGGTATTTACATGAGGTGGTTGTTTCTGTTTTTTATTTCTTTAATAAAACCATTGTTCGTTTTTGGCAAGTTAACCACCATTTCTTAAACCAACTATCTTTGTTTTAACCAGTTTTAAGTTTACGAAGCACACTTCTAAATCTATGTTTATAGATAAATGATTGACATATAGATGTATAGGTTTAGTTGTCTCAATCAACTAGACATATTACATTGAAATTAACCTATCACCGTGTTCAACTGTCTGAAATGCACTTTTATACATGTCACTTTATATAACGCTGAAGTAAACAACTCACCGTGCTCAAATGTCTCAAATCCTTTCTTCAGAGTGTCCAGGAAGTTCCTCTCATCTTCCACCGCTAGCTCAGACCTGGTAGAGAGACAACATCACGTCAATGTTAAACACAAGTCAGAAGTTAAATGTCTAGTGATTAAAGCAAAGTGGCAAATGAAGTAAATACTATGTGACAGGTTCATTCCAGAGTTTATGACACAGTGAACGTTACGGTACAAACCTGTACACTAAAACAAGGACAGTTATTCTGAAATAATTTTATATTAGCATAAGAGTTTTCAAATTATCCAAATACAAAATCTTCGCTATGGACGGAGCTAATTAGACATGTGCTTTATTTATTGCTTGGCGGACATCAACGGAACTCTTTCACATGACTGAAGACATTTTGAACAAAAAAGTCATTTGATTTCTTGAAATACGTACACAGCATCACGTTTGCCAAGGAGAGTTGTCAGTCCAGTTTGAATTAGGGTAGGTGCCAACTCTGGGAAAGTCAACCAAATGTTGTTATAGTTAATATATTGTTCAATATAGTAGTAAAACGGAGGCTTCAACTGCATCCAAGACAGATACATGTATTTCTTCTTCTTCTTCTTTCATAAATTGTGTCTATATCCTAATAAATGGTTTTAAAAGCTGCTCATGTTTAACACATTAACATTTTCTATATCATTTTCAAACTGCACATCTTGCAACATATTTGTATATCAGAAATCTAAAAGCAGTGATAAGACAGTTGGGCAAAGCACAACTATGTTCCTAAATGATACCTCTCAATGTGGTTTACGTAGAGAGATATGAATTACATTTTTTTCCAGAAAATACATAAGGCACACTCAATTTTTTAAAATTAGATAAAACCCTAAACAAAGCTAATACACACTTCACCTCTTAGAAAACAACTATTAAATTGTACTCACGTTCGATGGTTGGGAGAATAGCTGGTAAGGAGAAGAAAATGATATATTAAATAAATAAGTTCATACGATCACAACATTTAGTGTCTATCTTTGACCGATACATTTTTAATGAAAACAAATCAATCTAAAATAAAAATCCGTGTTGATTAACCTACAATATATAGATATGTCTGTCTATGATAGGAAGAAAATATTAAAACAGTAAAAGGTAACATGAAATAGTTAAAGCACATTATTTTTGTCAGCTAAAGTAAGATGTGCGGCATGTACAAGGTAAAGTTTAAAACTGTTATATATCTCATTGTGATCAATGTCAGTTACCTTTTTCAGCTGTTGTCAAAATGTCTTTCAGTGAATCGATGAAGTTTCTGGTCTCTGCACTGTAAAGTAAAGAATAAAGAAAATAAAAAAATGTTAACCCCAACCACATTGCAATCATCTTACAATGTGTAACGTTATAATGCAGACGAGTACACTAAAGCACAGGAAGGTCATTCTGAAATATGTTTATAACATAAGAGTTTTCAAATTATCCAAATACAAAATCTTCGCTATGGACGGAGCTAATTAGACATGTGCTTTATTTATTGCTTGGCGGACAACAATGGAACTCTTTCACATGACTGAAGACATTTTGAACAAAAAAGTCCTTCGATTTCTTGAAATACCTACACAGCATCACGTTTGCCAAGGAGAGTTGTCAGTCCAGTTTGAATTAGGGTGGGTGCCAACTCTGGGAAAGTCAACCAAATGTTGTTATAGTTAATATATTGTTCAATATAGTAGTAAAACGGAGGCTTCGACTGCATCCAAGACAACTACATGTATTTCTTCTTCTTCTTCTTTCATAAATTGTGTCTGTATCCTATTAATTGGTTTTAAAAGCTGCTCATGTTTAACACATTAACATTTTCTATATCATTTTCAAACTGAACATCTTACAATATATTTTTATATCAGAAATCTAACAGCAGTGATAAGACAGGTGGTCAAAGCGCAACTATGTTCCTAAATGATACCTCTCAATGTGGTTTACGTAGAGAGATATGAATTCCATTATTTTTCAGAAAATATATAAGGCACACTCAATTTTTTTAAATAAGATAAAACCCTTAAAAAGGTAATACACATTTCACCTCTTAGAAAACAACTATAAATTGAACTCACGTTCGATGGTTGGGAGAATAGCTGGTAAGGAGAAGAAAATGATATATTAAATAAATAAGTTCATACGATCACAACATTTAGTGTCTATCTTTGACCGATACATTTTTAATGAAAACAAATCAATCTAAAATAGAAATCCGTGTTGATAAACCTACAATATATAGATATGTCTGTCTATGATAGGAAGAAAATATTAAAACAGTAAAGGGTAACATGAAATAGTTAAAGTACATTATTTTTGTCAGCTAAAGTAAGATGTGCGGCATGTACAAGGTAAAGTTCAAACTGTTATATATCTCATTGTGATCAATGTCAGTTACCTTTTTCAGCTGTTGTCAAAATGTCTTTCAGTGAATCGATGAAGCTTCTGGGCTCTGCACTGTAAAGTAAAGAATAAAGAAAATAAAAAAAGTTAACCCCAACCACATTGCAAACATCTTACAATGTGTAACGTTATAATGCAGACGAGTACACTAAAACACAGGACGGTCATTCTGAAATATTTTTATAACATACGAGTTTTCAAATTATCCAAATACAAAATCTTTGCTATGGACGGAGCTAATTAGACATGTGCTTTATTTATTGCTGGGGGGACATCAATGGAACTCTTTCACATGACTGAAGACATTTTGAACAAAAAAGTCATTTGATTTCTTGAAATACGTACACAGCATCACGTTTGCCAAGGAGAGTTGTCAGTCCAGTTTGAATTAGGGTGGGTGCCAACTCTGGGAAAGTCAACCAAATGTTGTTATAGTTAATATATTGTTCAATATAGTAGTAAAACGGAGGCTTCGACTGCATCCAAGACAGATACATGTATTTCTTCTTCTTCTTTCATAAATTGTGTCTATATCCTAATGAATGGTTTTAAAAGCTGCTCATGTTTAACACATTAACATTTTCTATATAATTTTCAAACTGAACATCTTACAACATATTTTTACATCAGAAATCTAATAGCAGTGATAAGACAGTTGGGCAAAGCACAACTTTGTTCCTAAATGATACCTCTCAATGTGGTTTACGTAGAGAGATATGAATTCCATTTTTTTTTCAGAAAATATATAAGGCACACTCAATGTTTGTAAATTAGATCAAACCCTAAACAAAGCTAATACACACTTCACCTCTTAGAAAACAACTATTAAATTGTACTCACGTTCGATGGTTGGGAGAATAGCTGGTAAGGAGAAGAAAATGATATATTAAATAAATAAGTTCCTACGATCACAACATTTAGTGTCTATCTTTGACCGATACATTTTTAATGAAAACAAATCAATCTAAAATAAAAATCCGTGTTGATAAACCTACAATATATAGATATGTCTGTGTATGATAGGCAGAAAATAGTAAAGGGTAACATGAAATAGTTAAAGCACATTATTTTTGTCAGCTAAAGTAAGATGTGCGGCATGTACAAGGTAAAGTTCAAACTGTTATATATCTCATTGTGATCAATGTCAGTTACCTTTTTCAGCTGTTGTCAAAATGTCTTTCAGTGAATCGATGAAGTTTCTGGTCTCTGCACTGTAAAGTAAAGAATAAAGAAAATAAAAAAAGTTAACCCCAACCACATTGCAAACATCTTACAATGTGTAACGTTATAATGCAGACGAGTACACTAAAACACAGGACGGTCATTCTGAAATATTTTTTATAACATACGAGTTTTCAAATTATCCAAATACAAAATCTTTGCTATGGACGGAGCTAATTAGACATGTGCTTTATTTATTGCTGGGCGGACATCAATGGAACTCTTTCACATGACTGAAGACATTTTGAACAAAAAAGTCATTTGATTTCTTGAAATACGTACACAGCATCACGTTTGCCAAGGAGAGTTGTCAGTCCAGTTTGAATTAGGGTGGGTGCCAACTCTGGGAAAGTCAACCAAATGTTGTTATAGTTAATATATTGTTCAATATAGTAGTAAAACGGAGGCTTCGACTGCATCCAAGACAGATACATGTATTTCTTCTTCTTCTTTCATAAATTGTGTCTATATCCTAATGAATGGTTTTAAAAGCTGCTCATGTTTAACACATTAACATTTTCTATATCATTTTCAAACTGAACATCTTACAACATATTTTTACATCAGAAATCTAATAGCAGTGATAAGACAGTTGGGCAAAGCACAACTTTGTTCCTAAATGATACCTCTCAATGTGGTTTACGTAGAGAGATATGAATTCCATTTTTTTTTCAGAAAATATATAAGGCACACTCAATGTTTGTAAATTAGAACAAACCCTAAACAAAGCTAATACACACTTCACCTCTTAGAAAACAACTATTAAATTGTACTCACGTTCGATGGTTGGGAGAATAGCTGGTAAGGAGAAGAAAATGATATATTAAATAAATAAGTTCATACGATCACAACATTTAGTGTCTATCTTTGACCGATACATTTTTAATGAAAACAAATCAATCTCAAATAGAAATCCTTGTTTTTAAACCTACAATATATAGATATGTCTGTGTATGATAGGCAGAAACTATTAAAACAGTAAAGGGTAACATGAAATAGTTAAAGCACATTATTTTTGTCAGCTAAAGTAAGATGTGCGGCATGTAGAAGGTAAAGTTCAAACTGTTATATATCTCATTGTGATCAATGTCAGTTACTTTTTTCAGCTGTTGTCAAAATGTCTTTCAGTGAATCGATGAAGTTTCTGGTCTCTGCACTGTAAAGTAAAGAATAAAGAAAATAAAAAAATGTTAACCCCAACCACATTGCAAACATCTTTCAATGTGTAACGATATAATGCAGACGAGTACACTAAAACACAGGAAGGTCATTCTGAAATATTTTTATAACATACGAGTTTCCAAATTATCCAAATACAAAATCTTCGCTATGGACGGAGCTAATTAGACATGTGCTTTATTTATTGCTTGGCGGACATCAATGGAACTCTTTCACACGACTGAAGACATTTTGAACAAAAAAGTCATTTGATTTATTGAAATACGTACACAGCATCACGTTTGCCAAGGAGAGTTGTCAGTCCAGTTTGAATTAGGGTGGGTGCCAACTCTGGGAAAGTCAACCAAATGTTGTTATAGTTAATATATTGTTCAATATAGTAGTAAAACGGAGGCTTCGACTGCATCCAAGACAGATACATTTATTTCTTCTTCTTCTTCTTTCATAAATTGTGTCTATATCCTAATAAATGGTTTTGAAAGCTGCTCATGTTTAACACATTAACATTTTCTATATCATTTTTAAACTGAACATCTTACAACATATTTTTATATCAGAAATTCATTATCATTGCAGAAATCTAATAGCAGTGATAAGACAGTTGGTCAAAGCACAACTATGTTCCTAAATGATACCTCTCAATGTGGTTTACGTAGAGAGATATGAATTCCATTTTTTTTCAGAAAATACATAAGGCACACTAAATTTTTTTAAATTAGATAAAACCCTAAACAAAGCAAATACACACTTCACCTCTTAGAAAACAACTATTAAATTGTACTCACGTTCGATGGTTGGGAGAATAGCTGGTTAGGAGAAGAAATTGATATATTAAATATATAAGTTCATACGATCACAACATTTAGTGTCTATCTTTGACCGGTACATTTTTAATGAAAACAAATCAATCTAAAATAGAAATCCTTGTTGATAAACCTACAATATATAGATATGTCTGTCTATGATAGGAAGAAAATATTAAAACAGGAAAGGGTAACATGAAGTAGTTAAAGCACATTGTTTTTGTCAGCTAAAGTAAGATGTGCGGCATGTACAAGGTAAAGTTTAACACTGTTATATATCTAATTGTGATCAATGTCAGTTACCTTGTTCAGTTTTTGTCAAAATGTCTTTCAGTGAATCGATGAAGTTTCTTGTCTCTGCACTGTAAAGTAAAGAATAAAGAAAATAAAAAAATGTTAACCCCAACCACATTGCAAACATCTTACAATGTGTAACGTTATAATGCAGACGAGTACACTAAAACACAGGACGGTCATTCTGAAATATTTTTATAACATAAGAGTTTTCAAATTATCCACATACAAAATCTTCGCTATGGACGGAGCTAATTAGACATGTGCTTTATTTATTGCTTGGCGGACATCAATGGAACTCTTTCACATGACTGAAGACATTTTGAACAAAAAAGTCATTTGATTTCTTGAAATACGTACACAGCATCACGTTTGCCAAGGAGAGTTGTCAGTCCAGTTTGAATTAGGGTAGGTGCCAACTCTGGGAAAGTCAACCAAATGTTGTTATAGTTAATATATTGTTCAATATAGTAGTAAAACGGAGGCTTCGACTGCATCCAAGACAGATACATGTATTTCTTCTTCTTCTTCGTTCTTTCATAAATTGTGTCTGTATCCTAATAAATGGTTTTAAAAGCTGTTCATGTTTAACACATTAACATTTTCTATATCATTTTCAAACTGAACATCTTACAATATATTTTTATATCAGAAATCTAACAGAGGTGATAAGACAGGTGGTCAAAGCACAACTATGTTCCTAAATGATACCTCTCAATGTGGTTTACGTAGAGAGATATTAATTCCTTTTTTTTTCAGAAAATACATACAATGTAAGGCACACTCAATTTTTTTAAAGGAATATTCCATCGCAAAATGAAAATAAAGCTAATAAAAGAATGTTTGTTGTGCATTGATACATCCTATCCAATATTTTTTAGGTACACTGGAATTTCTGTAATAAAAATTCAAACAGAGAAAAAAACGCAATTATCGGACTCACAGGGCGCCGCCATGTTGCCAGAACGAGAGCGTGAAACGACGAGATTACGCTATGAAAGACACACCACGAAAATAGTAGACGCCGCTGTTTTCAATGGCGAGAGGTGCGGGCCTGTCATGCATGTTTTTTTAAAAACCGTAAGGACCTGGGTATGATCGCCCCCGCTGCCCAAAAGTAATAATTTACGATCCCCAGATCAAATAAATATAAGATTTTTAACAGTAGATTGCTGAACTAAATCGGGAATATATGCTTGGACAATCAAGATTTGCAACTGTTGTCAGCTGTTCCCGTTCGGGCGACGCGAGGTTTGAACATTTTGATAATTTTGAAAAAAAATCTAGACCATTTCATAAGTATTTAAATTTAGATTACTTCTGAAATACCCTTGTTGATATAAATTCAATAGTAAAATAACACATATTAAACGGAAATTCAGTTTATTAGTAGTAATTACATTGATTTTCATAACGATATTTCGTTTGCAAGTCAGAGCGAATCCTAAACTAAGCGAAGCCTCGGTGTATTGTGACAAGTTCGTAATCAAAACTTAATTCGTATGTACGTATTAAGATATATTTGCAACGACCAGAAATTGGCTTTCTTTCTTTGTGTATTTTATTCTGATCGTTTAATATGTTTCATTGATCTGAAACTTTTTATTATGATTTTATTGTATTCCATTAAAATTTATGTCACTGTTCGTACGAAACCAATTTGACTACGAATTATGGTAGTGGTTGTAGTGATGTAGATTGTTTTAGGATTTATAATTTCGGCATTACTATTTGAACTTATTATTTCAATTGATATAAATTATGATGTTGTAGATTTTCATGAAGATAATAAGTTTAGTCAAATTCTAATGAATCGTCTTATTGAAATGAATCAGTGTTATATCTTGTTAAAATATTTAGGATATAATATTAAATATCAATATTAGGAAATAATATTAGTAATAACATTTGTTATTAGCATCTGCAGTTTGTAGTATAATTGGGGAAATGGATGACAGCAAAATATGTAAACATTACCGTGAGTTCTGGTAAATTTCGGTGATTTCCTGGGAGAGTTTCGAACAGAGTACCAACTGATCGGCAATGTTTACCCATTTTGTGTTTGTATCAATAAAAAAAATAATCGGGTAAGTATGATGTCATGTGTAAACAGTTTAACGGATATGAGCAACGATTGGAAGATTAGCAGATGCCGGTGAAGATAAAAACGGTAAGTAGCCGACAAAGTAAAGGACAATAAACATGTATATCAAGACACCCCTGATCGAGTTAGCTCCCATAATTTAGCGGTAGAAACCGGCAGATACCAAAATTTAGATTATGCAAGTCGTAAATGCCAAATGTGTAAAAACGATATCGAAGATGAATTTCATTTTATACTTAAATGTCCAATTTATCATATTTATAGAATAAAGTTCTATCACCGATCTATCGGCAGCATCCGCCATAATGGATTCACGCTATATATTTAACCCAATTTTATACTTTTTTGAAAATTAAACATATACAATGACAGAAAATTCACATTAGTAACACATAACATATACTAAAACGAATAAACAATATGCGTTTTGTCCGTAGCGAGGTTTTCGCAGCGGCGATGAATGCTTCAGTTCTCATTTTTTTTATTTTTCAACAAATATGCGCTTGTCTTTGATGATGATAGTTTATTCTGTCAAAAAGGCCACAGGCCCATAGGATATAACATTTCAATTTAAAGTTTACAAAAGTATAACATAAACACTTGCCCCAATCATAATTAAGTATGTACAACGTATATTTTACATATCTTTTTTGTAAATACCAAATTTCACTACTGGTAAATCTATTTATGTAGCGAACCAGGAAGTTTAAATGCAAAATATATGTATTTTCCAAGATTCAAAATAGTTGATTGACACTTGGAATTCATTAAGTTGATAAAAGATTCCTGTGATGGATTTACAATATATTTATAATTGATATACTTTTTACGTAAATCAGTTAATGCGACACATATCAATAAAAAGTGAAATTCATTTTCAATATAATTTTATCCATGACATAAACAATGAGTACATAATCTGCATTCGATATCAATACCAGCTCTGCGTCCTACTTCTACCATTAAATTATGATTACAACATCTAAAACGACTTAAAGCTTGCCGATACACTTGCTCTTGAATATTGAGAAGGAGATGGCACTCTACATGTAGTAATGATTTGAAGATTAGGTATGAATTAAGTCGTGAATTTTCAGAAATATTTGAGCGCCATTGCTGCATGTCGATATCCTTGATACGTTGTTTAACTTCCAATAAGAAATGTTCACGGCTTCCAAACTCTTGCGTAATCCATACGATTCCAAATCCCAATTTATATAAAATGTCCTTTAAATATGAGACCAATGAAGTTCGTTCCGAAAGATCAAGATTATATAACATTTGATAAGTCTGTTTTGGTAATCTTCTGTTGTCCATGATAATTAACTTGCTCCAATATGTGATACACTTCATTACTTGCGTTGTATATATAGAATGTCGCTTGTCTTTATCAAGTTATGAAATATAAAGTCATCAAAATATTAACTTCGTTAATATATTTTAATTTTACTGTGTTTTTATCATGTATTTATATCATATTTGTGTAAACGAGAACATCCTTTCGAATATCGTTTCCACAAAAAATACTCTGATAGAACCCTCCTTTTAAGCCATATTATTATAAATATCCATCAGTATTTCAACTTATTCAATTGCTTAGCGTTAATAGTGTTAAGGTACTGATTACTGAATTAACAAACATATTATGACACTCCAACGAAACCACGATAGGTCTCTCCTACGAAATCACTGGTTCCCGTATAGACAATTGTATAATGTGCAAGTGAAATTTTAGAAATATACATTCGTCTGCAGAATTATCCACTATATCCAGGTACATGTATTTCATTTTAACGACAGAATATATATTTTAGGGATTAATTCATCATTAAACTGTTGACAAGATGAAAGTATTAAGCAGTCCATTCCAGTTCGTAGGAGGATATCTCGATGAATTCGCAGGAGGATTATTATAATGAAGTTACTTAATTACGATTTTGTCATTTTATATGACATTAATCTGAGAACAGCACTGATTGATAGGCTAATTGTTACTTACTTACGGTCACGTAATCTTATTCTTAGTTCACTGATAAAAATTAGTCTTCTCATCTTCAGCAACACCTGTTAATCGTCAAATCACTGCTGATATAATTGTTACAATGAATAAAGTTCATACTTACCAGATTACTTTATTCATTAAAACAACAATTTAAATATATAATCAAAATAAATATTGCCGATCATCCAGTATTTCAAAACCAAAAAATCCTCCGACGAATTCACGGAAAAATTCTCCTACGAATCGAATATCCTCCTACGAAGTCTCTTACACTCGACATTGCATTGTGATTGAAAATTAGGTGATTACGTTTTTTGAATTATAATTGTAATTTAAACAATATGACTATTTACAAGGCATTTTGAAACTCCTGAAGTAAAATAAGAATTGATCGTTACAAGTTACCAATTAAATACACATATGTTAGTGTGGAATTGTGTATTTGGAATTAATTACAGATATATACTAATTGAAGTACAGTTACTTGAGGCAGGTTCAATTATTTATTTACAAATGTATGCATATCAAACAATTTTATAATCCTAAAAAATGAAATTACTCAACTATAAATTTTATCATTATTTTATTCTACTTAGGAAAGGTTTATTATTTGATAAATAGTCAAAACGGGGTTCTGTCTAAAAATAAATTGCTGAATGAACCACAAATAATTATATATTAACCATTTGGTAACTGCCTCAGGTATTTAAAATCACAAACTGCAGGTCAACGAATGCAAATAAAACGAGTGTCAAAATTTCTTTCTCGACGTTGACAAACATTTCATTGCACCTCAGGTAGGCCTAGTTGATAAATTTACTAATTTATGACCAATTTAATATCCATTACGATATCTGGAAATATTATTTGATTTGTAACTGGCTAATTTTCTTAGTCATGGTGCTTGACTTAACAATGCGCATGCGCGAACAAGGCTTACGTGTTATGTGAATGTTTCATTCAAATAAACAGCCTTGAAGAACTGATGGAATATAAAATATGATGTATTCAGCGACATGATCGAATGTCCCTGTATTTTATTGTCACTACGGGGTTTTAATCAGTCGTATTCACATCACACGACGACAAGTGCGCAGCGCAAACAGAGAGTGGGTCAAGTTTATTGTACAAACTCTACCGCACAATGATGTACGGAGTTTACAATCGTTGGTGTGTCATTTACCGCAGATTTTCAAGAAAGATGGCGGCGCCCACGTCGAGCCAAAGTGACGGTTTATATTTGATGTAATTATTTAACCCATTGACCAAATACACATATATTTTGTGAGAAAATACCTGATAACTCAATCTTTTATGGGAAAAAATTTGAAATTACGCTGGAATATTCCTTTAATTAGATAAAACCCTTAAAAGCTATTACACATTTCACCTCTTAGAAAACAACTATAAATTGAACTCACGTTCGATGGTTGGGAGAATAGCTGGTAAGGAGAAGAAAATGATATATTAAATAAATAAGTTCATACGATCACAACATTTAGTGTCTATCTTTGACCGATACATTTTTAATGAAAACAATCAATCTAAAACAGAAATCCTTGTTGATAAACCTACAATATATAGATATATCTGTCTATGATAGGAAGAGAATATTAAAACAGTAAAGGGTAACATGAAATAGTTAAAGGACTTTATTTTGGTCAGCTGAAGTAAGATATGCTGCATGTACAACGTAAAGTTTAAAACGGTTGAATATCACATTGTGATCAATGTCAGATACCTTGTTCAGTTTTTGTCACAATGTCTTTCAGTGTACTGAGGAAGCTTCTGGTGTCTGCACTGTAAAGTAAAGAATAAAGAAAATAAAAAAATGTTAACCCCAACCACATTGCAAACATCTTACAATGTGTAACGTTATAATGCAGACGAGTACACTAAAACACAGGACGGTCATTCTGAAATATTTTTATAACATACGAGTTTTCAAATTATCCAAATACAAAATCTATGCTATGGACGGAGCTAATTAGACATGGGCTTTATTAATTGCTTGGCGGTCATCAATGAAACTCTTTCACGTGATTGAAGACATTTTAAACAAAAAAGTCATTTGATTTCTTGAAATACGTACACAGCATCACGTTTGCCAAGGAGAGTTGTCAGTCCAGTTTGAATCAGGGTGGGTGCCAACTCTGGGAAAGTCAACCAAATGTTGTTATAGTTAATATATTGTTCAATATAGTAGTAAAACGGAGGCTTCGACTGCATCCAAGACAGATACATGTATTTCTTCTTCTTCTTTCATAAATTGTGTCTATATCCTAATAAATGGTTTTAAAAGCTGCTCATGTTTAACACATTAAAATTTTCTATAACATTTTCAAACTGAACATCTTACAACATATTTTTACATCAGAAATCTAATAGCAGTGATAAGACAGTTGGGCAAAGCACAACTATGTTCCTAAATGATACCTCTCAATGTGGTTTACGTAGAGAGATATGAATTACATTTTATTTCAGAAAATATATAAGGCACACTCAATTTTTTTAAATTAGATCAAACCCTAAACAAAGCTAATACACACTTCACCTCTTAGAAAACAACTATTAAATTGTACTCACGTTCGATGGTTGGGAGAATAGCTGGTAAGGAGAAGACAATGATATATTAAATAAATAAGTTCATATGATCACAACATTTAGTGTCTATCTTTGACCGATACATTTTTAATGAAAACAAATCAATCTAAAATAGAAATCCTTGTTGATAAACCTACAATATATAGATATGTCTGTCTATGATAGGAAGAAAATATTAAAACAGTAAAGGGTAACATGAAATAGTTAAAGTACATTATTTTTGTCAGCTAAAGTAAGATGTGCGGCATGTACAAGGTAAAGTTCAAACTGTTATATATCTCATTGTGATCAATGTCAGTTACCTTTTTCAGCTGTTGTCAAAATGTCTTTCAGTGAATCGATGAAGTTTCTGGTCTCTGCACTGTAAAGTAAAGAATAAAGAAAATAAAAAACTGTTAACCCCAACCACATTGCAAACATCTTACAACGTGTAACGTTATAATGCAGACGAGTACACTAAAACACAGGAAGGTCATTCTGAAATATTTTTTATAACATAAGAGTTTTCAAATTATCCAAATACAAAATCTTCGCTATGGACGGAGCTAATTAGACATGTGCTTTATTTATTGCTTGGCGGACATCAATGGAACTCTTTCACATGACTGAAGACATTTTGAACAAAAGAGTCATTTGATTTCTTGAAATACGTACACAGCATCACGTTTGCCAAGGAGAGTTGTCAGTCCAGTTTGAATTAGGGTAGGTGCCAACTCTGGGAAAGTCAACCAAATGTTGTTATAGTTAATATATTGTTCAATATAGTAGTAAAACGGAGGCTTCGACTGCATCCAAGACAGATACATGTATTTCTTCTTCTTCTTCTTTCATAAATTGTGTCTGTATCCTAATAAATGGTTTTAAAAGCTGCTCATGTTTAACACATTAACATTTTCTATATCATTTTCAAACTGAACATCTTACAACATATTTTTATATCAGAAATCTAATAGCAGTGATAAGACAGTTGGTCAAAGCACAACTATGTTCCTAAATGATACCTCTCAATATGGTTTACGTAGAGAGATATGAATTACATTTTTTTTCAGAAAATACATAAGGCACACTCAATTTTTTAAAATTAGATCAAACCCTAAACAAAGCTAATACACACTTCACCTCTTAGAAAACAACTATTAAATTGTACTCACGTTCGATGGTTGGGAGAATAACTGGTAAGGAGAAGAAATTGATATATTAAATAAATAAGTTCATACGATCACAACATTTAGTGTCTATCTTTGACCGATACATTTTTAATGAAAACAAATCAATCTAAAATATAAATCCTTGTTGATAAACCTACAATATATAGATATGTCTGTCTATGATAGGAGTGAGTGAGTGAGTTATTGTTTAACGCCGCTTCGGCAGTATTGCAGCCATTAGCGGCGAGATATTTAATTTATTTGCCTAATTTAAAAAAGAAAATTGCAATTGAAAAACAAAACACGGCACGAAGGCCGCAAAAACATCAGCATATTATCACAAGTTGAATAAAAGCTGATAATGAAAAGTTAAAATTTACAATTTGTCAATAAGGTGTATAGCCTTCAAGAAATCTAAAACACGATGCTCACCGAAATGAGTAAAAACTTGATTGATTGAAATAGAAGGATAAAAAGTTTCCCTGATATGTGCAGTGTCCCAACACTCACATAGAATGTGTTTGATTGTGAGAGGACACTGACAGGGTATACATACTGGGGGATCTTCCCCCTTTAAAAGATATGAGTGAGTAAGATGAGAGTGTCCAATACGACATCGTCGTAGGACACAAGCTTCCTGCCGGGTAAAAGAGGATAAAGATTTGTAACCTAAATGAGGTTGAATAGTGTGAAGTTTGTTATGATGTTGTTGGTCCCATTGGGACTTCCAACGTTGTTTAATGTAAGATTTAATAGCAGGTTTGGAATCCGTATATGGAACTTTGGTAGGAGAAATATGTTTGAGGTTTAATGCAGATTTAGCAGCTGAGTCAGCTTTGTTATTACCTCTAATACCCATATGGCTAGGAAGCCAGCAGAAGACGATGTCGCATTGGAGACAAGAATTATGAAGTAATAAAATATCCCTGATAATTGGGTGATCACTCTTACAGTTTTTAATTGCTTGTAGGCAAGAAAGTGAATCGGAAAAAATAATGTAATTATTAGGGGTTGAGTTTTTAATGTGATGGACGGCCTTAAGGATGGCCTTAGCTTCTGCAGTAAAGATGCTGCTGCCATCATGCAGCCTTGTAGCATATGTTGTTGAAGGAGTCACAGTTGCTGCTGCAACTGTGGGTCCATCTTTAGAACCGTCAGTGTAAATTGGTTTATAATCTGCGAAAAAATTACGAAGTTCAAAAAATGCCTGTCGAAATATTAATTGGTCTGTATTTGATTTTTTATGAGTAGATAGAGAGAGGTTTACACGGGGCCTCACCAGCTGCCATGGCGGAGTGGCAAGCAGACCGTGCTCTGCTATTGTTGTTAGGTCAATATCACAATCTTCAACATGTTGTTGAAGTCTGATACCGAGTGGTGGAATTGCTTTAGGTTTTGAGTTATATGTCTGTCTATGATAGGAAGAAAATATTAAAACAGGAAAGGGTAACATGAAATAGTTAAAGCACATTATTTTTGTCAGCTAAAGTAAGATGTGCGGCATGTACAAGGTAAAGTTTAACACTGTTATATATCTAATTGTGATCAATGTCAGTTACCTTGTTCAGTTTTTGTCAAAATGTCTTTCAGTGAATCGATGAAGTTTCTTGTCTCTGCACTGTAAAGTAAAGATTAAAGAAAATAAAAAAACTGTTAACCCCAACCACATTGCAAACATCTTACAATGTGTAACGTTATAATGCAGACGAGTACACTAAAAATCAAGGACGGTCATTCTGAAATATTTTTATAACATAAGAGTTTTCAAATTATCCAAATACAAAATCTTCGCTATGGACGGAGCTAATTAGACATGTGCTTTATTTATTGCTTGGCGGACATCAATGGAACTCTTTCACATGACTGAAGACATTTTGAACAAAAGAGTCATTTGATTTCTTGAAATACGTACACAGCATCACGTTTGCCAAGGAGAGTTGTCAGTCCAGTTTGAATTAGGGTAGGTGCCAACTCTGGGAAAGTCAACCAAATGTTGTTATAGTTAATATATTGTTCAATATAGTAGTAAAACGGAGGCTTCGACTGCATCCAAGACAGATACATGTATTTCTTCTTCTTCTTCTTTCATAAATTGTGTCTGTATCCTAATAAATTGTTTTAAAAGCTGCTCATGTTTAACACATTAACATTTTCTATATCATTTTCAAACTGAACATCTTACAATATATTTTTATATCAGAAATCTAACAGAGGTGATAAGACAGGTGGTCAAAGCACAACTATGTTCCTAAATGATACCTCTCAATGTGGTTTACGTAGAGAGATATGAATTCCATTTTTTTTCAGAAAATACATAAGGCACACTCAATTTTTTTTAATTAGATAAAACCCTTAAAAAGCTTATACACATTTCACCTCTTAGAAAACAACTATAAATTGAACTCACGTTCGATGGTTGGGAGAATAGCTGGTAAGGAGAAGAAAATAATATATTAAATAAATAAGTTCATACGATCACAACATTTAGTGTCTATCTTTGACCGATACATTTTAATGAAAACAAATCAATCTAAAATAGAAATCCTTGTTGATAAACCTACAATATATAGATATGTCTGTCTATGATAGGAAGAAAATATTAAAACAGTAAAGGGTAACATGAAATAGTTAAAGCACATTATATTTGTCAGCTAAAGTAAGATGTGCGGCATGTACAAGGTAAAGTTCAAACTGTTATATATCTCATTGTGATCAATGTCAGTTACCTTTTTCAGCTGTTGTCAAAATGTCTTTCAGTGAATCGATGAAGTTTCTGGTCTCTGCACTGTAAGTAAAGAATAAAGAAAATAAAAAAAATGTTAACCCCAACCACATTGCAAACATCTTACAATGTGTAACGTTATAATGCAGACGAGTACACTAAAACACAGGAAGGTCATTCTGAAATATTTTTATAACATAAGAGTTTTCAAATTATCCAAATACAAAATCTTTGCTATGGACGGAGCTAATTAGACATGTGCTTTATTTATTGCTTGGCGGACATCAATGGAACTCTTTCACATGACTGAAGACATTTTGAACAAAAGAGTCATTTGATTTCTTGAAATACGTACACAGCATCACGTTTGCCAAGGAGAGTTGTCAGTCCAGTTTGAATTAGGGTAGGTGCCAACTCTGGGAAAGTCAACCAAATGTTGTTATAGTTAATATATTGTTCAATATAGTAGTAAAACGGAGGCTTCGACTGCATCCAAGACAGATACATGTATTTCTTCTTCTTCTTCTTTCATAAATTGTGTCTGTATCCTAATAAATGGTTTTAAAAGCTGCTCATGTTTAACACATTAACATTTTCTATATCATTTTCAAACTGAACATCTTACAACATATTTTTATATCAGAAATCTAATAGCAGTGATAAGACAGTTGGTCAAAGCACAACTATGTTCCTAAATGATACCTCTCAATATGGTTTACGTAGAGAGATATGAATTACATTTTTTTTCAGAAAATACATAAGGCACACTCAATTTTTTTAAATTAGATCAAACCCTAAACAAAGCTAATACACACTTCACCTCTTAGAAAACAACTATTAAATTGTACTCACGTTCGATGGTTGGGAGAATAACTGGTAAGGAGAAGAAATTGATATATTAAATAAATAAGTTCATACAATCACAACATTTAGTGTCTATCTTTGACCGATACATTTTTAATGAAAACAAATCAATCTAAAATAGAAATCCTTGTTGATAAACCTACAATATATAGATATGTCTGTCTATGATAGGAAGAAAATATTAAAACAGGAAAGGGTAACATGAAATAGTTAAAACACATTATTTTTGTCAGCTAAAGTAAGATGTGCGGCATGTACAAGGTAAAGTTTAACACTGTTATATATCTAATTGTGATCAATGTCAGTTACCTTGTTCAGTTTTTGTCAAAATGTCTTTCAGTGAATCGATGAAGTTTCTTGTCTCTGCACTGTAAAGTAAAGATTAAAGAAAATAAAAAAAACTGTTAACCCCAACCACATTGCAAACATCTTACAATGTGTAACGTTATAATGCAGACGAGTACACTAAAACACAGGACGGTCATTCTGAAATATTTTTATAACATAAGAGTTTTCAAATTATCCAAATACAAAATCTTCGCTATGGACGGAGCTAATTAGACATGTGCTTTATTTATTGCTTGGCGGACATCAATGGAACTCTTTCACATGACTGAAGACATTTTGAACAAAAGAGTCATTTGATTTCTTGAAATACGTACACAGCATCACGTTTGCCAAGGAGAGTTGTCAGTCCAGTTTGAATTAGGGTAGGTGCCAACTCTGGGAAAGTCAACCAAATGTTGTTATAGTTAATATATTGTTCAATATAGTAGTAAAACGGAGGCTTCGACTGCATCCAAGACAGATACATGTATTTCTTCTTCTTCTTCTTTCATAAATTGTGTCTGTATCCTAATAAATGGTTTTAAAAGCTGCTCATGTTTAACACATTAACATTTTCTATATCATTTTCAAACTGAACATCTTACAATATATTTTTATATCAGAAATCTAACAGAGGTGATAAGACAGGTGGTCAAAGCACAACTATGTTCCTAAATGATACCGCTCAATGTGGTTTACGTAGAGAGATATGAATTCCATTTTTTTTCAGAAAATACATAAGGCACACTCAATTTTTTTTAATTAGATAAAACCCTTAAAAAGCTAATACACATTTCACCTCTTAGAAAACAACTATAAATTGAACTCACGTTCGATGGTTGGGAGAATAGCTGGTAAGGAGAAGAAAATAATATATTAAATAAATAAGTTCATACGATCACAACATTTAGTGTCTATCTTTGACCGATACATTTTAATGAAAACAAATCAATCTAAAATAGAAATCCTTGTTGATAAACCTACAATATATAGATATGTCTGTCTATGATAGGAAGAAAATATTAAAACAGTAAAGGGTAACATGAAATAGTTAAAGTACATTATATTTGTCAGCTAAAGTAAGATGTGCGGCATGTACAAGGTAAAGTTCAAACTGTTATATATCTCATTGTGATCAATGTCAGTTACCTTTTTCAGCTGTTGTCAAAATGTCTTTCAGTGAATCGATGAAGTTTCTGGTCTCTGCACTGTAAAGTAAAGAATAAAGAAAATAAAAAAAATGTTAACCCCAACCACATTGCAAACATCTTACAATGTGTAACGTTATAATGCAGACGAGTACACTAAAACACAGGAAGGTCATTCAGAAATATTTTTATAACATACGAATTTTCAAATTATCCAAATACAAAATCTTTGCTATGGACGGAGCTAATTAGACATGTGCTTTATTTATTGCTGGGCGGACATCAATGGAACTCTTTCACATGACTGAAGACATTTTGAACAAAAAAGTCATTTGATTTCTTGAAATACGTACACAGCATCACGTTTGCCAAGGAGAGTTGTCAGTCCAGTTTGAATTAGGGTAGGTGCCAACTCTGGGAAAGCCAACCAAATGTTGTTATAGTTAATATATTGTTCAATATAGTAGTAAAACGGAGGCTTCGACTGCATCCAAGACAGATACATGTATTTCTTCTTCTTCTTCTTTCATAAATTGTGTCTATATCCTAATAAATGGTTTTAAAAGCTGCTCATGTTTAACACACTAACATTTTCTATATCATTTTCAAACTGAACATCTTACAACATATTTTTATATCAGAAATCTAATAGCAGTGATAAGACAGTTGGTCAAAGCACAACTATGTTCCTAAATGATACCTCTCAATATGGTTTACGTAGAGAGATATGAATTACATTTTTTTTCAGAAAATACATAAGGCACACTCAATTTTTTAAAATTAGATCAAACCCTAAACAAAGCTAATACACACTTCACCTCTTAGAAAACAACTATTAAATTGTACTCACGTTCGATGGTTGGGAGAATAACTGGTAAGGAGAAGACAATGATATATTAAATAAATAAGTTCATACGATCACAACATTTAGTGTCTATCTTTGACCGATACATTTTTAATGAAAACAAATCAATCTAAAATAGAAATCCTTGTTGATAAACCTACAATATATAGATATGTCTGTCTATGATAGGAAGACAATATTAAAACAGTAAAGGGTAAGATGAAATAGTTAAAGCACATTATTTTTGTCAGCTAAAGTAAAGCGGCATGTACAAGGTAAAGTTTAACACTGTTATATATCTAATTGTGATCAATGTCAGTTACCTTGTTCAGTTTTTGTCAAAATGTCTTTCAGTGAATCGATGAAGTTTCTGGTCTCTGCACTGTAAAGTAAAGAATAAAGTTAATAAAAAAAATGTTAACTCTCATCCTGATTGCAAACATTGTCCAAGTTGTTGTTTTATAATACAAACTTTTACAGTAAGAACACAATGAAAATATCACCCTGAAATACTTTTATAACAGGATATGAGTTTTAAAAGTATCCAAATGCACAGCAATGGCTGTGGACGTAACTAATTAGATGCATGCTTTATTAAATGTATTGTTGAAAAATAAATAATGAAGTTATTTTACACCAATGCGGAGATTTAGAACGGAATAATTGCATATCTGATGTCTGCACTGTAGAGTAAGTAAGTAAATAACATAGACTGTAAATATATGTAAATCTATATTAACAATTATAAACATGTTGTTTTCAAGATAAGACTACCAGACACTTTTGGAAATGGAGAAAAATACATACACTGCATCGCGTATGTCCGACTGGACTCCTGCAAATTAGAGTTAGTGTGTTATTCAAGTCATTGTATTAATCCATTATATTCCATTTAGTAACACAACATTGTGTGTGATATCTAGATTGGATCATATTAATGTTAATTTGCCTTGATCAAAGTGTTTACAAAAAAGTTGACAGTTGTCATACGGTCGAGACCAAATATAACACAGATGTTAATTCATTTAAAGATCATCAGGCCTGAACGGCCTGATTGGCTTATGGCATGGCATGGTGTCCTGCGTCCATCCATCCGTCTGTCCGTCCGTCCGTGAACCTTTCGCTTTTTCGCTTTCTTCTCCAGAACCAATTACTCTAGAGAGCCGAAATGTTATATGCAGACTCCTTGGCCTATGTGGATTTGGTGACCCTGTGACCCCAAATAAGGTCACAGGGGTCATGACATTAAAACATATTTTGATATTCTGTTCCAGTATGAAAAGCTCTAGAAAAGCTGATATGTTTTGTACAGTCTCCTTTGCCAAAATGGATTCTAAATTGTAAATTTGCTGATCCCTTGACCATAAATATGGATCACAGGATCACAACCTAAACAAAACCGATTATAGCAAGCTCTTGAGAATGTATGTGCTCTTCACTTCAGTCAGTATAGAGATTAAGGGAGGTAATCCCAAACATATGAGTTCTAACATGTGCTTTGAAAAATGGTTGTTGAGAAATAGAACGTGAGACTTAAAAATTAGGAATCGAGTGTTTAACAAACATTGTATGTTATATTTATTTTGTAAAACCATCTTTTTGTAACTTTTATCATATTTCATATAAGTACTTATGAATATTTTATTATTTTTAAAAAACTGATGAGCTAAAGAGCCAATGGCTCTAGTTTAAACTTAATGTTCAAAGTGCCATGATACGTTAAAACGAACATAGTTAATATGAAAACAAATCAGCTATTAGTTCCCACGGAGGTGGACCAAGGTAAAATGTTTAAAAATAGCTTTTATTGAAGAAATACCTGGAGAAGGCTGATCAGGTGTTGTCCGTTGTCCAAAACAAAGTGCAGCAGCACATAAAATAATGAAATACTTCATTTTGCTGAAATGAGAAATAAACATTCAATATATCAGTTATACAAGTGGAATACAGGTTCAAATTGTTTAACTACACAAAAAGAATTTCACATTTTATCCATGACCCTATTGAACTTCTCTTCAGAGACTATGATTTCTGCAAATGCACCATGGGCAAAATCATATTTGAATATACAGATAACTAGAGTTATTTTAGACTCATTGAATAAGGTTTCGAGAATTCAAAGACAAATTATTGTCTGGTTTTAAAAGGCTATATTGGTATTGTTCGTGTACCAAAAATGAAGCATTAAATTAATTATGGATTAATACTCTGACAGCAAATAAAACAGATCTATCAAACAATCATACCTGTGTTTGAATATATTGTTTGTTGTCAAACATTATGGTAGTAAATTAAATAACCACATTTGAAAAATTACTTTTCTATTGTTAAAGAATAGGATTGGATAAGCACTTCTTTAATGTGGAAATACACAAAGTTTCGGATTATATACTCAATTCTTCATTATTTTCACATTAAAGAAGTTGTTTTCTAGAACATCTTCCTGTTCTTATGAATGTCACCTCTAAATGCCCCTCAAAGGCCTGATCTATGTTGTTTGTAAAAGAGGACAGTTAGTTAAAGCGAACATACCTTATTGAAGCTGTAGCAGGTCAGAGACAAAGAGTTGTGACGTAAGACGTTCTTTATATACAATGAATATGGCCTATCCTTAAATTGAACATCTGGCTATCTTAAGGTGCATGTTTATCAATGCATCATGGGATCACAACACATGTTTATAAAGTGTTAAATCATATGAAACTCGTCTAATCTATGAATGCCTCCAAGTGAAAGAGTTCAGACCATTGTGTCAAACGAAACAGTATTCTATTGAATGCTGTCTAGTTTAGTTTATCTTATGAAAATGAAGAGTGTTGTTAATAGTCTGTTAGTTTGAACACTCTTTCAACAATATCCAACCGATATATAAATGTTATAGATATATGTGAAGAACCATCTTGAATACGACAAGCATTCCAGAAAACTGCCCTGCTTGTAGAACAAAATGTTTACATATGTTACATATGGTCCGTCAAATCAGTCATTTTGCCTAATACCTAAACGATGTAGTCATTTGAAAAAATTACTGTGACCAACAGGCATTTTACAAAATGGAAAGACAAGGATATTTTATGGATGATCAACTTCTTTATTTCACAATGGCGACGTGTCGGTATAGATCCTTATACCGTTATCAAGCATATGGAAGAGATGGCGAAACAGCAGATTTAATTTCAGGATACATGTTGGTATGATAAAGAGATAACACAAACAACAAGATGAGATAACAATGACATAAAAGGTTGAAACACATAAAGTTGTTATAACAAGGAGGGGATATGTAGGACACAAACGAGTGGTAGATTCGATTAATCATTTGTGGATTGATTGGTTGTAAACCGATGGGATGAGATAGACTTGATCCCTAATTTGTGGTGGCGCTACACGCTAGCAACACGCGAAAGTGGGAGCTCCAGCTGTTTTGTGATTTGTTTTGTATTCTCAATGTTCCAGTGGTATCTTATTGTCACTGTGTCGTCTACAAGTATGAGAAGTAGATGAATCAACAACTAAAGCTGATGTATTGGAAACCAGCGACAGTGCAACACCGGTATCAGACACCAAAAATGATGTAACAGATGAATCAACAACACAAGCTCCTGTATTGGAAACCAGCGACAATACAACACCAGTATTATACACCAAAGATGATGTCACAGATGAATCAACAACACAAGCTGCTGTATTGGAAACAAGCGACAATACAACACCTGTATCAGACACCAAAAGATGATGTTACAGATGAATCAACGACACAAGCTGCTGTATTGGAAACCAGCGACAGTGCAACACCGGTATCAGACACTAAAGATGATGTTACAGATGAATCAACGACACAAGCTGCTGTATTGGAAACCAGCGACAATACAATACCAGTATCATACACCAAAAGATGATGTTACAGATGAATCAACAACACAAGCTGCTGTATTGGAAACCAGCGACAGTGCAACACCTGTATCAGACACCAAAAGATGATGTTACAGATGAATCAACAACACAAGCTGCTCTATTGGAAACCAGCGACAATACAACACCTTTATCAGACACCAAAAGATGATGTTACAGATGAATCAACAACACAAGCTGCTGTATTGGAAACCAGCGACAATACAACAACGGTATCAGACACCAAAAGATGATGTTACAGATGAATCAACGACACAAGCTGCTGTATTGGAAACAAGCGACAGTGCAACACCGGTATCAGACACCAAAGATGATGTTACAGATAAATCAACAACACAAGCTGCTGTATTGGAAACCAGCGACAGTGCGACACCTGTATCAGACACCAAAAGATGATGTTACAGATGAATCAACAACACAAGCTGCTGTATTGGAAACCAGCGACAATACAACACCTGTATCAGACACCAAAAGATGATGTTACAGATGAATCAACAACACAAGCTGCTGTATTGGCAACCAGCGACAATACAACAACGGTATCAGACACCAAAATATGATGTTACAGATGAATCAACAACACAAGCTGCTGTATTGGAAACCAGCGACAGTGCAACACCTGTATCAGACACCAAAAGATGATGTTACAAATGAATCAACAACACAAGCTGCTGTATTGGAAACCAGCGACAGTGCAACACCGGTATCAGACAAAAGATGATGTTACAGATGAAAACTCCGGAAACATATTGATAAATAAGATGTAAATATTCAGATATCAACAATATAAATGTTTACACTCTGACTCTCTATCAGTTTTCCAGTAAGTTGCACTGACTTGAACCAGAAGAGTGATTTGACAGACAAATTAAATCTGAAAATATAATGTTTTATTTGTATTGTTATAATCTAAATGAAAATATTTCGTAAAACAGCGGTCTTACCAGATAAGAATTTCACAGAAACCAATTGTCATAAGATATTGTGAGCGAGTTTGTATATTACAACATACTCGTTAAAAGGTGTATATGCATATATTGAGTAGCATTATGGTACAGACATTCAAAAGTAAAATTTATAAACGTGGAAATTCTTGTAATTAGTAAATGTATTGTATTAAATAATATACAAAAAAAATGTGTTGTGTTTATTGAACATGGCAAAACTGTATTTGATTGTTTTCAGATACGCTTTAACATTGTTGGGTAAAGGCTCTGAAATGTAATCTGGTATCTAAAAACATTTGTTTACGATTTGGCTATTTTATCTAAACCTTGTTAACAGACAGTCCAATTCGGGTCAGGACGTGCTCTCGGGTTCACAGAACTGCTTGTCAGTCTCATTGCGGTATTCAGCGTATTTTATCATTACGACCCCACGGTTATTAATTAATCACTATCTCATTAACTGATCATTTCACAAAATTGGTTTTATGATCCCCTGGTGCATAGTACTTATGGCTATGCTGAAATGTTGGTTACACGCTTGAAAATGAATAAACATGAATGCAAATGCACATTCAAGAATCTGTTTAATTGTGGCAAGGCAGCGTCAAGTGTAGAGCAGGACGAGGTACATGAAAATAACACATATTAATTGTCCGGATAACGAGACTCAATGGTTTAGACAATATGACTTCAACCTAAATGTTGACGATTATCAACTAACAACATAACTCAATGTTGCGGTTCTCGCGATTGTAAACAATGGGGATGACAAGTTCACACCATGTATTAATAAGCCTCGGCATTTCCAGCCTAGAGAAGTTAAGTAGATAGCGGCGTTTTGGAGCTAACAGATGTGATACGACTGAGTACGCATCATTCTCCAGGGTTAATCCATGCTTATGACGTCACTGGTATCAGTTGATTATTATTTAGGAATCTACTGGTCATTGACTGTCCCAGTCAAGAGGGGTGTTAGGTTTAGACATTTTCAGTAATTGCTAGTCGAGTACATTTTTCGAGACTGATGTATTTTGTTTTGGTGCATCTGAATAGGATCTTAAAATATCTCTCAACTAGACAAATTATTTTTTGTAATGCATGAACCTTGATTCGCTTGGTAGTCAGCGCTTCTACCCGTTAGGCCACAGGACGCCGTTAGAAACCTTAGGATTGTTAATCAGTAAGAATCCCGCGTTCTATGCAATGGAGAATGCATGAGGAGCTGGGGATTCTTAAAAAAAATTCAACGAGCCCTGAAGGGCGAGTTGATTATTTTTAACGAATGCACATGCATTCTCCATCATAATCCATGTATGAATTCACGAAACATGCATATGTGATTGTTTTAGATTTGAAACAATAAATTTCAATTATGGAATACCAAAATCAATTTTTTTGCAAATTTCGGTGCTCATTCATCGGATATACTACAAGTAGCTGCGGCCCTCATGAAATGGATTATTCCACGCACGTGCAGCGCAAAACTTCCACGCGAAGCGAAGTGATTGACAGCTGGAACTCTGCCTTTCCATGACTTCCATGCCTTGAATAGAACGTTGGATTCTTACTGACAAACAATCCTAAGGTTACCAACAGCGTCTTGTGGCCTAATGGTTAGAAGCGCTGACTACCAAGCGAAGGGTTGCATGTTCGAATCCAGGTTCATGCATTACAAATATTAACTTATCTAGATGAGAGATATTTTAAGATCCTATTCATATACACTAAGACAAAATACATCAGTCTCGAAAAATTACTGAAAATGTCTAAACCTAACACCCCTCCTGACTGGGACAGTCAATGAACAGTTGATTCCTAAATAATTATCAACTGATAGCACAATAGAGTGACGTCATGACCATGGATTAATGACTTGTAACGCACGGAGAGAGCATGGAAAGCCAGAGTTTTAGCTAACATTCATATCGCTTGCGTGGAAGTTTTGCGCTGCACGTGCGTGGAAGAATCCATTTCATGAGGGTCGCAGATTCTTGTACCATATCTGATGAATGAGCACCGAAATTTGCAAAATAATTGATTTTGGTGTCCCATACTTGAAATTTATTGTTTGAAATGTAAAATAATCACAGATACATGTTTTGTGACGTCATAAATGGACTTAAGATGGATAATGCATTCGGAGCAGTGGATTCGTTGTTGATCAATCTATTCACTTTAACTGTCCAAGACATCAAAGCTTATATTCAAATTTAGGTGATGCGCAATGACATATTAGTGAGTGAGTGAGTGAGTTGGGGTTTAACGCCGCTTTCAAGAGTATTAATGACATATTAAACATAAAGTGAAATGACCTCAACTAAAAGGAAACACCAGGACACAATGTAACCAACGCCTTTGATATTTACTGGTAAAACTGTGTCAGAAAAATAAATGATATCATATATAAAATACTTCTCTTTTTTAACACTTTATATTTTTATTTTTTATGGTACCGCAGATTTCATTTCCAAGATCAACTCAATAGATAGTGCACTTAATACAGTTTATATATCAAGTATGTTCTACATAAATGGGTTGTGGCAAGATGACCACAATTAGGCGCTAAAAAAATAAAAAAATTAAATGAATGCATCACATTTTTAGAAAGTGACTAAGCATAAACATAGTTTTAAAAAGAAAAACCGGTCATGTTATTAAAATGAGCAAATGACAAAAACAGATCACAATTAAAATATATTGCCTCTCTAATCCGAGGAAAAGTGTCAAGGGTACAGGCTGAAGGATAGAAACATCCTAAACTTATTAATAAATCTTACTGCAAATTAAATAAGGTATGATATATAAGATTAACATTAGTTTGGAATAAAATTCGGTACATCACAATTTTATTTATAACGTTTTAAATTGTTCAAATGACCATTTTATTCCCACAAATGTGTAAACAAATTGCATTTTTTTAGATCTGGAGTTATTCATTCAGTCAAAGAAGCGTACATTCCCGAAGAATCACATTTTAATTTTGCTTAACTTGTATCCAGGTTGAAATGTACACAGAATATAACAGATGTACGTTTTGAGATAGATATAACCGAAATTTTACAATAAAACTAAGACAGCCACGACAGCGTGGAGTGTTCAGAGTTAAAGACATACACTTTGATATACATAGTGCATGTTTCACCTGCCCGGTTTTATAACCTTTCAGTTACACTGCTCAGAACAAGTACACAATTTCATAGGATTTAATTATTTCAAGTTTGAGTATCATGTAGTGGAATTGATTCAACCCTTACTAAAACGTTGTTGAAAAAAGAATACAAATAATATAAGGGAAAAAACTCAAGATTAGAACAGAGCCAAACTACACAAAACAAATTCAGTTTTGTATTTTGCACATATTCCATACATAATGCTCCCCGACACCATCATTCCACCGTAGAGCGTACACATCGGAGTTAGTTCTCAGTATAAATATTAGATTTACATTCACATTAAAGTACATTAAATGCACCCATGTTTAATTAATGATTATGAGTATGTACATCTGCGTACCAAAATTATGTTCACCTTCTTGTTTATCTTCGTGCAAATATCATGTAATTTCATATTCTTTGTAAGGTCAATAAAATTGCATCAAATACAATGACAATGAATCATCATATATCCATGACTCCAATAATCAAACGTATCCTGTGATAGACACGCCAGTGGTACATGTTTATGAAAGTTGGCATAATGAAATAGACAGAAGGGGTCAAATTTCATTATTATTTTAATGCATGGAATGTGTTCAAGAGGAAATATATGATTTATGTTTGATCACTTACTGAATATTTCACAGAAGAAAAGAAGAACTGTGGTTTTGAAAAGATTGACCCCTGGTCAGCTGCCAAAACTGAAACTGTTTTCTATGTGGCATCGAATCTGATTGAATTATCGTTTTCTTATAATGTAAAAATGCAAAGTGATCGGTTTAGTTTTCGCGTTGATACACTGCTTCTAACACATGTCAAATTACATTATATTTCCGCTGAAATACACAAGTAGGTGAACAAGTTTCGTTATGGAACTCACTCATCCCAGTACTTAACAATTGATTATCTATGAATACTTCGGAGCAAGTAAGTCTTCCAAACTTAATACTGCCCTATGTTTGTATGTCACACTATATATCAAATGTATATTCATTCTGTAACCATTGGGAAATAGAAAAGTAAAAAACAAAACTTTCGGTATGCAGCTGTAGTGCTAGTTTCATTGTTTATTATCAAACTGGCGGCTGACATTGAGAATCCTAATAACGTCACTCATGGATGGATGATAAGACAAAGGTAGACCTTCCCAAAAGTGTGAACACTCCCGCTCGACTCGTTATATTGTATATAAGTAAAATGTACTGCTTCGTAGTTATCTAACTGTCAGAGTTGAGAAGGTAGTCATAATCGGATATAACTCCGAATTTAAACCTGTTTTGGCCGGTGTCCCACAAGGATCAGTTTTAGGTCTTGTTGTTTTAATATATAGTAATGACTTTGTTGATCATTTTAATTGTAACATACGTTATTTTGCTGACACTTCCTTGTGTGTAATAATTGAAGACCCGGTCTTATCAGCAAACAGTCTAAACGAAGATGTACATAACAATTCGGTGTGGAAAAATAATTGGCAGGTGAATTTTAACCCCGAAAGAACGGACACAATTCAATTTAGTAAAAACTGGGTCGCCAGTCCCAAACCTCAGTTATGAATGCAATGGCTCCTATAAGTTGAAGTGTTATATTTCGAAAGGATGCTAACTGGGCTTCTCACGTTAACAGTTTTGTAGATAGAGTTACTCCCATTGCTTAAGGAGTTTGAAATATCGAATATCACGCAAATTGCTTCAATTATGTACGAGTTCTTCATTTTACCGCTTTTTGACTATTGTACTCATGTCTGGGATAATTGTACTCAGGTTCAAAATGCAAACCTGGAAAAATTACATTGAGGACAATCTGCGGGGCAACAAGAGGCACAAGTCATAATAATAAGCTGCACCGAATTACATACCCCTTGTCGATTTCTTCATCGATTTTTTGTTTTAATTGTAATCGGTTCAAGCTATGGATAAAAAAGAAATGAACAAACTCACTTGCCAGTCATTTTACTTCTACAACTCAGATTGAGTATTCGTGAATGAATGAAAGTTCAATGCAAATTCAAGAAACCAAGAATAATAGGTAACCTCTTGCTTTGGTTGGCCAAATACTTAAGTAATATCAGTATTATGAGTTGACCTTACATATCCCTCATAAAAAGTAACTACTTTGCCTTGGTTACACCTGCTGTAAATACGTTGTGAAGTATGTTTTACAAGGAACTATAAAAATGTAGTCAGTTCTTACGTTCGTAAACTGAAAATCAATGCAATGCTGAAATTATCCTGTAGAACTTTCGAAATTTGACTTTAAGCACAATTAAAAAAATAAGGTGTATCATATTTTATTTCTCTTTTCACAGTAAACATTTTACAATGGATCAAGGTTTTCAGGGTCTGTAAAAAGAATTTTTTTTTTTTTTTAATTTCACATTATGAATTACATTCAAACGTGAATTCTCATCACTATTGTTGTTATACCATAACATGAATGATTAAAATGGATTTAATGTGTCTATAGAAACTTTTTTTTTGCTTGGAATATGAAGAAAGTATTTGCTAACCTTGAGTATTGTTATTTGTTAAAAAGTTGATTTGCTTCTAAATAAGCTAACAATTGAATACGTACGCTTCACGTTTGCCCAACAGTGCAGTTACCCCAGCGCTCAGGAGAGATGGAGCAAGTTCTGAAAAGAAAGTGTTTATGTTTATAGTACTTGCTGGACATCTTTTGTTTTTCTATCATCAACTTTCATGATTTACTCTTCAGCTCAAATTTATCATTTGACAGTACGAACCAGTTTACGGAAAGGAAAATGATTTTAAAACTTACCCTCTGCAACTGGTAGGACCTCTGAAAATATACGGGATAATATTTGTATTGATAACAGTGTATAAATTATATGCCTTCGTAGATATTTAAAAAGCAGGAAATACTATATTTACTGCAAGCACAGATGTACAATGTAGTTATGATCATCAACACAAGATGAACATGTCTGTTAAATCATTCCCGCGGATCATGAACTTATCTAAGCTAACAAAAAGTTGTTTCGTCAGTATATTGTTCATTTTGTATTTCTTGCAAACTTCTCACAACTCATTATATTTCATCTTAATCATGCTCACCTTGTCCGATTTTTTCCACAACTGGAAGAACCTCTGCAAAGACATAATCATTTTCCAAGTTGTGTTCTTATTCTATATCATTATGTGTCAGAAATGTATTCTGATACGATATAATTATCGTGTGAAAAGAGGTTATTTATTTATTCATAACAAGTCTTGGTTATTCTCATTAGATATAGTTTTTTTTATCAATCTTAGAATATAAAATGCACGGGAAAGTATTACTTATGTTTGGCAATATCAACAACTCCTGAAAAAAAAGAGTTTTAAATGTTATGTGAATTGTTTGTATAAAATCCTATTGGAAATCTAAACTCATTTCGTATAGCTAAAAAGGATACTGAATGGAAAGTAGCATAACTAAAAGCTGTTGGAGAACATATGTAACGAGATCTGATTGGAGAATGGCTGAGATGCCCAGGGCTGCTCATCAGGTAGGAGTTTTTGTGTGCTTTCGAATCCTCTAGCGGACTAGTCCCAAAAAGTACAAGAATTTGTACCATTGCATATTTTGATCCTAAATATACAAATATTCAATACATATTTCAATGGAATATTTTCACAAATACAAACATTAATGGGGATTATCTTTGTTATGGTGTGTGGAATTGCATGGCATGAAATTGTGCTTTTGTGTCTTTATTATGAAAATGAAGAACTCTGCACCCGCTTGATAAGCCAATACAAATCTAATAAAATGATGCATATATATCTATCAATCAATCTCTATTTCATATTGAAGGGCCATAGGCATGTAGTACATAGTACAGTTATAAAGTTGTTGGTAGTAACGCATTCTGCCTAAGCATAAACGCTTTATGAATACAAATGGAAAACGTCTCATAGTGTACTTTACTAGACGTTTTCATCAATGAGTGAGTGAGTGAGTTATTGTTTAACGCCGCTTCAGCAGTATTGCAGCCATTAGCGGCGAGTTCATCAATGATATAAACTACAAGTTTCAGTATGTTCATAATAATATCTCTCTGTATATACAGTTCTTAACAATAAATATGCTGGACAAACACACACATAGTAGTACTCATTGATGTAAACATATTTATTCAGTTGAAAGGATTGGACACAAGTTATCTAAGTTATCTTATCCTAGGTACAGTGCTGTAAGGAGTGCAGTATATTTACAAGAAAGAAGTTAAGATTTGCGCTACCATTTAACAATAAGTGTAAATTAAACAGTACTTATTACGACATATTCTCTTGATATCTCATAATACATAATACATTACATAAGATAATGACGGGAATATTCACAAGTAAATTTACAATTACCCGCCGGATTTTTGGAACCCATATATATATATATATATATATATATATATATATATATATATATATATATATATATATATATATATATATATATATATATATATATATATAATGTAGAAAATAAAGTCAGGTTTTTCTACAAAGTCATTGTTTATCACTACAACATTGTTTCATGCCGAGAGGCAATTTTCAAGTGATAGCTTGTGTTGGTTTGGGGCCACTTTTGTTACTTGTGCGCTTGGGCTTGCTGGTTGCAAGCAGCTCCCAATCATGTCATCGTTCAATATGCTATTTGTTTATCAGTTTAGTATGGATCATGTTTCCAAAATTATATGTTGGTACTCACCTTGGACAAAATTCAATTTTGACATATTCTATTTTGTTTTGAATATCTTTATATTTCCCAGGTTCAATAAGGAAATCACGTCAAAGGCAGTTTAATCTTGCCAGCGAAGAGTTATATTGCCTTATATATAGTCAAGCCCGAAAGGTAATTAACTACATAGATGGGATCTCTTATCATTTTATAGTACAAACATTTATGAGATAATGAGAGACAAGATGACCAACTTTGAAGGAATATATCTTTAAGTCTTCGTTTAACTGATATGGCAAAATGAGAATGGGATTATACAAATTGATCACACCAAACAGTATTTATTGCGCTAGATTACAAGTGTACATTAAAAATGTATGAACGAATGTTTGAAAACCGAAACCAGTATATCATATTCTTTTCCTATTAGACTCGTGCAATGGGTATTTCACACATTCTCCGAAAACCATGCAATTAGATTAAACCATGTAATTAGACGTAGCTGTTGTCATACATGCAACCAATGATTGAGTGAGTTATTGTTTAACGCCGCTTCGGCAGTATTGCAGCCATTAGCGGCGAGATATTTAATATATTCGCCTAATTTAAAAAAGAAATTGCAATTGAAAAACAAAACACGGCACGAAGGCCGCAAAAACATCAGCGTATTATCACAAGTTGAATAAAAGCTGATAATGAAAAGTTAGAATCTGTCAATAAGGTGTATAGCCTTTAAAAAATCTAAAACACGATGCTCACCGAAATGAGTAAAAACTTGATTGATTGAAATAGAAGGATAAAAAGTTTCCCTGATATGTGCAGTGTCCCAACACTCACATAGAATGTGTTTGATTGTGAGAGGAGTGAGTGAGTGAGTGAGTTGGGGTTTAACGCCGCTTTCAAGAGTATTTCACTTATATCGCGGCTGCTAGTATTACGGCAGGGAGAAAGACCGCAACGCCATGTGGCTATGCATTGCGGTGAAACCTGACAGCATCGGCTGGAACTAGCGAACCATGGGTGGTACTGCACTGAAATTCAGTGTAGCATTGCACCCAAACCTTACTGCGTGTAGAACAGTTCTCTACTGCAGACAAAGTTGCCGTGCCCCTGGCGGGATTCTAACCCCGGACCTCTTGATCCGAAGCCGAACGCGCTAACCACTGCGCTATCCCGCCCCCATTGTGAGAGGACACTGACAGGGTATACATACTGGGGGATCTTCCCCCTTTAAAAGATAAGAGTGAGTAAGATGAGAGTGTCCAATACGACATCGTCGTAGGACACAAGCTTCCTGCCGGGTAAAAGAGGATAGAGATTTGTAACCTAAATGAGGTTGAATAGTGTGAAGTTTGTTATGATGTTGTTGGTCCCATTGGGACTTCCAACGTTGTTTAATGTAAGATTTAATAGCAGGTTTGGAATCCGTATATGGAACTTTGGTAGGAGAAATATGTTTGAGGTTTAATGTTGATTTAGCAGCTGAGTCAGCTTTGTTATTACCTCTTATACCCATATGGCTAGGAAGCCAGCAGAAGACGATGTCGCATTGGAGACAAGAATTATGAAGTAATAAAATATCCCTGATAATTGGGTGATCACTCTTACAGTTTTTAATTGCTTGTAGGCAAGAAAGTGAATCGTAAAAAATAATGTAATTATTAGGGGTTGAGTTTTTAATGTGATGGACGGCCTTAAGAATGGCTTTAGCTTCTGCAGTAAAGATGCTGCTGCCATCATGTAGCCTTGAAGCATATGTTGTTGAAGGAATCACAGTTGCTGCTGCAACTGTGGATCCATCCTTAGAGCCGTCAGTGTAAATTGGTTTATAGTCTGCGAAAAAAGTACGTAGTTCAAAAAATGCCTTTTTGAAATATTAATTGATCTGTATTAGATTTGTTATGAGTAGATAGAGAGAGGTTTACACGGGGCCTGACCAGCTGCCATTGCTCTGCTATTGTTGTTAGGTCGATATCAGAATCTTCAACATGTTGAAGTCTGATACCGAGTGGTGGAATTGCTTAAGGTTTTAAGTTATACAACTGCTGGTATTCAGGATTGATTACGCAGTTGTATGCAGGATTACAAGGGTTGGCTTTAAGTTTGGTGATATATTGTAGTGCTAGCTTGATGCGCCGATTTTCAAGAGATGGCTCATCAGCTTCAACATAAAGGCTTTCAACAGGTGAAGTTCTGAAGGCCCCAAGACAAAGCCTGAGACCCTGATGGTGGATAGTATCTAACATTTTGATGTAAGAGGGGCGGGCGGAACCATAAATTATGGATCCATAATCCAATTTGGAACGGATGAGTGATCGATAGAGATGAAGAAGAGTTTCTTCATCTCCACCCCATTTATTATTTGAAACGACCTTAAAAAGGTCTAATGCCTTTAAGCATTTAGCTTTAAGGCTTTTAATATGTGGGATAAATGATAATTTACTATCAAATGTGAGACCAAGAAACTTGGCCTCAGGAACGACTTTGATTGGAGTTTTATCCAGAAAAAGTTCTGGATCTTGGTGCATTTTGCGCATATTGCAAAAATGCACACAAGATGTTTTAGCTTTGGAAAATTTGAAGCCGTTTTCCAACGACCATTGATGGATTTTATTGAGGCAGAGTTGGAATAGGCGCTCGATTGATGGCATATTTTTGCCTCTGCAGGAAACTCCAAAATCGTCCACAAAAAGTGAACCATCTGTATGGTCATTTAAGACTTTAGCCAAGCTGTTGATTTTAAAGCTAAATAATGTGACAGATAAAATGCTACCTTGTGGGACACCCATTTCTTGATCAAAGAAATCAGAAAGGGTGGAGCCCACGTGCACTTTAAATTGGCGATCATGTAGTTTCATATGTTAAAAATGTATGAAAGAATGTTTGAAAACCGAAACCAGTATATCATATTCTTTTCCTATTAGACTCGTTGTGCAATGGGTATTTCACACATTCTCCGAAAACCATGCAATTAGAGTAAACCATGTAATTAGACGTAGCTGTTGCCATACATGCATACCAATGAACTGTTTCGACAACATTCAATACTCCTGCACCATATAATAATAGATTTATTTTGTCAAATATTTGAAACAGGAGTTTAATCCATCAAAGATATATTTATATATGTATATATGTATTTATTTTACCATACCTATTTATATTTAATTTGGCAGATGCCTGTGATTCGTGAGTTGATAAAATGCAAACCAATGTATTTATATGAGGTGGTTGTTTCTTTTTTTATTTCTTTTATAAAACCATTCTTCGTTTTTGGCAAATTAGCCTCCATTTCTTAAACCAACTATCTTTGTATATTATTTGTTATTATATATATATTATATATTATTTAGACATATTACATTGCAATAAACCTATCACCGTGTTCAACTGTCTGAAATTCTCTTTTATACATGTCACTTTATATTACACTGAAGTAAACAACTCACCGTGCTCAAATTTCTCAAATCCATTCTTCAGAGTGTCCAGGAAGCTCCTCTCATCTTGCATCGCCAGCTCAGCCCTGGTAGAGAGACAACATCACGTCAATGTTAAACACAAGTCAGAAGTTCAATGTCTAGTGATTAAAGCAACGTGACAAATGAACTAGAGTTTTCAAATTATCCAAATACAAAATCTTTGGATGGAGCTAATTAGAGATGTGCTTTATTGATGTTATTGTTTGACAGACATCAATGGAACCCATCACATGACTGAAGACATTTTGAACAAAAGAGTCATTTGATTTCTTGAAATACGTACACAGCATCACGTTTGCCAAGGAGAGTTGTCAGTCCAGTTTGAATCAGGGTGGGTGCCAACTCTGGGAAAGTGAACCAAATGTTGTTATAGTTAATAGATTGTTTAATATAGTAGTAAAACGGAAGTATCGACTGCATCCAAGACAAATTCATGTATACATTATTATTATTATTATTTCATAATTTGTGTCTGTATCCTAATAAATGGTTTTAAAAGCTGCTCATGTTTAACACATTAACATGTTCTTTATCATATCAAAACTGCACATCTTACAATATATTTTCATATCAGAAATTTGAAAGCAGTGATAAGATGGTTGGGCAAAGCAAAACTATATTCCTAAATGATACCTCTCAATGTGATTTACATAGAGACATATTAAAGGCGCTGTAGCACGTTTTTTCGCTCAAATAAGTCGATGAAATGTATTTGAAAAATAATGTCACCAATAGTAAAACACCATTCTCTCTCCGGAAAATCAAATTGAAAATGAGTGTACATGGTTCGGTAAAGCCACGGGGATCGTTTTTGTAATGCGAAATGATTAAATTGTGTTCACAATAAAATGGCCGCCATGCAATTTTTGCTTTATACGCAACACCGTTATTATCACTACGGATAATTGGTTTGTTTAATAACATGTTTTACCCTCTAAAGTTAATATAAATGGCATAAACTATCATTATAAATAGGAAATTTGAAAAATAAAAATTTGCAAAAAACGTGCTACAGCGCCTTTAATTCCATTTTTTTTCAGAAAATTTAAATGGCACACTCTATTTTCTTTTGCTTAAATAAAACCCTAAACAAAGCAAATACACACTTCACCTCTTGGAAAACAACTATAAAAAAGAACTCACGTTCGATGGTTGGGAGAATAACTGGTAAGGAGAAGAACATGATATATTAAATAAATATGTGCCTAAGTTCATACGATCACATCATTTATCGTCTATCTTTGATCGATACATTTTTAATGAAAACAATCAATCTAAAATAGAAATCCTTGTTGATAAACCTACAATATATAGATATGTCTGTCTATGATAGGAAGAACATATTACAACAGTAAAGTGTAACATGAAATAGTTAAAGCACATTGTTTTTGTCAGCTAAAGTAAGATGTGCGGCATGTACATGGTAAAGTTTAAAGCTGTTATATATCTCATCGTGATCAATGTCAGTAACCTTGTTCAGTTTTTTTCACAATGTCTTTCAGTGAATCGAAGAAGTTTCTGGTCTCTGCACTGTAAAGAAAAGAATTAAGAAAATAAAAAAATGTTAACCCCAACCACATTGCTAACATCTTACAATGTCTACGTTGTAGTGCAGACGACTACACTAAAACACAGGACGGTTATTCTGAATTTTTTTTTTAACATAAGAGTTTTCAAATTATCCAAATACAAAATCTTTGCTATGGACGAAGCTAATTAGACATGTGCTTTATTTATTGCTTGGCGGACATCAATGGAACGCTTTCACATGACTGAAGACATTTTGAACAAAAGAGTCATTTGATTTCTTGAAATACGTACACAGCATCACGTTTGCCAAGGAGAGTTGTCAGTCCAGTTTGAATCAGGGTGGGTGCCAACTCTGGGAAAGTGAACCAAATGTTATTATAGTTCATAGATTGTTTAATATAGTAGTAAAACGGAAGTATCGACTGCATCCAAGACAAATTCATGTATATATTATTATTATTATTATTATTATTATTATTCTTTCATAATATGTGTCTGTTTCCTAATAAATGGTTTTAAAAGCTGCTCATGTTTAACACATTAACATGTTCTATATCATATCAAAACTGCACATCTTACAATATATTTTCATATCAGAAATTTAAAAGCAATGATAAGATGGTTGGGCAAAGCAAAACTATGTTTCTAAATGATACCTCTCAATGTGATTTACATAGAGACATATTAATTCCATTTTTTTTCCAGAAAATTTAAATGGCACACTCTATTTTCCTTTGCTTAAATAAAACCCCAAACAAAGCAAATACACACTTCACCTCTTGGAAAACAACTATAAACAAGGAGATACAAGCAGACAGAGTCGGCCATATCCCCCGCCTTTGGGAACATTTATTGAAGAATAGTTGTTGAATAACAGTGACTATGAACCTTTTTTCAACTAACCAGTGTCCAGTTATAAGCAATCTATATTGGTCTTACCTTTAATCTTACTCTCCTGCAGATTGTAACATTTCAACTTGAGCCCAATGTATCTTACAGAATTGAATGAGATACAATATTTAAATTATGATCATCCTGCTATATCAGGTTATTTGTATCAGTATTAGGCTCGTACAATCTCCTTATAGCCTGATGTAGCAGGATGGATGATGATATGTTACATTTGGTTGCTAAGTAGGGCAGGGATGCCACTCCCTGTAAGGTTTGTAACATATAAAAACAACCTTAGCCTACCCAATATAAGGTTTATTGCAACTGATGGTTATCGTTTGCTCATGACCAAGATGAAAATAGGTTTTTTTGGTTGTAAGCAAAGCCAAGGAGTTCTCACACAAAATTTCAGCTCCTTAGACCAAGTGGTTCTGGAAATGAAGACAAAATGCGAAAAGTTTACAGACGGACGGACGCCGGACACCATGCCATGCCATAAGCCCATCGGGCCTTTCAGGCCAGATGAACTAAAAATACATCCATGGCAGTATTTGAGTTCTGCTCCGGAAATGAATTATTAAGTTATGTATCAATGGAAATGGTAAAAATTAAACAAATTAAAAATTGTGAAGAAGTTGAAAATCCCAAAAGGCACATCTACACATGATGATTGTTCCAAACACCAAGTTTCTTTGAGATATGTCTTACAGTTTTCGAGTTCTGTTCCGGAAACGAAATTCTAAGTTACGTTTCCATGGAAACAGTCAACAAAAATATCTCAAAGAAGTTATAAACCCCAAAAGGCACAACTACAAATGATGATTGTTCCACACACCAAGTTTCGTTGAGATATGTCTTATAGTTTTCGAGTTCTGCTCCGGAAACGAAATTCTAAGTTACGTTTCAATGGAAACGGTTAAAAAAAATAGCTCGAAGAAGTTGAAAACCCCAAAAGTCACATCTACACATGATGATTATTCCTCACACCAAGTTTCGTTGAGATATGTCTTATAGTTTTTGAGTTATGTTCCGGAAACGAAATTCTAAGTTACATTTCCATGGAATCGGTCAAAAAAAATAACTCAAAGAAGTTGAATACCCCAAAAGGCACATCTACACATGATGATTGTTCCACACACCAAGTTTCGTTGAGATATGTGTTATAGTTTTCGAGTTCTGCTCCGGAAACGAAATTCTAAGTTATGTTTCCATGGAAACGGGGAAAAAAAATAACTCGAAAAAGTTGAAAACCTCAAAAGGCACATCTACACATGATGATTGTTCCACACACCAAGTTTCGTTGAGATATGTCTTATAGTTTTGAAGTTTGAGGCCGAAATGGAAAACCCTGGACGCACAGACGGACAGACGGACAGACGGACAGACGGACGGACGGAGCTCATTTCTATATCCCCCGCCAACTTCGTTGTGGCGGGGGATAAAAAGAACTCACGTTCGATGGTTGGGAGAATAACTGGTAAGGAGAAGAAAATGATATATTAAATAAATATGTGCCTAAGTTCATACGATCACAACATTAATCGTCTATCTTTGATCGATACATTTTTAATGAAAACAATCAATCTAAAATAGAAATCCTTGTTGATAAACCTATATTTATATAGATATTTCTGTCTGTGATAGGAAGAAAATATTAAAACAGTAAAGGGTAACATGAAATAGTTAAAGCACATTGTTTTTGTCAGCTAAAGTAAGATGTGCGGCATGTACATGGTAAAGTTTAAAACTGTTATATATCTCATCGTGATCAATGTCAGTTACCTTGTTCAGTTTTTTTCACAATGTCTTTCAGTGAATCGAAGAAGTTTCTGGTCTCTGCACTGTAAAGTAAAGAATAAAGAAAATAAAAAAATGTTTACCCCAACCACATTGCTAACATCTTACAATGTGTAACGTTATAGTGCAGACGACTACACTAAAACACAGGACGGTTATTCTGAAAAAAATGTTAAACATAAAAGTTTTCAAATTATCCAAATACAAAATCTTTGCTATGGACGAAGCTAATTAGACATGTGCTTTATTTATTGCTTGGCGGACATCAATGGAACGCTTTCACATGACTGAAGACATTTTGAACAAAAGAGTCATTTGATTTCTTGAAATACGTACACAGCATCACGTTTGCCAAGGAGAGTTGTCAGTCCAGTTTGAATCAGGGTGGGTGCCAACTCTGGGAAAGTGAACCAAATGTTATTATAGTTCATAGATTGTTTAATATAGTAGTAAAACGGAAGTATCGACTGCATCCAAGACAAATTCATGTATATATTATTATTATTATTATTATTATTATTATTCTTTCATAATATGTGTCTGTTTCCTAATAAATGGTTTTAAAAGCTGCTCATGTTTAACACATTAACATGTTCTATATCATATCAAAACTGCACATCTTACAATATATTTTCATATCAGAAATTTAAAAGCAATGATAAGATGGTTGAGCAAAGCAAAACTATGTTTCTAAATGATACCTGTCAATGTGATTTACATAGAGACATATTAATTCCATTTTTTTTCCAGAAAATTTAAATGGCACACTCTATTTTCCTTTGCTTAAATAAAACCCCAAACAAAGCAAATACACACTTCACCTCTTGGAAAACAACTATAAACAAGGAGATACAAGCAGACAGAGTCGGCCATATCCCCCGCCTTTGGGAACATTTATTGAAGAATAGTTGTTGAATAACAGTGACTATGAACCTTTTTTCAACTAACCAGTGTCCAGTTATAAGCAATCTATATTGGTCTTACCTTTAATCTTACTCTCCTGCAGATTGTAACATTTCAACTTGAGCCCAATGTATCTTACAGAATTGAATGAGATACAATATTTAAATTATGATCATCCTGCTATATCAGGTTATTTGTATCAGTATTAGGCTCGTACAATCTCCTTATAGCCTGATGTAGCAGGATGGATGATGATATGTTACATTTGGTTGCTAAGTAGGGCAGGGATGCCACTCCCTGTAAGGTTTGTAACATATAAAAACAACCTTAGCCTACCCAATATAAGGTTTATTGCAACTGATGGTTATCGTTTGCTCATGACCAAGATGAAAATAGGTTTTTTTGGTTGTAAGCAAAGCCAAGGAGTTCTCACACAAAATTTCAGCTCCTTAGACCAAGTGGTTCTGGAAATGAAGACAAAATGCGAAAAGTTTACAGACGGACGGACGCCGGACACCATGCCATGCCATAAGCCCATCGGGCCTTTCAGGCCAGATGAACTAAAAATACATCCATGGCAGTATTTGAGTTCTGCTCCGGAAATGAATTATTAAGTTATGTATCAATGGAAATGGTAAAAATTAAACAAATTAAAAATTGTGAAGAAGTTGAAAATCCCAAAAGGCACATCTACACATGATGATTGTTCCAAACACCAAGTTTCTTTGAGATATGTCTTACAGTTTTCGAGTTCTGTTCCGGAAACGAAATTCTAAGTTACGTTTCCATGGAAACAGTCAACAAAAATATCTCAAAGAAGTTATAAACCCCAAAAGGCACAACTACAAATGATGATTGTTCCACACACCAAGTTTCGTTGAGATATGTCTTATAGTTTTCGAGTTCTGCTCCGGAAACGAAATTCTAAGTTACGTTTCAATGGAAACGGTTAAAAAAAATAGCTCGAAGAAGTTGAAAACCCCAAAAGTCACATCTACACATGATGATTATTCCTCACACCAAGTTTCGTTGAGATATGTCTTATAGTTTTTGAGTTATGTTCCGGAAACGAAATTCTAAGTTACATTTCCATGGAATCGGTCAAAAAAAATAACTCAAAGAAGTTGAATACCCCAAAAGGCACATCTACACATGATGATTGTTCCACACACCAAGTTTCGTTGAGATATGTGTTATAGTTTTCGAGTTCTGCTCCGGAAACGAAATTCTAAGTTATGTTTCCATGGAAACGGGGAAAAAAAATAACTCGAAAAAGTTGAAAACCTCAAAAGGCACATCTACACATGATGATTGTTCCACACACCAAGTTTCGTTGAGATATGTCTTATAGTTTTGAAGTTTGAGGCCGAAATGGAAAACCCTGGACGCACAGACGGACAGACGGACAGACGGACAGACGGACGGACGGAGCTCATTTCTATATCCCCCGCAAACTTCGTTGTGGCGGGGGATAAAAAGAACTCACGTTCGATGGTTGGGAGAATAACTGGTAAGGAAAAGAAAATGATATATTAAATAAATATGTGCCTAAGTTCATACGATCACAACATTAATCGTCTATCTTTGATCGATACATTTTTAATGAAAACAATCAATCTAAAATAGAAATCCTTGTTGATAAACCTACAATATATAGATATTTCTGTCTGTGATAGGAAGAAAATATTAAAACAGTAAAGGGTAACATGAAATAGTTAAAGCACATTGTTTTTGTCAGCTAAAGTAAGATGTGCGGCATGTACATGGTAAAGTTTAAAACTGTTATATATCTCATCGTGATCAATGTCAGTTACCTTGTTCAGTTTTTTTCACAATGTCTTTCAGTGAATCGAAGAAGTTTCTGGTCTCTGCACTGTAAAGTAAAGAATAAAGAAAATAAAAAAAATGTTTACCCCAACCACATTGCTAACATCTTACAATGTGTAACGTTATAGTGCAGACGACTACACTAAAACACAGGACGGTTATTCTGAAAAAAATTTTAAACATAAAAGTTTTCAAATTATCCGAATACAAAATCTTTGCTATGGACGAAGCTAATTAGACATGTGCTTTATTTATTGCTTGGCGGACATCAATGGAACGCTTTCACATGACTGAAGACATTTTGAACAAAAGAGTCATTTGATTTCTTGAAATACGTACACAGCATCACGTTTGCCAAGGAGAGTTGTCAGTCCAGTTTGAATCAGGGTGGGTGCCAACTCTGGGAAAGTGAACCAAATGTTATTATAGTTCATAGATTGTTTAATATAGTAGTAAAACGGAAGTATCGACTGCATCCAAGACAAATTCATGTATATATTATTATTATTATTATTATTATTATTATTATTATTCTTTCATAATATGTGTCTGTTTCCTAATAAATGGTTTTAAAAGCTGCTCATGTTTAACACATTAACATGTTCTATATCATATCAAAACTGCACATCTTACAATATATTTTCATATCAGAAATTTAAAAGCAATGATAAGATGGTTGGGCAAAGCAAAACTATGTTTCTAAATGATACCTCTCAATGTGATTTACATAGAGACATATTAATTCCATTTTTTTTCAGAAAATTTAAATGGCACACTCTATTTTCCTTTGCTTAAATAAAACCCCAAAAAAAGCAAATACACACTTCACCTCTTGGAAAACAACTATAAAAAAGAACTCACGTTCGATGGTTGGGAGAATAACTAGTAAGGAGAAGAAAATGATATATTAAATAAATATGTGCCTAAGTTCATACGATCACAACATTAATCGTCTATCTTTGATCGATACATTTTTAATGAAAACAATCAATCTTAAATAGAAATCCTTGTTGATAAACCTACAATATATAGATATATCTGTCTGTGATAGGAAGAAAATATTAAAACAGTAAAGGGTAACATGAAATAGTTAAAGCACATTATTTTTGTCAGCTAAAGCAAGATGTGCGGCATGTACATGGTAAAGTTTAAAACTGTTATATATCTCATCGTGATCAATGTCAGTTACCTTGTTCAGTTTTTTCCACAATGTCTTTCAGTGAATCGAAGAAGTTTCTGGTCTCTGCACTGTAAAGTAAAGAATAAAGAAAATAAAAAAATGTTAACCCCAGCCACATTGCTAACATCTTACAATGTGTAACGTTATAGTGCAGACGACTACACTAAAACACAGGACGGTTATTCTGAATTTTTTTTTTAACATAAGAGTTTTCAAATTATCCAAATACAAAATATTTGCTATGGACGAAGCTAATTAGACATGTGCTTTATTTATTGCTTGGCGGACATCAATGGAACGCTTTCACATGACTGAAGACATTTTGAACAAAAGAGTCATTTGATTTCTTGAAATACGTACACAGCATTACGTTTGCCAAGGAGAGTTGTCAGTCCAGTTTGAATCAGGGTGGGTGCCAACTCTGGGAAAGTGAACCAAATGTTATTATAGTTCATAGATTGTTTAATATAGTAGTAAAACGGAAGTATCGACTGCATCCAAGACAAATTCATGTATATATTATTATTATTATTATTATTATTATTATTATTCTTTCATAATATGTGTCTGTTTCCTAATAAATGGTTTTAAAAGCTGCTCATGTTTAACACATTAACATGTTCTATATCATATCAAAACTGCACATCTTACAATATATTTTCATATCAGAAATTTAAAAGCAATGATAAGATGGTTGGGCAAAGCAAAACTATGTTTCTAAATGATACCTCTCAATGTGATTTACATAGAGACATATTAATTCCATTTTTTTTTCAGAAAATTTAAATGGCACACTCTATTTTCCTTTGCTTAAATAAAACCCCAAACAAAGCAAATACACACTTCACCTCTTGGAAAACAACTATAAAAAAGAACTCACGTTCGATGGTTGGGAGAATAACTGGTAAGGAGAAGAAAATGATATATTAAATAAATATGTGCCTTAGTTCATACGATCACAACATTAATCGTCTATATTTGATCGATACATTTTTAATGAAAACAATCAATCTAAAATAGAAATCCTTGTTGATAAACCTACAATATATAGATATATCTGTCTGTGATAGGAAGAAAATATTAAAACAGTAAAGGGTAACATGAAATAGTTAAAGCACATTATTTTTGTCAGCTAAAGTAAGATGTGCGGCATGTACATGGTAAAGTTTAAAACTGTTATATATCTCATCGTGAACAATGTCAGTTACCTTGTTCAGTTTGTTTCAAAATGTCTTTCAGTGAATCGAAGAAGTTTCTGGTCTCTGCACTGTAAAGTAAAGAATTAAGAAAATAAAAAAATGTTAACCCCAACCACATTGCTAACATCTTACAATGTGTAACGTTATAGTGCATACGACTACACTAAAACACAGGACGGTTATTCTGAATTTTTTTTTTAACATAAGAGTTTTCAAATTATCCAAATACAAAATCTTTGCTATGGACGAAGCTAATTAGACATGTGCTTTATTTATTGCTTGGCGGACATCAATGGAACGCTTTCACATGACTGAAGACATTTTGAACAAAAGAGTCATTTGATTTCTTGAAATACGTACACAGCATCACGTTTGCCAAGGAGAGTTGTCAGTCCAGTTTGAATCAGGGTGGGTGCCAACTCTGGGAAAGTGAACCAAATGTTATTATAGTTCATAGATTGTTTAATATAGTAGTAAAACGGAAGTATCGACTGCATCCAAGACAAATTCATGTATATATTATTATTATTATTATTATTATTATTATTCTTTCATAATATGTGTCTGTTTCCTAATAAATGGTTTTAAAAGCTGCTCATGTTTAACACATTAACATGTTCTATATCATATCAAAACTGCACATCTTACAATATATTTTCATATCAGAAATTTAAAAGCAATGATAAGATGGTTGGGCAAAGCAAAACTATGTTTCTAAATGATACCTGTCAATGTGATTTACATAGAGACATATTAATTCCATTTTTTTTCCAGAAAATTTAAATGGCACACTCTATTTTCCTTTGCTTAAATAAAACCCCAAACAAAGCAAATACACACTTCACCTCTTGGAAAACAACTATAAACAAGGAGATACAAGCAGACAGAGTCGGCCATATCCCCCGCCTTTGGGAACATTTATTGAAGAATAGTTGTTGAATAACAGTGACTATGAACCTTTTTTCAACTAACCAGTGTCCAGTTATAAGCAATCTATATTGGTCTTACCTTTAATCTTACTCTCCTGCAGATTGTAACATTTCAACTTGAGCCCAATGTATCTTACAGAATTGAATGAGATACAATATTTAAATTATGATCATCCTGCTATATCAGGTTATTTGTATCAGTATTAGGCTCGTACAATCTCCTTATAGCCTGATGTAGCAGGATGGATGATGATATGTTACATTTGGTTGCTAAGTAGGGCAGGGATGCCACTCCCTGTAAGGTTTGTAACATATAAAAACAACCTTAGCCTACCCAATATAAGGTTTATTGCAACTGATGGTTATCGTTTGCTCATGACCAAGATGAAAATAGGTTTTTTTGGTTGTAAGCAAAGCCAAGGAGTTCTCACACAAAATTTCAGCTCCTTAGACCAAGTGGTTCTGGAAATGAAGACAAAATGCGAAAAGTTTACAGACGGACGGACGCCGGACACCATGCCATGCCATAAGCCCATCGGGCCTTTCAGGCCAGATGAACTAAAAATACATCCATGGCAGTATTTGAGTTCTGCTCCGGAAATTAATTATTAAGTTATGTATCAATGGAAATGGTAAAAATTAAACAAATTAAAAATTGTGAAGAAGTTGAAAATCCCAAAAGGCACATCTACACATGATGATTGTTCCAAACACCAAGTTTCTTTGAGATATGTCTTACAGTTTTCGAGTTCTGTTCCGGAAACGAAATTCTAAGTTACGTTTCCATGGAAACAGTCAACAAAAATATCTCAAAGAAGTTATAAACCCCAAAAGGCACAACTACAAATGATGATTGTTCCACACACCAAGTTTCGTTGAGATATGTCTTATAGTTTTCGAGTTCTGCTCCGGAAACGAAATTCTAAGTTACGTTTCAATGGAAACGGTTAAAAAAAATAGCTCGAAGAAGTTGAAAACCCCAAAAGTCACATCTACACATGATGATTATTCCTCACACCAAGTTTCGTTGAGATATGTCTTATAGTTTTTGAGTTATGTTCCGGAAACGAAATTCTAAGTTACATTTCCATGGAATCGGTCAAAAAAAATAACTCAAAGAAGTTGAATACCCCAAAAGGCACATCTACACATGATGATTGTTCCACACACCAAGTTTCGTTGAGATATGTGTTATAGTTTTCGAGTTCTGCTCCGGAAACGAAATTCTAAGTTATGTTTCCATGGAAACGGGGAAAAAAAATAACTCGAAAAAGTTGAAAACCTCAAAAGGCACATCTACACATGATGATTGTTCCACACACCAAGTTTCGTTGAGATATGTCTTATAGTTTTGAAGTTTGAGGCCGAAATGGAAAACCCTGGACGCACAGACGGACAGACGGACAGACGGACAGACGGACAGACGGACGGACGGAGCTCATTTCTATATCCCCCGCCAACTTCGTTGTGGCGGGGGATAAAAAGAACTCACGTTCGATGGTTGGGAGAATAACTGGTAAGGAGAAGAAAATGATATATTAAATAAATATGTGCCTAAGTTCATACGATCACAACATTAATCGTCTATCTTTGATCGATACATTTTTAATGAAAACAATCAATCTAAAATAGAAATCCTTGTTGATAAACCTACAATATATAGATATTTCTGTCTGTGATAGGAAGAAAATATTAAAACAGTAAAGGGTAACATGAAATAGTTAAAGCACATTGTTTTTGTCAGCTAAAGTAAGATGTGCGGCATGTACATGGTAAAGTTTAAAACTGTTATATATCTCATCGTGATCAATGTCAGTTACCTTGTTCAGTTTTTTTCACAATGTCTTTCAGTGAATCGAAGAAGTTTCTGGTCTCTGCACTGTAAAGTAAAGAATAAAGAAAATAAAAAAAATGTTTACCCCAACCACATTGCTAACATCTTACAATGTGTAACGTTATAGTGCAGACGACTACACTAAAACACAGGACGGTTATTCTGAAAAAAATTTTAAACATAAAAGTTTTCAAATTATCCGAATACAAAATCTTTGCTATGGACGAAGCTAATTAGACATGTGCTTTATTTATTGCTTGGCGGACATCAATGGAACGCTTTCACATGACTGAAGACATTTTGAACAAAAGAGTCATTTGATTTCTTGAAATACGTACACAGCATCACGTTTGCCAAGGAGAGTTGTCAGTCCAGTTTGAATCAGGGTGGGTGCCAACTCTGGGAAAGTGAACCAAATGTTATTATAGTTCATAGATTGTTTAATATAGTAGTAAAACGGAAGTATCGACTGCATCCAAGACAAATTCATGTATATATTATTATTATTATTATTATTATTATTATTATTCTTTCATAATATGTGTCTGTTTCCTAATAAATGGTTTTAAAAGCTGCTCATGTTTAACACATTAACATGTTCTATATCATATCAAAACTGCACATCTTACAATATATTTTCATATCAGAAATTTAAAAGCAATGATAAGATGGTTGGGCAAAGCAAAACTATGTTTCTAAATGATACCTCTCAATGTGATTTACATAGAGACATATTAATTCCATTTTTTTTCAGAAAATTTAAATGGCACACTCTATTTTCCTTTGCTTAAATAAAACCCCCAAAAAAGCAAATACACACTTCACCTCTTGGAAAACAACTATAAAAAAGAACTCACGTTCGATGGTTGGGAGAATAACTAGTAAGGAGAAGAAAATGATATATTAAATAAATATGTGCCTAAGTTCATACGATCACAACATTAATCGTCTATCTTTGATCGATACATTTTTAATGAAAACAATCAATCTTAAATAGAAATCCTTGTTGATTAACCTACAATATATAGATATGTCTGTCTATGATAGGAAGAACATATTACAACAGTAAAGTGTAACATGAAATAGTTAAAGCACATTGTTTTTGTCAGCTAAAGTAAGATGTGCGGCATGTACATGGTAAAGTTTAAAGCTGTTATATATCTCATCGTGATCAATGTCAGTAACCTTGTTCAGTTTTTTTCACAATGTCTTTCAGTGAATCGAAGAAGTTTCTGGTCTCTGCACTGTAAAGAAAAGAATTAAGAAAATAAAAAAATGTTAACCCCAACCACATTGCTAACATCTTACAATGTCTACGTTGTAGTGCAGACGACTACACTAAAACACAGGACGGTTATTCTGAATTTTTTTTTTAACATAAGAGTTTTCAAATTATCCAAATACAAAATCTTTGCTATGGACGAAGCTAATTAGACATGTGCTTTATTTATTGCTTGGCGGACATCAATGGAACGCTTTCACATGACTGAAGACATTTTGAACAAAAGAGTCATTTGATTTCTTGAAATACGTACACAGCATCACGTTTGCCAAGGAGAGTTGTCAGTCCAGTTTGAATCAGGGTGGGTGCCAACTCTGGGAAAGTGAACCAAATGTTGTTATAGTTCATAGATTGTTTAATATAGTAGTAAAACGGAAGTATCGACTGCATCCAAGACAAATTCATGTATATATTATTATTATTATTATTATTATTATTATTCTTTCATAATATGTGTCTGTATCCTAATAAATGGTTTTAAAAGCTGCTCATGTTTAACACATTAACATGTTCTATATCATATCAAAACTGCACATCTTACAATATATTTTCATATCAGAAATTTAAAAGCAATGATAAGATGGTTGGGCAAAGCAAAACTATGTTTCTAAATGATACCTCTCAATGTGATTTACATAGAGACATATTAATTCCATTTTTTTTTTCAGAAAATTTAAATGGCACACTCTATTTTCCTTTGCTTAAATAAAACCCTTAACAAAGCTAATACACACTTCACCTCTTGGAAAACAACTATAAAAAAGAACTCACGTTCGATGGTTGGGAGAATAACTGGTAAGGAGAAGAAAATGATATATTAAATAAATATGTGCCTAAGTTCATACGATCACAACATTAATCGTCTATCTTTGATCGATACATTTTTAATGAAAACAATCAATCTAAAATAGAAATCCTTGTTGATAAACCTACAATATATAGATATGTCTGTCTATGATAGGAAGAACATATTACAACAGTAAAGTGTAACATGAAATAGTTAAAGCACATTGTTTTTGTCAGCTAAAGTAAGATGTGCGGCATGTACATGGTAAAGTTTAAAGCTGTTATATATCTCATCGTGATCAATGTCAGTAACCTTGTTCAGTTTTTTTCACAATGTCTTTCAGTGAATCGAAGAAGTTTCTGGTCTCTGCACTGTAAAGAAAAGAATTAAGAAAATAAAAAAATGTTAACCCCAACCACATTGCTAACATCTTACAATGTCTACGTTGTAGTGCAGACGACTACACTAAAACACAGGACGGTTATTCTGAATTTTTGTTTTAACATAAGAGTTTTCAAATTATCCAAATACAAAATCTTTGCTATGGACGAAGCTAATTAGACATGTGCTTTATTTATTGCTTGGCGGACATCAATGGAACGCTTTCACATGACTGAAGACATTTTGAACAAAAGAGTCATTTGATTTCTTGAAATACGTACACAGCATCACGTTTGCCAAGGAGAGTTGTCAGTCCAGTTTGAATCAGGGTGGGTGCCAAATCTGGGAAAGTGAACCAAATGTTGTTATAGTTCATAGATTGTTTAATATAGTAGTAAAACGGAAGTATCGACTGCATCCAAGACAAATTCATGTATATATTATTATTATTATTATTATTATTATTCTTTCATAATATGTGTCTGTTTCCTAATAAATGGTCTTAAAAGCTGCTCATGTTTAACACATTAACATGTTCTATATCATATCAAAACTGCACATCTTACAATATATTTTCATATCAGAAATTTAAAAGCAATGATAAGATGGTTGGGCAAAGCAAAACTATGTTTCTAAATGATACCTCTCAATGTGATTTACATAGAGACATATTAATTCCATTTTTTTTCAGAAAATTTAAATGGCACACTCTATTTTCCTTTGCTTAAATAAAACCCCCAAAAAAGCAAATACACACTTCACCTCTTGGAAAACAACTATAAAAAAGAACTCACGTTCGATGGTTGGGAGAATAACTAGTAAGGAGAAGAAAATGATATATTAAATAAATATGTGCCTAAGTTCATACGATCACAACATTAATCGTCTATCTTTGATCGATACATTTTTAATGAAAACAATCAATCTTAAATAGAAATCCTTGTTGATTAACCTACAATATATAGATATGTCTGTCTATGATAGGAAGAACATATTACAACAGTAAAGTGTAACATGAAATAGTTAAAGCACATTGTTTTTGTCAGCTAAAGTAAGATGTGCGGCATGTACATGGTAAAGTTTAAAGCTGTTATATATCTCATCGTGATCAATGTCAGTAACCTTGTTCAGTTTTTTTCACAATGTCTTTCAGTGAATCGAAGAAGTTTCTGGTCTCTGCACTGTAAAGAAAAGAATTAAGAAAATAAAAAAATGTTAACCCCAACCACATTGCTAACATCTTACAATGTCTACGTTGTAGTGCAGACGACTACACTAAAACACAGGACGGTTATTCTGAATTTTTGTTTTAACATAAGAGTTTTCAAATTATCCAAATACAAAATCTTTGCTATGGACGAAGCTAATTAGACATGTGCTTTATTTATTGCTTGGCGGACATCAATGGAACGCTTTCACATGACTGAAGACATTTTGAACAAAAGAGTCATTTGATTTCTTGAAATACGTACACAGCATCACGTTTGCCAAGGAGAGTTGTCAGTCCAGTTTGAATCAGGGTGGGTGCCAACTCTGGGAAAGTGAACCAAATGTTGTTATAGTTCATAGATTGTTTAATATAGTAGTAAAACGGAAGTATCGACTGCATCCAAGACAAATTCATGTATATATTATTATTATTATTATTATTATTATTATTATTATTCTTTCATAATATGTGTCTGTTTCCTAATAAATGGTTTTAAAAGCTGCTCATGTTTAACACATTAACATGTTCTATATCATATCAAAACTGCACATCTTACAATATATTTTCATATCAGAAATTTAAAAGCAATGATAAGATGGTTGGGCAAAGCAAAACTATGTTTCTAAATGATACCTCTCAATGTGATTTACATAGAGACATATTAATTCCATTTTTTTTTCAGAAAATTTATATGGCACACTCTATTTTCCTTTGCTTAAATAAAAAGCCAAACAAAGCAAATACACACTTCACCTCTTGGAAAACAACTATAAAAAAGAACTCACGTTCAATGGTTGGGAGAATAACTGGTAAGGAGAAGAAAATGATATATTAAATAAATATGTGCCTAAGTTCATACGATCACAACATTAATCGTCTATCTTTGATCGATACATTTTTAATGAAAACAATCAATCTAAAATAGAAATCCTTGTTGATAAACCTACAATATATAGATATATCTGTCTGTGATAGGAAGAAAATATTAAAACAGTAAAGGGTAACATGAAATAGTTAAAGCACATTGTTTTTGTCAGCTAAAGTAAGATGTGCGGCATGTACATGGTAAAGTTTAAAACTGTTATATATCTCATCGTGATCAATGTCAGTTACCTTGTTCAGTTTTTTTCACAATGTCTTTCAGTGAATCGAAGAAGTTTCTGGTCTCTGCACTGTAAAGTAAAGAATAAAGAAAATAAAAAAATGTTAACCCCAGCCACACTGCTAACATCTTACAATGTGTAACGTTATAGTGCAGACGACTACACTAAAACACAGGACGGTTATTCTGAATTTTTTTTTTAACATAAGAGTTTTCAAATTATCCAAATACAAAATATTTGCTATGGACGAAGCTAATTAGACATGTGCTTTATTTATTGCTTGGCGGACATCAATGGAACGCTTTCACATGACTGAAGACATTTTGAACAAAAGAGTCATTTGATTTCTTGAAATACGTACACAGCATTACGTTTGCCAAGGAGAGTTGTCAGTCCAGTTTGAATCAGGGTGGGTGCCAACTCTGGGAAAGTGAACCAAATGTTATTATAGTTCATAGATTGTTTAATATAGTAGTAAAACGGAAGTATCGACTGCATCCAAGACAAATTCATGTATATATTATTATTATTATTATTATTATTATTATTATTCTTTCATAATATGTGTCTGTATCCTAATAAATGGTTTTAAAAGGCTGCTCATGTTTAACACATTAACATGTTCTATATCATATCAAAACTGCACATCTTACAATATATTTTCATATCAGAAATTTAAAAGCAATGATAAGATGGTTGGGCAAAGCAAAACTATGTTTCTAAATGATACCTCTCAATGTGATTTTCATAGAGACATATTAATTCCATTTTTTTTCAGAAAATTTAAATGGCACACTCTATTTTCCTTTGCTTAAATAAAACCCCAAACAAAGCAAATACACACTTCACCTCTTGGAAAACAACTATAAAAAAGAACTCACGTTCGATGGTTGGGAGAATAACTGGTAAGGAGAAGAAACTGATATATCAAATAAATATGTGCCTAAGTTCATACGATCACAACATTAATCGTCTATATTTGATCGATACATTTTTAATGAAAACAATCAATCTAAAATAGAAATCCTTGTTGATAAACCTACAATATATAGATATATCTGTCTGTGATAGGAAGAAAATATTAAAACAGTAAAGGGTAACATGAAATAGTTAAAGCACATTATTTTTGTCAGCTAAAGCAAGATGTGCGGCATGTACATGGTAAAGTTTAAAACTGTTATATATCTCATCGTGATCAATGTCAGTTACCTTGTTCAGTTTTTTCCACAATGTCTTTCAGTGAATCGAAGAAGTTTCTGGTCTCTGCACTGTAAAGTAAAGAATAAAGAAAATAAAAAAATGTTAACCCCAGCCACATTGCTAACATCTTACAATGTGTAACGTTATAGTGCAGACGACTACACTAAAACACAGGACGGTTATTCTGAATTTTTTTTTTAACATAAGAGTTTTCAAATTATCCAAATACAAAATATTTGCTATGGACGAAGCTAATTAGACATGTGCTTTATTTATTGCTTGGCGGACATCAATGGAACGCTTTCACATGACTGAAGACATTTTGAACAAAAGAGTCATTTGATTTCTTGAAATACGTACACAGCATTACGTTTGCCAAGGAGAGTTGTCAGTCCAGTTTGAATCAGGGTGGGTGCCAACTCTGGGAAAGTGAACCAAATGTTATTATAGTTCATAGATTGTTTAATATAGTAGTAAAACGGAAGTATCGACTGCATCCAAGACAAATTCATGTATATATTATTATTATTATTATTATTATTATTATTATTATTCTTTCATAATATGTGTCTGTTTCCTAATAAATGGTTTTAAAAGCTGCTCATGTTTAACACATTAACATGTTCTATATCATATCAAAACTGCACATCTTACAATATATTTTCATATCAGAAATTTAAAAGCAATGATAAGATGGTTGGGCAAAGCAAAACTATGTTTCTAAATGATACCTCTCAATGTGATTTACATAGAGACATATTAATTCCATTTTTTTTCAGAAAATTTAAATGGCACACTCTATTTTCCTTTGCTTAAATAAAACCCCAAACAAAGCAAATACACACTTCACCTCTTGGAAAACAACTATAAAAAAGAACTCACGTTCGATGGTTGGGAGAATAACTGGTAAGGAGAAGAAACTGATATATCAAATAAATATGTGCCTAAGTTCATACGATCACAACATTAATCGTCTATATTTGATCGATACATTTTTAATGAAAACAATCAATCTAAAATAGAAATCCTTGTTGATAAACCTACAATATATAGATATATCTGTCTGTGATAGGAAGAAAATATTAAAACAGTAAAGGGTAACATGAAATAGTTAAAGCACATTATTTTTGTCAGCTAAAGCAAGATGTGCGGCATGTACATGGTAAAGTTTAAAACTGTTATATATCTCATCGTGATCAATGTCAGTTACCTTGTTCAGTTTTTTCCACAATGTCTTTCAGTGAATCGAAGAAGTTTCTGGTCTCTGCACTGTAAAGTAAAGAATAAAGAAAATAAAAAAATGTTAACCCCAGCCACATTGCTAACATCTTACAATGTGTAACGTTATAGTGCAGACGACTACACTAAAACACAGGACGGTTATTCTGAATTTTTTTTTTAACATAAGAGTTTTCAAATTATCCAAATACAAAATATTTGCTATGGACGAAGCTAATTAGACATGTGCTTTATTTATTGCTTGGCGGACATCAATGGAACGCTTTCACATGACTGAAGACATTTTGAACAAAAGAGTCATTTGATTTCTTGAAATACGTACACAGCATTACGTTTGCCAAGGAGAGTTGTCAGTCCAGTTTGAATCAGGGTGGGTGCCAACTCTGGGAAAGTGAACCAAATGTTATTATAGTTCATAGATTGTTTAATATAGTAGTAAAACGGAAGTATCGACTGCATCCAAGACAAATTCATGTATATATTATTATTATTATTATTATTATTATTATTATTATTCTTTCATAATATGTGTCTGTTTCCTAATAAATGGTTTTAAAAGCTGCTCATGTTTAACACATTAACATGTTCTATATCATATCAAAACTGCACATCTTACAATATATTTTCATATCAGAAATTTAAAAGCAATGATAAGATGGTTGGGCAAAGCAAAACTATGTTTCTAAATGATACCTCTCAATGTGATTTACATAGAGACATATTAATTCCATTTTTTTTCAGAAAATTTAAATGGCACACTCTATTTTCCTTTGCTTAAATAAAACCCCAAACAAAGCAAATACACACTTCACCTCTTGGAAAACAACTATAAAAAAGAACTCACGTTCGATGGTTGGGAGAATAACTGGTAAGGAGAAGAAACTGATATATCAAATAAATATGTGCCTAAGTTCATACGATCACAACATTAATCGTCTATATTTGATCGATACATTTTTAATGAAAACAATCAATCTAAAATAGAAATCCTTGTTGATAAACCTACAATATATAGATATATCTGTCTGTGATAGGAAGAAAATATTAAAACAGTAAAGGGTAACATGAAATAGTTAAAGCACATTATTTTTGTCAGCTAAAGCAAGATGTGCGGCATGTACATGGTAAAGTTTAAAACTGTTATATATCTCATCGTGATCAATGTCAGTTACCTTGTTCAGTTTTTTCCACAATGTCTTTCAGTGAATCGAAGAAGTTTCTGGTCTCTGCACTGTAAAGTAAAGAATAAAGAAAATAAAAAAATGTTAACCCCAGCCACATTGCTAACATCTTACAATGTGTAACGTTATAGTGCAGACGACTACACTAAAACACAGGACGGTTATTCTGAATTTTTTTTTTAACATAAGAGTTTTCAAATTATCCAAATACAAAATATTTGCTATGGACGAAGCTAATTAGACATGTGCTTTATTTATTGCTTGGCGGACATCAATGGAACGCTTTCACATGACTGAAGACATTTTGAACAAAAGAGTCATTTGATTTCTTGAAATACGTACACAGCATTACGTTTGCCAAGGAGAGTTGTCAGTCCAGTTTGAATCAGGGTGGGTGCCAACTCTGGGAAAGTGAACCAAATGTTATTATAGTTCATAGATTGTTTAATATAGTAGTAAAACGGAAGTATCGACTGCATCCAAGACAAATTCATGTATATATTATTATTATTATTATTATTATTATTATTATTATTCTTTCATAATATGTGTCTGTTTCCTAATAAATGGTTTTAAAAGCTGCTCATGTTTAACACATTAACATGTTCTATATCATATCAAAACTGCACATCTTACAATATATTTTCATATCAGAAATTTAAAAGCAATGATAAGATGGTTGGGCAAAGCAAAACTATGTTTCTAAATGATACCTCTCAATGTGATTTACATAGAGACATATTAATTCCATTTTTTTTCAGAAAATTTAAATGGCACACTCTATTTTCCTTTGCTTAAATAAAACCCCAAAAAAAGCAAATACACACTTCACCTCTTGGAAAACAACTATAAAAAAGAACTCACGTTCGATGGTTGGGAGAATAACTGGTAAGGAGAAGAAACTGATATATCAAATAAATATGTGCCTAAGTTCATACGATCACAACATTAATCGTCTATATTTGATCGATACATTTTTAATGAAAACAATCAATCTAAAATAGAAATCCTTGTTGATAAACCTACAATATATAGATATATCTGTCTGTGATAGGAAGAAAATATTAAAACAGTAAAGGGTAACATGAAATAGTTAAAGCACATTATTTTTGTCAGCTAAAGCAAGATGTGCGGCATGTACATGGTAAAGTTTAAAACTGTTATATATCTCATCGTGATCAATGTCAGTTACCTTGTTCAGTTTTTTCCACAATGTCTTTCAGTGAATCGAAGAAGTTTCTGGTCTCTGCACTGTAAAGTAAAGAATAAAGAAAATAAAAAAATGTTAACCCCAGCCACATTGCTAACATCTTACAATGTGTAACGTTATAGTGCAGACGACTACACTAAAACACAGGACGGTTATTCTGAATTTTTTTTTTAACATAAGAGTTTTCAAATTATCCAAATACAAAATATTTGCTATGGACGAAGCTAATTAGACATGTGCTTTATTTATTGCTTGGCGGACATCAATGGAACGCTTTCACATGACTGAAGACATTTTGAACAAAAGAGTCATTTGATTTCTTGAAATACGTACACAGCATTACGTTTGCCAAGGAGAGTTGTCAGTCCAGTTTGAATCAGGGTGGGTGCCAACTCTGGGAAAGTGAACCAAATGTTATTATAGTTCATAGATTGTTTAATATAGTAGTAAAACGGAAGTATCGACTGCATCCAAGACAAATTCATGTATATATTATAATTATTATTATTATTATTATTATTATTATTATTCTTTCATAATATGTGTCTGTTTCCTAATAAATGGTTTTAAAAGCTGCTCATGTTTAACACATTAACATGTTCTATATCATATCAAAACTGCACATCTTACAATATATTTTCATATCAGAAATTTAAAAGCAATGATAAGATGGTTGGGCAAAGCAAAACTATGTTTCTAAATGATACCTCTCAATGTGATTTACATAGAGACATATTAATTCCATTTTTTTTCAGAAAATTTAAATGGCACACTCTATTTTCCTTTGCTTAAATAAAACCCCCAAAAAAGCAAATACACACTTCACCTCTTGGAAAACAACTATAAAAAAGAACTCACGTTCGATGGTTGGGAGAATAACTGGTAAGGAGAAGAAAATGATATATTAAATAAATATGTGCCTAAGTTCATACGATCACAACATTAATCGTCTATATTTGATCGATACATTTTTAATGAAAACAATCAATCTAAAATAGAAATCCTTGTTGATAAACCTACAATATATAGATATATCTGTCTGTGATAGGAAGAAAATATTAAAACAGTAAAGGGTAACATGAAATAGTTAAAGCACATTATTTTTGTCAGCTAAAGCAAGATGTGCTGCATGTACATGGTAAAGTTTAAAACTGTTATATATCTCATCGTGATCAATGTCAGTTACCTTGTTCAGTTTTTTCCACAATGTCTTTCAGTGAATCGAAGAAGTTTCTGGTCTCTGCACTGTAAAGTAAAGAATAAAGAAAATAAAAAAATGTTAACCCCAGCCACATTGCTAACATCTTACAATGTGTAACGTTATAGTGCAGACGACTACACTAAAACACAGGACGGTTATTCTGAATTTTTTTTTTAACATAAGAGTTTTCAAATTATCCAAATACAAAATATTTGCTATGGACGAAGCTAATTAGACATGTGCTTTATTTATTGCTTGGCGGACATCAATGGAACGCTTTCACATGACTGAAGACATTTTGAACAAAAGAGTCATTTGATTTCTTGAAATACGTACACAGCATCACGTTTGCCAAGGAGAGTTGTCAGTCCAGTTTGAATCAGGGTGGGTGCCAACTCTGGGAAAGTGAACCAAATGTTATTATAGTTCATAGATTGTTTAATATAGTAGTAAAACGGAAGTATCGACTGCATCCAAGACAAATTCATGTATATATTATTATTATTATTATTATTATTATTATTCTTTCATAATATGTGTCTGTTTCCTAATAAATGGTTTTAAAAGCTGCTCATGTTTAACACATTAACATGTTCTATATCATATCAAAACTGCACATCTTACAATATATTTTCATATCAGAAATTTAAAAGCAATGATAAGATAGTTGGGCAAAGCAAAACTATGTTCCTAAATTATACCTCTCAATGCGATTTACATAGAGACATATTAATTCCATTTTTTTCAGAAAATTTAAATGGCACACTCTATTTTCTTTTGCTTAAATAAAACCCTAAACAAAGCAAATACACACTTCACCTCTTGGAAAACAAAAAAGAACTCACGTTCGATGGTTGGGAGAATAGCTGGTAAGGAGAAGAAAATGATATTTTAAATAAATATGTGCCTAAGTTCATACGATCACAACATTTAGTGTCTATCTTTGATCGATGTATTTTTAATGAAAAGAATAAATCTAAAAAAGAAGTCCTTGTTGATAAACCTACAATATATAGATATACACCACGTGGTGTGGTTATCAGGTCAATATCAGAGGTAGTTATTTTTAGATAACCGACCTCCAAGCTACCGAGAGGTCGGTTATCAAGAGGTTGGTTATCAGATAACCAACCTCGTGATAACCGACCTCTCGGTTCGATATGGTGAACATGTCTCGGCTTCGCCTCGCCATGTTCACCATATCGCACCTCGAAAAAAACTTACCCTCGGCTTACGGGTCTAAATGACCCTTTGCCTCTATTTGTGACTTTCGACATACTTTAAATAATTTATTGAGTCAGTTTTGTTATGCCAATATATTCAGTTAGTTTACACAAAATATGATAAATAGGCTGATTTAAAGAATATCAAAGATCGAAAATACCTGTTTATGAAAGAAAACATGAGACAGAATCCACATAATTTATTTACCATCATTTTAATTTCATATTACATGTTCACACAAAAAGTCGTGTTATCGATCCTTGTTACAAATACAATCAATCACGTCGTTGATTAACATATCCGTAATTGAAAGTAAAACTTTAAAATGTTCACAAAAGTTCACAAATCAGCGTACAGTATCCATGGTGGTCCTTTCTTCAACTGCAGGAAATGTCACAAAACAATGGTGATAAGTCAGTGACATAAAATAATCCCTTTTCAAGCAATCCATCTGGTCGTCAATTTGCTGAAGCATTCAATAAAACCTTATTTTTGAAGACGACTCCAGCTAAATTCGTTCGGTTGTCCCTGAAACAAGCAAAAGTGTTATTACCAGACTGAAATGTTCATCCATTGTGTCGTTGGTGGCTCACATATGCCCAACGTTATAAATGGTATTATTATACTGACTTGCCGAAAATTACCAGTTTGATGATAGTCGACTCAGTAAAGCTGATGTAAAGCTAAAAAGTAGTGATTTCTGATCGAAAACCGGACAATGCACCGGGATTGAATCGCGCCAATTAGTCCAACGTAATTTTGAAAATTTATTTAAAAACATTCATAAGGACAAATTGAGGTTTATTATGTTGAATAGGTCATATAACTACTGTACATGAAAATATGACGTGTACTTTAGGTTTCTAAACATGTATAATGACGTTGCTCGATTTAGTTGGAAACCAGCTAGTAATTTCATACATTTGACAAATGGGGATGAATATGCAAGTTGAGTGAAATTATTTGACCTTTAATCCGCACGTATGGTATGTTGGCACATACAAAGGCAAACTAGAATATTATGAAACAATTGATGCATCTATAATAGCAGTATATTTACGAAATATCTAAATGATTAAAATACCAATTTTGAAAGCAAGAAAATCGACGATTTTAATTTAACACTTCATATTGATTATCGAACATCGAGTGTGATAAGCATGCTATTTATTGTTGAAAATGACATACAAAAATATGGTGCAAATCAATATTACGATTTGAACAAAGCTGTATGGTACTCTGAATAAAACAATATCGTGAACGTGGTGATGCTTCGTTTGATCAGTCACTTGAACACGGCATATAACATTATCCATACTCATAGATATTTTACATGCAATATCAAATAAGGTTAGACAGCAAATGAATTAGTGTAACATACGATGTAACTCACCTTTATTTCGCTCCGAACAGACCTTGAAACACGTATTAGGTGCATTATTGTTTGAAACATCAGACCTCTCCGTTTTGGCGACCTCCTTGAAACCACGCGTTTTTTATTGTGTGCAGCACGTGAAGTTAGAAAATCAGCTTGACAACATGACATTCATAATGTCCGTGCATCACAAGATGCAATGAACAATGTCCGTGCAGCCACGGTGTTCGCTTAACGCCAATAGATAGTTGGTCATGGATTGAATGGCTAGTTAAAATAGTATATGTTGTCTTAAAACATCTCATAAGCGTTTTTATTTACAATTGTTCATCTTTATTTCATATATATTCAAGATAGATGTGATGAAGTTTATGAAGTAAAAACGAAAATAATTAGTTGGTTACTTGCTAGAAATTTCTGATTGACATCTGAGAATGTACACGGATCGATTTGAACGTGAATTTCCCGCAGTGTGCACGTGAAGTTGAAGCAATGTTTGGAGTAGAGTTACTCAAGCATTACAACATTACAACTTTTCAAAACGTTAATATAAAGTAACTTTTTCGTATTTACATGAATAAAAATGCCTTGCCTTGACACTTTATCAATCATAACCATGTGGTGTATGTGAAATAATGACCTCGACCTCGTGAATATCTGTGATAGATATTCACTCGGTCTGCGGTCATTATTTCAACCATGTCTGTCTATGATAGGAAGAAAATATTAAAACAGTAAAGGGTAACATGAAATAGTTAAAGCACATTATGTTTGTCAGCTAAAGTAAGATGTGCGGCATGTACATGGTAAAGTTTAAAACTGTTATGTACTACTCATATGGAAAGACGGACACAGGGTACGGTTTTCCCTCTAATTCCTATGGGAGTTACAAATTTTCTTAGCTTTTGATTGGCTGTTGCAGTAAACAAACGATTTCATTGGTTGCAAGAACTACTTCATTCATGTTATTAACGTTCCCCGATTGGTTACTTGGGAAACCGTCTTCTGCATTTAACTACTTTGTATTTGTTTCCCGTAGTTGAAATTAGCGTTTTCTATCATGTGCCCACGCATCAAATGTCGGAGGAAACAGTTAAATTGTCCTAAAATTAAAGATTCTATCGATTACCAATTTACTATAAAACTATGAAAAGCTTCAAGGGTGACAGCTTTCGTTTGAATGCAATGATGTCAAAGGCACGAGCGGTTATGACGTCACAGTGTTGATTGTTACGTCACAGGGGTTTTCGTTTTGAGCCGACTTGCTTTTGAAATGTGTTATTACTTATATCATATAATCATGGATTGAACGTAATACGCAGATATACAAAACTTTCAGCTACAACCACATCCTTCTTTTATTGTGAATTACATTTTCGCAGTGGACATTTTAACCTGCATAGTCCCATAGACCCATATATGTGACCCTCCATCAAAACCCCCTATAGTGCCATAGGACCATTTATGGTACCAAACTATGACCCCAATAACCTCATTGCTATTTTTAAAAAATATAGATCAAATCAAGTTGACAATACTTTTGGCAGAAACCCTGTCACCTAAGCTTCAATTTGATACCACTTTTGTGCAATATAACTAAATATTAACAGAGATATCATGAATTTCACAAACAACTGTGATCAGGAAATTTAATCCCATCTTTCATGGTGCCATTGTCTACCTCTCTACATTGCATATCTTAATGAATACAAGTATTACAGTAAAAGAACAATGTAACACAAACAACCAAATTCACCAAAACAATCTACAGTGTGTCTAGTTTTGAAATCACATGCTAATAATTAAAAAAAACTTTCAACTTTCACCCATAAGCAACAAATGTCAGCTTTGAATAATGGCTATCTATGTTGGGACTACATGAACACCGCTATGATACAAAACCTGTATCAATATATTTGTATGAAATGTACACAACAAATAAAACGCGAATTAATTGTACAGAAATAAATTTCATACAAGAAAATGCAACTCAGCAAGTAGTAACATGTATAAAACATGCCAAATAGTATATTTGAAAAATTCGGGTATCGACCATTGCTTACTCCAATTGAAATGTTAACAAAATGGCCTGTCAACTTGGCTAGTGAGGGGAGCATGCCTAATGCTCATTATGATATTTTGATACATTAACGAATGGTTTCACGAAAAAGAATGGCAGAATATTTTGCTCAAATTGATTTTAGATCTGTAGGTGAATTCTACTGTGTAAACCATCTTATGTCACAGTGATACGGCTTGTGTCAAATCAAGTAAAGGCTTCGTGTCAATGACACATTGAAGAGTTACAAATTACGTTGACACACGATTCGCGATTTCAATATTTTGTGGTCCCGTTTACGTAGAACAAAAAAGTAACATTACCTGAAAAAACTATCAAAAGATAGACTTTTTTTTTTTTTTCATGTTTCTGCCCGTGACTTTCTTGTTTGATGCGTTCAACGCAGTAAAATTGTCGTATTGAAATGCAGTGTAAATTGTACCTCGCGCCCTTTGTTGACAAAATGGCGGTGACACTGCAGATACCACTTTCCGGAAATCTTATTCCAATTAACTAATATGCTACGGACATCGGATGGATATTATGTATTCATTGTACTTTTATAATTTATGCTCGCTTTTATATTTACTATTTATATCAAAAACTGTATCCAAATGCAAATTTCAAGTGCATTGCTCTATGGAATCTGAAAACATTGACAAATATAATGTATTTACCCATCAAAATTACTATACAGACAACGGGAGAAAAGTGTCAAGCAAATGTTAACTTATCATATAATTTATTTAAAGTTGGAAGGGGTATTTCAATACATAATTTTGAGGGAAATATGACCAAAGGACGATGAGAGTTTGTTTGAAGTTACAATGGAATGTTTTATCTGGAGCGAAACAATGTTCAGCTGTCGGGGAAACAGCACAAGAGATGATACATGACGTTTATCACGCGAGTCTTGACGTCATATCCTGAGGTCCAGAACCTGCGTGAAGATATTTCGGGAAAACCCACGCCGCGGACGAAATGTAATTTATATCAATTTTGAATTATGAAGATGTAATAAATTGACAGCTACTTTGGCACTGAAAAATCCGTTGATATTGTAATCGTCAGGATTGACATCCGACTTGATCAAGTTAGATGCGCTTATTCTCATGAATATTCAAGAAGGGTGCAACACTGAACAAAAACAAAGACTAATATCATCTAATTTTATCCAAATTTACATATTTTTACAAGAGGGTGCCAGTAGAATGCACAGGATGAGCTTTTTGGGAAACCGAAAATATGAAAAATAAGGTCAATAAATTGAATACAATGAATTTGTTGTCAGATTTATTTACATTTGTTAAAACATTCTGTATTTTCAATAATAATGCAATTTTCATGGGTTTTTTTCTATGAATTTATTTTATTATGAAAATATTTCAAAATTTCGAATTTAGAATATTCTACAATTATTTAATGTTATTTGTATTGCCAATTAAGTAAACAATTATAACATAATAGAAATAAAAGTAAAATGTATTTAGATCTATATTATAAAAAATAATTATTAGTTAAAAAGCTAATGACAAACATCAATTCTAAAAAAAATTTAATTATTGTTCAAATTAAAAATAAATTCAAATATTATTATATAATCTGGAAAAATTCTTATGATAAAAACTGCAAATTTGTGAATTGACTAAATAATATGTTGGGACATGTCTCCATTTTTAACATAAGTAATTTATTAACCCCTTTTCCCAAGCAGACATTTATTATTTAAAATCCATGCCAATGTTCATACTTTGGGAAAATACATTTCTTTTTGTCATCTAGTAAAAAATGTTGAAAGGTAAAACACCATGTAGGTAATGAGAAACAATAATATTTTCATGTGACATTTGCTTAACAATATATTTTTTAAAGAATTGTCTTTGATTGTAGGAACACGAAAAGACTTCTAACCTAATAATTTCTAACCCGGTGTTGTTTTTTATGACCTAAATTATAATATTTTTTCTATTTTTTATTTTACATTAGGGGATATGTCATAAAGACTTTTTTCACAAATTAAAATTTGATACATTAAAAAGTGCATCATTGATGCATGCAAATCCTGGTGAAATTAATTTTTTTTATGTTTGTCCTTAATAAAAAAAGTTGAAGAGACAGTATCATCAGTTCAAATGGTCTTTTGTCATCCACTCGGAAGTTGTGATGATCAAAGGGGAGACAATTTGTTTATTTTTGATGTCACGTTAATTGAAATAAACTAACAGATAACACTAATCTTAAATAAATTGGTGTCTTGCAAGACAACTACAAAAACAAAAGAGTATACGACGACTACGTTCCCGCCATATTTATTGTGCCAAAGTGCACCGGACAAGTTAGCGGTTAAAGTGGGTGAGGCTTGTAGTGATTGTCGATGTCGTAACATCGGCGATCACCGGCAATCGTCGGCATTTTCCGCCGTGATTGACCTACTTTTTGTGTGTGCAGAAATAGATTCTACTAAGAAGTACGGTTGTAACTCGTGTTACGCTTTTCTTGGAATATCCACTATATTCCGTGAGTGTCACACCATTATTGCGTGGTACTAGGCGACGCATGCGCCAGTAACACGGTTTACAGCAGGCTTATGCGATGGACAGCGGGCCTATACATGTTTGTCGGGGTTCGCGATACATGTCGGCTTACATGCGTTGTGAAAGCATGTACTTCCCTGTCAAGTAAGGACATAAAATCTACTTGGTAGAGACTATAATTCGAAGCTTTCGTTTGTTTTTGGAGAAATATTTATTTATGATATTTTCAATTCGTTTACCGAAACACCAAGTTGTCTACGGCCGACTTTTACAATTTTCATTTTGACTTCGGAGGTCCGTGAAATAAACGTTGTGCAATGCAATTTTCGCTTGATAGATACATATTTTAGTGAATGATGTGTGGTGTACACATCTACCATGATTCAAAATATGTTCATGATTAAAATCACACCCTGATGATAAAAATAGTTTGCAAACGGAATGCAATGTAACCTTGATGCTAAAACTGCCATGAACCGGCACCGACATATTTCCCCCACTTTTCTGGTAATGATCGTAATGGATTTTCGCTCAAAACGCCAATGGAAAAATATTACACATGGATGTCTCTGTATTCTTGTTTGCAAATCTATTTCAATTTAGTACTTGAATTCAGTATAGACCGACCATTAGACACTTGTTTATACCCTTGCATTTCTAGCTATCAAAATGTTTTTTACCCACTGAAAACGGGTCTCGCTTATGGACTAATGAAACACGACCTTAATTTCCTCTCAAAGGTTTCCGAAATGTATATCATGCTAAGTTAGAAACAATAGCTACAATGGACAATGTTCAACAAAATGGTTACAAAAATATACCTTGTATTATTTCGTGAACTAAAGGTAAGAAAGTAAACACATCAGCGTGATCACTGACATTTTCTGTCTCGAAAAATAACAATTAAATTACATTTTTGAACACATGAATTTATGTCCAAGCTAGTAAACAAAGTTAACCGCATACGTGCCTGGTCGGCAGTGGAAGCGTTTTTAAGAAATGACCAAAAGTGATATAAGGTTAAAGTTTTATTCAAACCAAGATACAAGAAGTTGTCAACAGCTATGTCCAAAACGACATAACAAAATAGAATGAGAAGGGAAAACACCCTCCTTGCGCGGTTGTTGATTACAAAATGTACAACAAGAATAGGTCAACAGCTATGTCCAAAACGACATAACACAATAGAACGAGAAGGGAAAACACCCTCCTCGCACGGCTGTTGATTACAAGAAGTACTACAAGAATATCGTCCAACAGCTATGTCCAAAAGGACATAACAATATAGAACGAGAAGGAAAACATTCCCCTCGCACGGCTGTTGGCGATCAATGCTACAAAATAGGTCAACAGCTATGTCCAAAAGGGACATAACAATATAGAACGAGGAGAGAAAACACCCTCCTCGCACGGCTGTTGGCAAAGATGTGTGACAAGCACAATCCAAACAAAATGGCGTACAAAAATCAAACAATGCATTTTCCGCGAAGCAGGCTGCGTTTTTTAGCACTGCTTCAACGGACGGGAACATGTCTTCCGTCCATTCCCCCTACGATGATAGAACATGGACTATCATCACAGTACATACAATAATATAACCTTCCTGAAAAGCAAGCAATATTATACATTCAAATTTTCAAAAAATATACCCAAAATTGTTCATTGCTGAAAGAAAAAGTACACATATAACTTTCAGTTCAGCAAGAGTATAAAGAGTTTTTTCAGCAACACAGTTCATTTCATTATCCTCATGAATAACCTGAAAATCAAACACTTTTATACTATGACCCAACATATTTCACTTATCTTCAATCCTTTTGAATCTGTCCTTCTGAAAATCACATTTACACTAACACAAACAATTTCGACGAATCCTCAATCAAAATTACACTTATTTACACTCTTATTTACACATTTCTTCTGTCTTCAATTTCTTCTCCTGTCCTCTTTTGTTCATCTCGTCCATCGCCGTCTGTTTCCGTGCTGATCAAGCTCCATCTTCGCTTGTCCACTCTAGTGGACAAACCTTGGTCACCGGACGCTGAAGAACGCCTCTCGCTGTCTTGCTGTCCACCACTCAGACGTGATCATCTCTTCCAGGGTAGGTCTTCACAATCCGGCCTAGATTCCATTTCCCACGTGGCAATTCTGGCGACACCACTACTACGACGTCATCCACTCGAAGATCCCGACTGGGCGTGAACCATTTCTTCCTTGCTTGTAGTGAAGGAAGCCATTCCTTCATCCACCGGCGCCAAAAGTGTCTGACTAGTTCCTGGATCCTGCGCCATCTTCTCCTGGGATTGAAAGATGTCTGGTCCACAGATTCAGGAGCAAAATTCCTACCAATCTGGCCGTGGAGGAAATGGTTTGGAGTCAGAGGTATGTCGTCGTCAGGATCTGCACTCTGATAGGTCAAAGGTCTGGAGTTAGTGAGCGCCTCTGCCCCGGTAAAAGCTGTCATGAGGTCTTCATCTGTCGTCACTGGAGCCAAGAATAGCATATATCGATCTTTTTGCAGCCTTAATCATGCTTTTGAAGACACCTCCAAAATGAGGTGCTTGAATTTCCACACAACACCTTGATTTGCCACACTTGATTCAAGGTTCCTGGGGTCGAGTTTAGCTACAAGCTCTTTCAGTTCTCTAACAGCCCCCACAAAATTGTTACCATTATCAGAAATGACTTCCTTGGGCACCCCACGTCTGTTGGTCATTCTGAAGAAAGCATTCAACAAAGAAAGCGTCCAAACCAAATGCTATTTCCAAATGGATTGCTCTTGTAGCTAAACAGGTGAAAAGGCATAGATAGCGTTTGTGTCTTTGCCTCTACCATGAATTGTCAGAAAAGGCCCTGCAAAGTCAACTCCCACATGTTGGAATGCTCGAAGGGAGTATTGTAAACGACACTTAGGTAAAGGAGCCATTATTTGCTTGGTGGGTTTGCTTCTCTGTCTGCGACACCAGGCACATTGATTTGCCCAGTCACGGATTGCTTCACGAGCAGCAATTATCCAGAAGCGAGAAGAAATCAAAGACAGTACTTGATTTGTGCCTGCAACATGATGCCCGTTCCTCATGGAGTGAGTGAGTGAGTTATTGTTTAACGCCGCTTCGGCAGTATTGCAGCCATTAGCGGCGAGATATTTAATTCATTTGCCTAATTTAAAAATGAAAATTGCAATTGAAAAACAGAACACGACACGAAGGCCGTAAAAACATCAGCGTATTATCACAAGTTGAATAAAAGCTGATAATGAAAAGTTCGTCCTCATGGAACTTTTTTACAACCAAGGATGTGACCCAGTGCCTCCTAGGCAATATGATTGGAAACCGGACATTGAAAGGTAAATACTCTGCATATTTCAGGCGACCACTCGATCTAATCATTCCATCATCATCAATGAAAGGACTCAGTTTTGCCAACTTGCTGTTGGCAGATATTGGATTTTGTTTCTTCAAAGCCAATATTTCTATGTGAAATGCATCTTTCTGCGTTTCACGGAGAACATGCTTCTCAGCATCATCAAGCTCATCAGCAGTGAGCGACCCAAACATCTTTGAAGCATGAGAAGAATTATGGACAAATCTCAAAACCCAACCCAAAACCCGAACGAGTTTAGCCAAATCTGAATATCTAGTTGGGTTAACAACATTTTCAGTTTGTGTAAACAATGTGAACTCATTTTCAGTTTTCTTTTTTTCAGAGTTGTCAAGTTCTTGCAACAGGATGGTTTGCTTTGGCCAATTATCTTCCCCCAATGTCAGGAATGAAGGTCCACAGTGCCAATCGTCAGTCAACAATTCAGACACAACCGTGCCTCGGGTAAGTATGTCAGCAGCATTAAGCTTAGAAGGGACATGTTTCCACTGGAAAGGTTCAGAGTTTTCCTGAATGAAACCAACTCTATTTGCAACAAAAGTCTTGAAATTTCTGCTGTGGTTTTTTATCCAAAAGAGCACATTCATGCTATCTGTCCAAAATACAACTGGAGTGTCAATTGCTAAGGCATGTGAAATGGACAACATCAACTTTACACCCAATACTGCAGCCATCAGCTCTAAGCGGGGAATACTGATTGCCTTAAGTGGAGCAACCCTACTTTTTGCTGCAACCAGACGACTTGACGTTTGCCCAGATTTGTAGGACTTAACATCATACACAACTGCTCCATAGGCATCCTGAGATGCGTCTACAAACACGTGAAGGTGAGTATCTTCTATTTCAGGGGTCAATCGAATGCATCTAGGAAACCTGACAGTTGACAACAAAGGAACTTCACTTGACCATTCTTCGGTCTCATTTCTAAGACTAGACCTCAATTCATCATCCCAGTCAACTCCAGCCAACCACATTTTCTGTAAGATCATCTTAGCTCGAATATGGAATGGCGCAAGAAAACCAAGAGGGTCGAAGATCTTAGCAGTTTCCTTGAGGAAACCTCTTTTTGTTTGAACCAAGTTGGTTTGGATATCTGAGAACTTAAAACCAAATTCATCATCGCTGGATATCCATGTCAGACCCAAAGTCTGCACAGAAGGAAGTTCATCATTCGTGATATCGACTTCGGATGCTCTTGCTTCAACAGGAATTTCCTCAAGAACCTCAGGTGAATTGGATAGCCACTTTCTTGCCTTCATTCCAGCCTTAGCCCAAAGACTGGTAAGTTGCTTATACAAATCAATTGCTACAGCTGTTTCACAAACAGAATCTAACCCATCATCCACATAGGTTGACTTGAGGACTGTTTCAGCCGCCCTGGGATACAAGTGCTCAAAGGTTCTAGCATTTTCTTGTGAGATAAACTGAGCTAGAAAGGGAGATGCATTCATGCCGAAAACAACACGTTTGAATTCGCAAATCTGGATTTCATTCTTTTGTTTAGCGTTTCTCCAAAGGAATCGGAAGAATTGCTGGTCCTTTGGCTGTATGCCTATCTGAAGGTACATCTCAGATATGTCACACACAAGAGCAATTGGGTTTTTCCTGAATCTCAAGAATATGTGAAACAAATCACCTTGAAGCTTGGGACCTTGCTGAATCATATCATTGAGGGGGCGTCAAATACAATCTGGTTCTTTGTGGACGTATGACAGGAAAATGAGGAAGATACCAAGAAGCTTGTTTGTCGTCAGGCATCACTGGTTCAATGTAACCTTTCTTTTCATAATCAGAAATCACCTTATCATACATCTCAGCAACTACATTGTCCTTAGCTAACTTTTTCTCAGTGCAACACAATCGCTTGTGAGCAACTGCATAGTTATCAGGAAGTGATGAAGGATCCCCTTTCCAAGGGATGCCAATCTGGTATCTATCATCATGGTGCTCAACAGTCTGTCGAACTGATTCCACGATAGACTTTGTCATCCTTACTCAGAGGTGTAGGACTAGAAGTAAACTGATCTACTTCCCAAAACTTGTGCAACATTTGCGTTAACTCTGTGTCACAGTTGTCAGTAAAGTAGGTCACTAATGAAGAAGCACCACTGTGAGGAGAAATGGACCCGACACATGTCCAGCCAAGAGGTGTAAGCCTTGCCATAGGTTCACCTTCATTGCCTACAACATCTTCATATGACCTGTGCAATTCAAAGTAATCTAAACCAATCAGTAAATCTACTGTGTGTAGAGATTTTATCTTTTGAAAAGGGATACTTTGCAAATGTTTGTACCTCGAGGCATATTTCTGCCAATCAATTGCCTTGAGTGACCTATCTTGTAGTCATAGCAGACATTGTGATCGCCACAGACTTATCCAAACTTTCTAATTGAAATTCCACTTCCATTGACTGAAGTGTTTTCTTATGTCCATCAATGACATTTACAGACACACTTTGCAGTTGACCATATATGCCTAATTGTGACGCAACATCTTCGTTGATGTAGGTTTGAGTGCTGGCATCATCAAGCAGGGCATTCAGAACGATTTCAACATTGGCATTCGACGACAAAGTTGTACCAGTGGATGGACCAATGCAATCCTGTGCGGTATGTGAAGCACTTTGACTTGCGGACGGTGAAGCTACAGATGGGGGTGTTTGCGACTGCGCATTATAGTGCGACTGTGATACTTTGGACAATTACCAATACCACATTTAGCACGGCGCAAGCAAGTTTTGGAATTGTAACTGCTTTTCAGACACCTGAAACATAGATTCGACTTTTTAGCAGTGTTCCATCTTTCCTCAACGGTCATCTCTTTGAATTGCCTACATTTCCAAATTGTATGATCAGACACTTTGCATATTGGACAACACTCATCAGGAGACGGACTAACGCCAAAGAAAACACCTTGTTTCCTTGCTTTGTCTGATTTGTTACCTTTCGATACCCCGTGAACAGCTTCAGAAGCAATGGTCTGAAAATGTGCCTCTTGTACTACATACTCGCGCAAAGTCTCAACAGACTCTTGTAATTGGGAGGTGAGGTGAGGTGAGTTGTGGTTTAACGCCGCTTTCAAGAGTATTTCACCTTTATCGCGGCTGCTAGTATTATGGCAGGGAGAAAGCCCGCAACGCCATGTGGCTATGCCTTGCGGTGTAACCTGCGAGCATCGGCTGGAACTAGCGAACCATGGGTGGTACTAGGCTGAAATTCAGTGTAGCATTGCACCCAAACCTTACTGCGTGAAGAACAGTTCTCTTCTGCAGACAAAGTTGCCGTGCCCCTGGCGGGATTGTAATTGGGAATCAAAGATCCATCTCTGGTATTGTGCGACCATTGGTTCAGTCATTTTGGTAAATAACTGAGAATAGAGTGAGCCGTTGCCCAACTCTTCTATCCGATCACAATCTCGAAGATTGACAACAGTAATGTCAAGCAAGTCAGCAAACTTAGCAACATCATTTGCATTACCAAGTCGGATTGGTTTGAAACTCGTCACTTGTTCTAGTTGCAATGCTACATAGCGCCTACGACCACCATATTTCCGCTCTAAACGTTCAAGTGCAACAGAGTATGCTGCAGCATTGTACCCTAGGTCCTTAATGACATTCAGTGCATCCCCACTTACGTACTGACGAAGTTGCAACAATTTGTACTCAGGGGTAGCAGGAGCCTTATCAATGCAAGCAATAAACGCGGCCTTCAAACTCTCATAGGTCTTTGTATCGCCCGAAAATACAGGGATAGAAACACGTTTTAATTGTTTCCACATGTCATTACCCAGGTCATAACCTCTGGAAGCCTGAGGCCTCAGTTGCTCACGATGAGCGTTGGATATGTTAGACTGCCGGTCTGTCTCAACCTGACTGTGATCAATCAGTTTTGGTTGTGTTTGTTGACCATCGTTTTGTGCTATCTGAGTTTGTTGTGAAACTTGTAATTCAGAATGTAGACTCTGCTTTTGATCAACCAAGTGTTTTTTAGATGCCTTAACTTTTGATTTGAATGTATGATGCATGCGTACTGGAAGTGTCTGAAAATGATGCAGATAAAGACCTAAGAAATGCATGTGCTCTGTCTTGAGCTTCGCTTCCAGTGAGTTCAATTGTCTCTAATTCATCAAATGTTTTACCAGCATTTTCTACTTGGTTTGCCTCTTGATAAAGCTCAGATAGCCTCATCACGATATCAATTGCCCTACTTTCACAGTCACACACTTGATCAATAGCATCAAGGACATCACTGTGTGATGGTAGCCCTGCTTCACTGACAAGTCTCTCAAGTGCATTTTTTGATTTAGTAAAAGCAGATTTCACTATAACCTTTTGCCGCTTTAACTCAAAAATGTCATTTTGCAACCGAATGTGTCTCTCGGCTGCCATGTCATTAGATAACTCAACGTTACCTTCATCAGTACCCAACTCGTCACCCGTCTGTGACATTGTAACAAACAGTCGTCTTTTTTTAACGTATTTCAATATGCCAATAAGTCACTTACCTGTGACAAACAATTCAATGACCTGATATTCAAAAATACATTCAGTCACCCAAGTGTGACATAACAAGCAGTTCAAATGTTTTGTTCAGGTTTTCACATTTCTGAAAGAGGTGGTCACATGACAACCACGCTCTGCTACCAATTTGGTCGGCAGTGGAAGCGTTTTTAAGAAATGACCAAAAGTGATATAAGGTTAAAGTTTTATTCAAACCAAGATACAAGAAGTTGTCAACAGCTATGTCCAAAACGACATAACAAAATAGAACGAGATGGGAAAACACCCTCCTTGCGCGGATGTTGATTACAAAATGTACAGCAAGAATAGGTCAACAGCGATGTCCAAAACGACATAACAAAATAGAACGAGAAGGGAAAACACCCTCCTCGCACGGCTGTTGATTACAAGAAGTACTACAAGAATATCGTCCAACAGCTATGTCCAAAAGGACATAACAATATAGAACGAGAAGGAAAACTACGAAAGCCTACAAGGGCCAAACTCGGTGACAACATTTAAAAAAAAAAGTTGTAATTACAACTTTAAAAAGCTGTATATTCAAGTTTTAAAGTTGTAATTACAACTTGTAAAGGTGTAATTACAAGTTTTTAAAGTTGTATATTCATGTTTTAAAGTTGTAATTACAACTTGTAAAGGAATAATTACAACTTTAAAAAGTTATATATTCAAGTTTTAAAAGTTGTATATTCAAGTTTGAAAGTTGTAATTATAACTTTAAAAGGTGTAATTACAACTTTAAAAAGTTGAATATTCAAGTTTAAAAGTTGTAATTACAACTTGTAAAGGTGTGATTACAAGTTTTAAAAGTTGTATATTCATGTTTTAAAGTTGTAATTACAACTTGTAAAGGAATAATTACAACTTTAAAAAGTTGTATATTCAAGTTTTAAAGTTGTAATTACAACTTGTAAAGGTGTAATTACAAGTTTTTAAAGTTGTATATTCATGTTTTAAAGTTGTAATTACAACTTGTAAAGGTGAAATTACAAGTTTTAAAAGTTGTATATTCAACTTTTAAAAGTTATATATTCACGTTTTAAAAGTCATATATCAGATCGACTTTATCATATATCAGATCTACTTAGTCATATATCACATCTACTTAGTCATATATCACGTCTACTTAGTCATATATCAGATCTACTTAGTCATATATCAGATCGACTTAGTCATATATCAGATCTACTTAGTCATATATCAGATCTACTTTATCATATATCAGATCTACTTTATCATATATCAGATCGACTGAGTCATATATCACGTCTACTTAGTCATATATCAGATCGACTTAGTCATATATCAGATCGACTTAGTCATATATCAGATCTACTTAGTCATATATAAGATCGACTTAGTCATATATCAGATCTACTTTATCATATATCAGATCTACTTAGTCATATATCACGTCTATCATATATAGTCATATTACAACTTTAAAACTTGAATATACAACTTTCTAAACTTGTAATTACACCTTTAAAACTTGAATATACAACTTTCTGAACTTGTAATTACATCTTTTAAAGTTGTAATTACAACTTTAAACTTGAATATACAACTTTTTAAAGTTGTAATTACACCTTTAAAAGTTGTAATAACAACTTTAAAACTTGAATATACAACTTTCTAGGGGGCGGGATAAGGCAGTGGTTAGCGCGTTCGGCTTTGGATCAAGAGGTCCGGGGTTCGAATCCCGCCAGGGATCAATGGTCGCACAATACCAGAGATGGATCTTTGATTCCCAATTACAATCCCGCCAGGGGCACGGCAACTTTGTCTGCAGTAGAGAACTGTTCTACACGCAGTAAGGTTTGGGTGCAATGCTACACTGAATTTCAGCGTAGTACCACCCATGGTTCGCTAGTTCCAGCCGATGCTCGCAGGTTTCACCGCAGTGCATAGCCACATGGCGTTGCGGGCTTTCTCCCTGCCATAATACTAGCAGCCGCGATATAAGTGAAATACTCTTGAAAGCGGCGTTAAACCCCACCTCACTCACTCACTACAACTTTCTAAACTTGTAATTACACCTTTAAAAGTTGAAACTACAACTTTTAAAAAAAATGTTGTCATTGAATTTGGACCTTGTAGGCTTTCGTACGGCTGTTGGCGATCAATGCTACAAAATAGGTCAACAGCTATGTCCAAAAGGACATAACAATATAGAACGAGGAGAGAAGACACCCTCCTCGCACGGCTGTTGGCAAAGATGTGTGACAAGCACAATCCAAACAAAATGGCGTACAAAAATCAAACAATGCATTTTCCGCGAAGCAGGCTGCGTTTTTTAGCACTGCTTCAACAGACGGGAACATGTCTTCCGTCCACGTGCCCATTGGTAATTTACGCGAAAAACGTCTTTGCCGTTTATAATCAATGCTTATTCATTTTTATACTAAATATTTATAACAAAAAAATACATAGGTAGAAGGACACCCAACTTGGTATCCTTCAGTTGATTTCATGATTTTATGAACTTGAATAACGCCTTGGTTACATGTTTTGTACAACGTTGCCCTAAATCTTGAGTGACTCAAAAAAGTTAACGGCACTGTGTGAACGGCCGGGCCCCAAGAGTATAAATCGTGCGTACTAAATACAGTTATGTACTTAAGTAGTGAAACCACGTCATACGCGTATGAATATTGAAATGTAGCTATTTCTTCTTTTAAGATATCCTCGTTGATAAACCTACAATACATCGGTTTTTCTGTCTATTAGAGGAATCAAATATTAAACATTAAAGGGTGGCATGAAACAGTTAAAGCACATTTTTTTGTCATCTAAGTAGAGGTTATCATGAGAGTGTGTTTTGGGATGGTCAATATCCTGCATTAGGAATAAACATTGTATTTTGCGAGCCTACGGTTATTACAAGCGTTCGAAATGTTAATGCTGGTGACGTGATTTTCAAAAGGAGTTCCGTCACTTGACCCCAACGGATACCGAAAATATCCGGTGCCTTTATCCTGCCGAGAACACCATCCATTGTATGATAAAGTAAGGTATGCTGCATGTACAACGTAAAGTTTAAAACTGTTATATATCTCATTGTGATCAATGTCAGTTACCTTGTTCAGTTTTTGTCACAATATCTTTTAGTGAATCGAATAAGTTTCTGGTCTCTGCACTGTAAAGTAAAGAATAAAGAAAATAAAAAAATGTTAACCCCAACCACATTGCAAGCATTGTCCAAGTTGTTGTTTTATAGTACAAACTTACTTACAGTAAGAACACAACGAAAATATCATCCTGAAATAGTTTTATAACAGGACTCTATGAGTTTTAAAAGTATCCAAATGCATAGCCATGGCTATGGACGTAACTAATTAGATCAATACTTTATTAAATGTATTGTTTGACAAAAATAATAATGAATTTATTTTACGCGAATGCGGAGATTTAGAAGGGAGTAATTGCATATCTGATGTCTGCACTGTAGAGTAAGTAAGTAAATAAGATAGACTGTTTATTAAATATATGTAAATCTATATTCACAATTATAATACATGTTGTTTCCAAGATAAGAGTACGAGACACTTTTAGAAATGGAGAAAAATACATACACTACATCGCGTATGTCCGATTGGACTCCTGCAAATTAGAGTTAGTGTGTCATTCACGTCATTGTATTAATCCATTATATTCCATTTAGTAACACAACATTGTGTGTTACAATTAATATCTATATTGGATTATATTAATGTTAATTTGCCTTGAACAAAGTGTTTACAAAAAGGTTGACAATTGTCATACAGTCGAGACCAAATATAGCACAGAAGTTAATTCATTTAAAGATCATCAGGCCTGAACGGCCTGATGGGCTTATGGCATGGCATGGTGTCCTGCGTCCATCCATCCGTCTGTCCGTCCGTGAACCTTTCGCCTTTTCGCTTTCTTCTCCAGAACCAATTACTCTAGAGAGCCGAAATGTTATGTGCAGACTCCTTGGAATGTGGATTCTTAATTTTAGATTTGGTGACCCTGTCACCCCAAATAAGGTCACAGGGTCATGCCATTAAAAAATATTTTGATATTCTGTTCCAGTATGAAACGCTCTAGAAAAGCTGATATGTTGTGTCTCCTTTGCCAAAATGGATTCTAAATTGTAAATTTGGTGACCCCTTGACCATAAATATGGATCACAGGATCACAACCTAAACAAAACCTATTATAGCAAGCTCTTGAGAATGTACGTGCTCTTCACTTCAGTCAGTTTAGATATTAAGGGAGGTAATCCCAAACATATGAGTTCTAACATGTGCTTTGAAAAATGGTTGTTGAGGGAAATTGAGACTTGAAAATTAGGAATTGAGTGTTTAAAAAAATGTATGTTATATTAATTTTGTAAAACCATCTTTTTGTAACTTTTATCATATTTCATATAAGTAATTATTAACATTTTATTATTTTTTAAAAACTGATGAGCTAAAGAGCCAATGGCTCTAGTTTAAACTTAATGTTCAAAGTGCCATGATACGTTAAAACGAACATAGTTAATATGAGAACTATTTGAAAGCTATTAGTTCCCACAGAGGTGGACCAAGGTAAAATGTTTAAAAAGAGCTTTTATTGAAGAAATACCTGGAGAAGGCTGATCAAGTGTTGTCCGTTGTCCAAAACAAAGTGCAGCAGCACACAAAATAATGAAATACTTCATTTTGCTGAAATGAGAAATAAACATTCAATATATCAGTTATACAAGTGGAATACAGGTTCAAATTTTATAACTATACAAAAAGAATTTCACAGAGACTATGATTTCTGCAAATGCACCATGGGCAAAATCATATTTGAATATACAGATAACTAGAGTTATTTTAGGCTCATTGAATTAGGTTTCGAGAATTCAAAGACAAATTATTGTCTGATTTTAAAAGGCTATATCGGTATTGTTCATGTACCAAAAATGAAGCATTAAATTAATTATGGATTTATAATCTGACAGCAAATAAAACAGATCTATCAAACAATCATACTTGTGTTTGAATATATTGATTGTTGTCAAACATTATGGTTGTAAATTAAATAACCACATTTGAAATATTACTTTTGTATTGTTTAAGAATAGGATTGGATAAGCACTTTTGTAATGTGAAAATACACAATGTTTCGGAGTATATACTCAATTCTTCATTATTTTCACATTAAAGAAGTTGTTATCCAGAACATCTTCCTGTTCTTATGAATGTCACCTCTAAATGCCCCTCAAAGGTCTGATCTATATTGTTTGTAAAAGAGGACAGTTAGTTAAAGCGAACATACCTTATTGAAGCTGTAGCAGGTCAGAGACAAAGAGTTGTGACGTAAGACGTTCTTTATATACAATGCATCCTTAAATTGAACATCTGGCTATCTTAAGGTGCATGTTTATCAATGCATCATGGGATCACAACACATGTTTATAAAGTGTTAAATCATATGAAACTCGTCTATTCTATGAATGCCTCCAAGTGAAAGAGTTCAGACCATTGTGTCAAAAGAAACATTATTCTATTGAATGCTGTCTAGTTTAGTTTATCTTTTCAAAGTGAAGAGTGTTGTAAATAGTATGTTAGTTTGAACACTCTTTCAACAATATTCAACCGATATATAACTGTTATAGATATGTGAAGAACCATCTTGAATACGACAATCATTCCAGAAAACAGCCCTGCTTGTAGAACAAGAACGTTTACATATGTTACACATGTTCCGTCAAATCAGTCATTTTGCCTAATACCTAAAGGATGTAGTCATTTGAAAATATTACTGCGACCACCAGGCATTTTACAAAATGGAAAGACAATCAACTTCTTTATTTCACAATGGCGACGTTTCGGTATAGATCCTTATACCTTTATCAAGCATGTGGAAGAGATGGTGAAACAGCAGATAATAAACAGGATACATGTTGGTATGATAAAGAGATAACAATAACAACAAGATGAGATAACAATGACATAAAAGTTTGAAACACATGAAGTTGTTATAACAAGGAAGGGATATGTAGGAAACCAACCTCCAAGTCAGGGCGCTCTACCTCCGATTGGCTCTACGGTAGTGGCCCTGCCATCTTTCATGGGGGCATTGTTGTCAACCCAGTTGACAACAATTGAATATGACGTCACGGATAACCAAGAACCAAAGGCTTAGTGAACATACCAAGCAATCGGTTCGAGAGTGTTACAATCCGTTAGGCGTAGGAATAAAAGTATTGTTGCTGTTTTTGGTTAAATATATCATGTTTAATGACCTCGGCAATTGAACGAAAAGTGTTTTTGTTTCAATAAAGCGATAGTAACCCAAATACAATCACACAAATATTCGTTTAACGGCCTCTTTTCCTGTGTCGCTGTACGGAGTTGTAAAGCGAATCCTAAGAGTAAGAAGTTTCGTTTTGGAACGTGACAGCAATCACTTGCTGCACGCGCTGTATTAGAGCTTTCTCATCCGAACACCTTCTGATGGCAGCGAGTATATTATTGACGTCACGGAGCGGTTACTCGCTGTCTGGAGCTAGGTAGGAAACAAACGAGTGGTAAGTTAATGGCAGGGCAGGATGAGGGTACAAGTTAGTGGGGGGGGGGGGGGGGGGGGGGGGGGGAGGAGGAGGAAGCCAGAGTTAGAAGATTCGATTAATCATTTGTGGATTGAGTGGTTGTAAACAGATGGAATGAAATAGCCTGATCCCTTATTTGTGGTGGCGCTGCACGCTAGCGACACGCAACAGTGGGAGCTCCAGCTGTTTTGTGATTTGTTTTGTATTCTCAATGTTCCAGTGGTATCTTATTGTCACTGTGTCGTCTACAAGTATGAGAAGTAGTTACAGATGAATCAACAACACAAGCTGCTGTATTGGAAACCAGCGACAGTGCAACATCGGTATCAGACACCAAATATCATGCTACAGATGAATCAACAACACAAACTGCTGTATTGGAAACCAGCGACAGTGCAACTCCGGTATCAGACACCAAAGATGATATTAAAGATGAACCAACAACACAAACTGCTGTATTGTAAACCAGCGACAGTGCAACACCGGTATCAGACACCGAAAGATGATGTTACAGATGAATCAACAACACAAACTGCTGTAATGTAAACCAGCGACAGTGCAACACCGGTATCAGACACCGAAAGATGATGTTACAGATGAATCAACAACACAAACTGCTGTATTGTAAACCAGCGACAGTGCAACACCGGTATCAGACACCGAAAGATGATGTTACAGATGAATCAACAACACAAACTGCTGTATTGGAAACCAGCGACAGTGCAACAACGGTATCAGACACCAACGATGATGTTATGACCGACAAATTAAATCTGAAAATATAATGTTTTATTTGTATTGTTATAATCTAAATGAAAATATTTCGCAAAACAGCGGTCTTACCAGATAAGAATTTCACAGAAACCAATTGTCATAAGATATTGTGAGCGAATTTGTATATCACAACATACTCGTTAAAAGGTGTATTACTGGAGTCCCTTAGTGACAAAATTAAAAAAAATTGCCTTAAAGTATGAAACTTGGCATGAATGATCAACAGGCATGTAGATATTCATTTTGCCAGGGATCCAAATTTTTTGACCACAGGAACCTGGTCACGTGACCTAAAATCCAAAATGGCCGCCAATTAAATAATTATTTCCATGAATTTAGCCAGATTTGTTATATATTTTAAATGAATGTCTACAGGATACATGTACTCAAACATACAAAATCCCTTATTTGGTTTATTTTATTGCATACTTTGTAGTTAAAAAGTCAAAATTTTAGTTTTTTTAAAATATTTGACTGAAGTTTTTTTTGTTTTTTTTTATACTTTGACTGATCTATGGACATTGAATGTTGGACATACTGATACGTAATGTGGGATATATAGTCAGTGGGCCGAAACCTGTACGACACTCATAAATGCAGGTTCGCTGCAACTTACCGGTGAATAAAATAACTTTACATTAAAATGCTCTCCATTATACCCTGATTCTAAAACAAAAATGTTCTACTTAAAAGCTAGGTTCATTAATGCACACGGTGACTTCAAAGATGGGTACCGTTGTTACGGTTAACTGAAACCAAACGAGTTGACAACAAATGAAATGAAGCTATCAAGATACATAACATTTTATTCTCAATTATGAAACAACATTTCTTTTGACCAGCATTTCAATATTTATTGAAAAGCATGACAAATATATTCATTGATATTATTTAAGATATTCAAAATTATAAAAAAAGCTCATCGGGTGTTACATCATTGAGTATCTCCAAGGAAAATATTGATATACCAAATATGACATTACGCTGCCAAATGATTTTTTTATCATCTATGTGTAAGATACACCCCAACAGATTTTCAGCTTTGGGGGGGGGGGGGGGGGGGGGGGGGGGGGGGGGGGGGGGGGTGGAACGGTTCTGGAGGAAAAATGATGAAAATGTGAAAAGTTTACGGACAAAACGAGACGCCTGATGGGACAGACGCTGGACGCCGGTTCATGACATAAGCGAATCTGGGCTATCAGGCCTGATAAGAAAGATAAATCTGTGTAAAGTAATTATCTGAATCATTTTTCACATCTATGAGCTATACAGAGTTTCCTATCTTTTCAATAATGTACTTTACTTTATGTAAAATATTTCTTGAAACCTACTTGGTGCATAAGGCAAAGTGGACTCAACAAATTGGTAGAAATCTCCTAAATGTGTATTCCCAACACACATTTGCAAACAAACAGCAGATGGCTGAATACTTGATGTTCTGAAATTAGCAATTAATTGCTAATAATACACATTATTTACATTTCACATGAAAATGTATTCAAAACTTATGAAATTATCAAAGTATGTCATATACCTGACAAATATAGCCACAGCAATTACATTATATTGCTGAATATTGTTTATATATCTGACACTGGTGCATTTTTATCACTGTACTTAATACTTTACACAAAATATGCACAAATTACTCATTGTGAAAATACTAACAAAATATTCTGAATTATGTTGATGAAACATCACTTTACAAAAACAATAGTTTCTTCAATCATGTCGCAGTGAGTGAATATTGGGAACACTTTGCGACACAAATCGAAAATAACACCATCTATGCTAATTTGCATGATATATTCATTTATTGCTTTTGATATTTCATATAAAACTTATTCCTAAAAAGAAAATCAATAATAATATACCTGAAGAGGGATTTCTATACACATAATTTACTCTTTGCGAACAAGTGAAACTCAGCAGACCATGCCATCAGTTTGGCTATATGAGAGAAATTGGACGCTCTGCATGGTGGGGAGAAATCATTTCAATAATACTTGCGCGATCTGATGCACCAAATACTGGGTTTTGTAAATGGGTCACTATTAGCTGACAGGATATTATAAGGTATTTTATAATAATTTTTTCAAGCGATTTTTTTTATCATTTTGGTGGGCTAGGCAAATGGCTAACATGAGCAATGTGCTAATATTTTTGGCTTTGAAAAATCATATCCTTGTTATTATCCGTTCGATTTTTACGTTTGATGGCTTGTTTTAAAGACAAATGTATTGGCTTTGCCGTGGTATATAACATTGAATGATAATATGATGACAACATTCTGAAATATAATTTCAAACGGACATGGGGTGTTGACCCCGTTACATCCCTTTACTTTTTTATAGTATATGGGGCTGGATCGTCGACTTCATATTCGTTTTAATCGCTAGTTTCGACAATACACGCCCCTGTGTTTAAAACATTAGTTTCATATGTTTGACATAGGGAGTTAACAGATGTGCCAGTGATTTTTGAACAGGTGTTAAAAGTTTGTTTTTGTTTTGGAGGGAGAGAGCACCGAACCAACACTGTACAGAAAATGATAAGATTGATTGAATACAACACTTATAAAACATGTTCATAATAGAATTGTCAACATTAAAAGATCTCAGTCTTCTTAAAAAATACATACGTTGTTGGCACTTCTTGCAGATACGATCAGTGTTTGCCGAGAAGGTAAGTTTATGATCAATTACAGTGCCAAGGTACTTGTATTCGCTGACAATTTCAATTGGTTTATTCTTGATAAAAACAGGCTCACATGTCGATTTAACTCAAAAGTCTATTATAATTTCCTTGGTCTTCTTAGTGTTCAACTCCAGGTAGTTATTGTCACACCATTCCACGAAGTTTCTTATGTCTGAGCGATAATCAAGTTCACAGTCTGTTAGCAGGGATACAAGAGCAGCGTCATCTGCGAATTTAATGATGACAAAAACATCTGTGTCGGCTGATCGAATGAGAATGTCATTTGCTGAGGGGCAAGTTGTTGCAACGTGGAGATCATGCAAAAACATTCTGGTGTCTGCTTCTTCCTGATCTGTATAAAGCTCTTTGATTTCTTCTGTGGCTACACCATCCTCTGACGCAGACAGTTTATCACAACTGGCACCATTTGTGACATACAGGCAAACACCAAAGAACATATCTGGTGGACATTTCTTCCATTCATTCACAATGAATGACAGTAATTCCTCCTTGTTTTCAGCACATGCAAGGTATATTTTCATTTGACGTGGCATCTTTTGTTCGCTGGATTGTATGTATACCCTTGTTTCTCCTGCTTGTGCTCTGTTTCTCCTTTCAAGCTGCTTGATGGAATCTTTCAGGTATCTATCCCCAACAAAATCTACTCTCTTGGCATGATATCTAAGTGCTAGGGCAATCACTTGTTTGAGAACACAAACAGCAAACTGTCCAAAGGTTTCCACAAATTTCTGATTTTGCTGAATTAAAGCCATTTCATCAACTATGAGAACAGAATCATGACCTGGTTCTCCGGTGCTGTCGTGTACACAAGATTCAAGTTCGTGTAGCAGATATGACTTTGTAGTCTTGGCTAATGAACCATCAGGTGTCGCTAAAGAAGCTGGTACGGTAGTGAGAGGATATGTGAGAACATCTTTCAAATCCAACTTCTTTTCCTGAGCAGTAATGAGCATTCTGGAGAACAGATATCTGTCCTGTTTAAGGGATGATCTCACAACAGATAACTTTGTAACTTGTCAAACAAGTCCTTTGATCCATCCTCTAATCGCTCACTGACAAACTTTTAAAAGCAAAGTTCACCTTTATTGTATGCAGTGCCAAGATCTGTTTTCACTTCTTCAGGTGCTACAGCTCAAGAACAAACGGCAAACAACTCTGTGTGATTGCTGGTAGTGAATGGATTTCCAAAGTTGGAGATTGTATTCATTGCATCTTGTACAGCTTGCTCATCAGCAATTTTTCTTGACTGCATCAGTTCCCTCTGTGTCCTAGAAACATCAGATGTGGCATCAGACATTGTGTAACACTCATTCGCAATCGAAGCACGAGCAGGATGACTCAGAATCCATCTTCGAACAGCTCCCTTGTTGAGAGTAAGTCCTGTTAGCCCTCCCTTGGTCTTCGAGTCTTTGTTGAAGGTTTGCTCTATTGTTTGGTCGCAAGCTGTCATAGAAAATCCATGGTCATTATGTCATTTGACTGCAAATTGTCCTTGTGAAAGATGACCGTGTACAAAAGGATGTGAAGATTCAAGGTCTTTCATTTCAAGGTAGTAAACTGGCAAGTAGCGTGAGTAGTTGATTCGGCCGTACGCAAAGAACCATGGGATCATATCTCTAACAGCTGATAGATGTAGTCTCCAGTTCCCTTCTCGTGTGGCTCTAATGAAGAGAAGCACCAGCTCAACCATCTGCAGAAATGAGGACCAGAATGCATACATCAAACTCTCCTTGCTCCTGGATTCCACAAATGCATCATATTCCTTCAGGCAATGAACCACAGCATCATTCTCAGTAACTTGAAGGAAGTAGGTGCCTACATCATTCTCATTTTTTGGAATAATCTCCATGATGGTTTTGAAGGTGCTTGATCCCTGCTGTTCTATGAAGCCCTGTAGCTATAAGCGGTGTAATGCTTCTGCAATGATTTTATGGCAATGCAAACTTCTATTGTAATGATGTCCGTTCATTACACCTGTGATTGATCCCTCAGCAACAATTCCTGACTCGATTGCAATGTCTTTTAGTCCGGCATGCTCAAATCTTTTGCCAATTGCAGCCATAAAAGCCATGCATGTATGAAAATTCTCCAAGCCTGATAACAAGGTTTTCTTTCATCTCATGTCGACCTTGCCATCTGATTTCTTGGGCCTTAGCATATATAGCCTGGTCCATGACAACTACCACAGACGGTAGGCCAAGTTTGTCAGCAATTTGTATGCTTTTCTCAAGGACTGCATTCACTGTTGCTTTGTCGGTTGGGCTTGCATCTATAACTGGAAGGTAACCAATTATGCTCAGGGGCTGATCTTCCTTACTGAGAATCTGGTTGAAACCAGTCCAGGTTGGTATTTGCCCTTCAACCTGGAAAAGCAAAATAGATATTGTAAAACAGTAGTTGAAAACTTCAAATATAGAGCTCTGTAACTCATCTTATTACCCATAGGGTTGAAAATAACCAAGTTAATATTATTGATATGAGCACATGTGCACATATCACGTTTGCCTAGCAACCATTGTTTCACCGCGACTTCCCGTCTGTGACGTCATAAAACTATTGTTCGTGACGTCACTGTAGCTTGTCTTCGCAAGAGAAGTAGGCCGTTTCCTTGCTAAATTAACGTGAATCAAATGGAGTAGAATGGGTAATAAAGAAATTATTACACTCGAAAGTGTGCCATATGACTTTTACGACACTCGTGCAAATTTATGTATAACCCTCGCTCTCGCTCGGGAAATTACAACATTTCACACTCGTTTCGTAAAAGTCATATGACACACTTCCTCGGGTAATAATCTCTATATAACATATGATTCCATTACATATCAAGTGTAGTAACATTCAAACAATTATTGTGAGAGTTAGAAGCAACTCAATGTCAGATGGACACATTGAAAGTTGGTCAGACACTCTTACCACTAAATATACAAGTGGGTATAATTATTAGAATATGAGGTTATTTCAAATTCAGTATTTGGTTGAGTGAATTGAAAGGTTTTCAACACAACTGGTATAATATTTCTGGAAAATATACCATTTATTCAAACAAATGGTTGTTTTAAATGACGTAATACATTCAATCTTAAAATGGCAGCACATCAGGGAATGGAGCTTCTACAGTCCTTTTCCTGTCACGGCTGTTCTGAATCTTCTGTGACACGGATGGATTGTTATCTGCCGTTTCTGTCTGCTGAATGATGATGCCGTTCGTATTGTGCGTGGTTCCTTTACCTATAAATCAAATCAGTTTACCAAATGAAAATAATATTGATTTGACTTGTGTCTTAACATCATGTCTAGACAATCACTCTCAAATGTTACAACTCCCTAAATACAATATACCTTAGAACTTTCAAACAATAATTTGGCCATTTGATAGCTTCGCCAACCTCGTTTCTATAACATGAGCATTATACATACATAAACATTACACAGACTTGTATCTAGTACCATTACACACATGATGAGGAGGATGAAATAACATTTCTTTAAAACAGTGACTATTTGCTGATCATTAACATTAACTAGACTGTTCAAGTGTCCTTATAAAAACAGTGGTTGGATGTTAAAGTAAGTGCACAGTGGTGTTAATATATATATGAGATTGATGAGTTAATAATACTCTATCTATTACTACAATCTACGGATAAAGAAAAGATGAGGATAGATAAGCATTAAAAAGCAAAGAAGATTAGGATAAATCAGCAATGAGACCCACACCAGATGCAGATTTAAAAAAGATAGATTCGGGAAAACATTTGATTATCTTACCACATGGTCAGAATCTGTCAAAATAAAATCATAATTAAACATATGAACACTATTTTGAAATTGTAAAAATTGCTATTTACATTATACTGTTTAAGATTATGCAGAACAGGATACATGTAATATTACATACCTGTGAGAGTTTATTCCCCGAAATCGTTGTTGTCCCACACTAGTGTTGTGAATTTCTCCGGAGCAAATCCTGGGGGTACAATGTTGTCATTTTGGAGCTGTTGAACAGCCAAGGCTGTGTCATGTTCCAAAGTGAATGAATGTGAAACACAGTGTCCGAAGGCATTCAACAAGGACTGGAGTCTGGATGAACCTAAAAAAACATTTTTAAATCTATCAAATAATATGAAAAAGATCATGATGAAACAATATCAAACTATCAAAAATATGACAAATAAAGAAGGCAGTTTTCACAGTTCTTCTCTTCAATTATCCAAAACTTAAATGATATTATGTAAGCCGCTGGCAGTAGGTTTAATTAGATGTCAAAACATTTTCACTGACTTTAAACCTCTTGATTAATAACATGATTGAAACAAAAAGACAAATGAAGTACCTGTGAGATGTCTTATGGTCATGCCAAGTGCAACTTGTTTGGGCATCAACTTCCTTCCATGGGATGCAAATGATAGGATATCTTGAGAGACAGAGAGTATCCGCTTCTGTGTCTGCAGATCAAGTGGAATCCTGTCTGTCCTGAAATCACTGGATGCATCACAGCTCCATGCTAGAAAGTTGAATAGTTCTGTAGGCACCATGTTGTGACACTCCTCAAAAGAAACATCTCCAGATTGGGGTGGCCAACAACTCAATCCAGGTGTGGATGCAAGGGCTGATCGAACAACTAAGGCTGCTCTATAGATTTGTGCAAAATCATCCTGTCGTGAATGTTCTGTTGAGTCTGATGATGGAATATGCCTCAAGTCAAAGTCATTAGACTCGTTATCGGTATCACTATCACAAGGAATGTTCAATATCTGTTTTGAATGATGTTCATTGTAGAAGACCAAATCACAAGAGTTTGGCCTGAGCTGAACATATTCAAGTGTGGGCATTCTTGGTGGAGTCTTGACTTTAACTGAAAATGTCTGTAGTTGCTGATGTCAATATATTCATTTTCTTTCACTGTAGATATGAAGTTTTGTCAACAGACTCATTTTCATAACATCTCCTTTTGAAATAATTCTGTCTTCAATAACATCTTTGCAAAACATTTCAAAGGATTTAGTTAATGGCTTGGCATTGAAATTTTCTTGCTCAGTGTACACACATCTTGTGTATTGCTTGTAACATGAAGCATGATACCTCACTTCTATAGAAACAGGGTCATATGGTCCAACTTGTAACAAAATCCTTTCATCATTTTTCAATGTTGCTGCCTCAATCAAATTATCAGAAGTCGTTCACAAGTAATGAGCTTTTCTAATGTCCTCTTTCTGTCTGACTTCACAACTGTAGTTTTGGATTTTCTACAAATAATACACTCATATGGGAGAACGTGTTTGGACCTCCTTTCTGTAACATTGCCATTACAAAAATCAGATCTGAGTTTTATCTTCTTTGTCACAGGTTCATCAATAGCTACAGACTCACATGTCAATTGTAATTCTTTTAAAACTCCCTTTTCCTTCCGTGTTAGTCCTTGCTCTATCCTCCTTCTATCTGTAAACTTCTGGTAACAACGTCTGTGATACCCGGCCACATCTTCCCCATCAAAATCGAAATCAACAGCAATCAGCTTCTCATTACCATCCAATAGGGACCACTGTATCATGCAATCACATAACTTCGCCCAACTAACGTCAGAAAATGCAAGGATCGGCTCAGTTTTGTCAAGCTCTAGCAGATGACAACAACACTGCCTAGGGGCAGCCATGTTGCAGTGCCGGGCAGAATGGGTGACCTATAAATGCAGGCTTCTGATTGGTTGCAATTGCAGTGTCTCTATGGTTACATGTAAAAAAATTATCCATTTTTAAAGGCCTTTTTCTCATTACTGAGCACACTTTGGAAGTAGAACATTTTACAATTTTGATTAAAACAATGTTCTTTATTGATTTTTTTATGAGAAATGTTATTCACGCTTTAGACTGAAGCACTTTGACACATTTTCTGTACTCGGCCCACTGACTAATAAGAAGTTTGTTTAAATGATATCTAATATGTATGAAAATAATATGTACAGTTATTTCCCCATGTTTAAATTTGAAAGTCAACACCTGAATTTGCTTTGCCTCAATTACCTAAACTCCAAAATGGCCGCCATATTATTATATTATTCCATAATAAAGAATTCAATACATTTAGTTAGACACCCTATCAATATTAAATTAATATGTACATATATCAAATAAATAAAATAATGCATTTACAATATCTACTTTGTGACAATTTTCACTATTTAAGTGCATATAGTGCATTATATATATGTTTTTGTAAAATGTTTAGGAGATATTAATGTTCTTCTTCGAAGGATTGATGCAAATTATTGTACGTGGGTCATGTTGGAACATTGAGTATATTGTTGGAGTCACATATGCCAAACGTTATCAATATTGTCATTTAGATATTTGTATTAAGAAGTAAGTACTGACATTTGCTGAAAATCATTTAAATGCTAACCAGTTACGTACAGTGACAATATAAATGTGACCAAATGTGATTGACAACCAGACATTGCATGTCGGCTGGTGCGCACCAATTAGTGAAACGTAATTTTGGAAACTTTTCTATAGCATGTAAAAAGACAAACTTCGGTTGACACTGGTCAAAAGTAACTAGTATACATTTTCTCTGCTATTTCGCTCTCGAATGATCTGACGATTGACATGAGAACGTACCCATTTTTTAAAGACGCATCTCTTCAAAAACATTAACCAGATTGTCAATTACTTTTCATCCTTGTACAACGCTCTGAGCAGAAAACATATGGATAAAACCCTATATAAATACTTATTTATTATATATCAATAATTGGGTTCTGTAATTTCATCTTTTGAACAGGTTCACGGTTTGTGCTTAATTTTCATTAAAAACATGTAATTGTCACATATTTGGTATTGATGATGATGAATGAATCCAGATATGCAAATTCTCTGTCTTTTAAATTATAAAGGATTACAATAATGTAACATCAATAAGATTTGGTCTCAGCAGATTATTAAATTTATTGAAAAAACTTAGATGTTTATAACATTTTCTCTGTGTGTATATATAGCTTATGCCATTCCAAATGATAAGCTTACAAATATTGTAGAAAACGTCTTCTTTATTGTGAATATACACATTGTTTCTTGTATGCTTACTTCTTCAACAGATTGATCACGTATGTTTAAAATAAAATGGTTGTTATCCAGAAATCTTGCTTTCTGAAAACATTAATAAACACTATTGATATTAATTGAAAAGTTATCACATAAGAGCTATATTAGACATATATCTAAACACTTTACTTGTACATGTGTTTACTTACAGCATACAGTTTCTGAACATATCACATAACTACTTTAGAAGAGGTCTAGCGACTTTGAAAAGCACATGACTTGTATATAGCCTTCAAGAATTGATATGTTCTTCCTTTAAACCGATCCATTTATTCGAGAGTTGTTTCACTTCACCAATTATATTACCTATATGCGCTCATGACAACTGCGGTTTGATTTCAGGTTGAACATGTAACAAGTTCGAGTTATGCTGCAGAAACCCTAATCAATCTCATACTCTATTCGAGAGAAAATAAAGTGTCACCAAATTGTACCAATTTTAATGTTTAAGTTTTTAACTATGTTTCAGGGCCATATATACTTTTTGCATAGGCCGTTGTCAATAATATTGTCTAAAAACTTAATAATTTAATATAATTTTTTACTTCTTCATAAGCCTCAGCTGCTTCACACCCTAAACTAGGTGTTACAGGGAACCAACCCTGAAAACTATAAACAACTTCTAGCAAAGAACCATAATTTGGGGAATATGATCTTTGTTGGATTTGTAAATTTAATTGCCTTACTCCTGAAAATAAGGACGTAGCAGTGGTGTACTCCTTTGATGAATATGATATATTCATTTGATAAAATAGCTATGTATGGGGGAATAAATAGGGAAAATAGAGTAATTTAGTGACAGTAGATCCAAGGCTTCCAAGCAATGCATATTCACTGTAGTTCGGTAATTTAACATTAAGATACAGACCTTGTGTGTACTGTATGTAGAATGGGATGTGTTACTGGGGGGACAGGGTCAATGAGGGGGCCACTAGGGTTTGGTGGGTTGAGAATACAACTGATTTGTTTGCTATTTATATTAATGCAATTTTCACATTTCATACTTTATCAATATGTATTTCTAAGATCACAAATGTATCTTGTAATCCTACATTTGGTACCCTTAATTAGATTTGCCTAAACAATGCATTAGGGCTCTAAAATAATAATTGTCTCTGTAGCTCATTAGGGATTATTGTTTGGACAGACAATACATTTATCATTTATATTCCGCATTGGTCAATATGTGTCTACACAAAAAACAATTATTCAAAAGCTTTACAATCTAAGAAAGGAGTAAACAAATGTTTTTAGGGCGTGATGTTTATTATATTGGCCTGTATCAATGCACTAGATGTGCTAATTATGTATCGCTTTTGACGAAGGATTTTCAATAGAGGGCTCTCATTTGGGTTACATGATTACTTTGATTTAAAAACAACAATAGTGTCGGTAATTTCTATCCATTAAAGTATGCTAATGGTGCAACCCACATTATTATACTTGTTTAACTAAACTGTCATATATGGTGCTATAGATGGTCACCTCCAACGCAACATTCTTCACTTGGTACCATCCAGAGGCCTACTTCTGGCGAAAAGAGGAACATTTTGACACAAGTCTCCAGCCAAAGGCTACACCATTTCTTAACGTATGTCTCAGTGCGAACAGGAATTCACCAATCAGACTCGCAGATTATCCAGCCATGAAGCGTGTCATTGTTGCTGAACTTCATTGAAAGTGCATGGTCGACTGAGTTGTATACAGATCAAGAGTAACAACAACATGCGCCAACACATAAAAATGAAAATACATCATTAAGGTTTAGGTTAGCTTAACCATGAACACAATTCTTACACTGTTTCTTACAACATATTGTCAAGATTGACCATGACCATGACCTGACCCATTGAATTTTTTCTCAACATTTCCCGGCATATATATATATATATATATATATATATATATATCCATAAAAATATACCAATGTCGGTGATCATACAAGTTGCTTCAGAAACAAAAAAAAGGTGTTGACTTTCAAACATAAACTTCATAAATTAAGTGTACATATTAATTAAATATATATCAGATATCGGATAAATAAACTTCTAATGTCTCATATTGTGTATCAGCATGTCCAACATGGAAGAATGTTCAAAGATCAGACAAAGTAAAGAACAATTAAAAAGCTACGGCCAAAAATCTATAAAAACTTAATTTTTGACTTTTTAAACTACAAAATATGCAATAAAATAAACCAAATAAGGGATTTTGTATGCTGAAGTACATGAATTATGTAGACATTCACTTTAAATATAAAAACAATCTGGCTAAATTCATGCATATAATTATTTATTTGGCTTAGAATTGAATTTCATGAAAATTTGGCGGCCATTTTCCCGGGGTCCAAACATTTGGATCCTAGGCAAAATAAATATCTACATGCCTAATGATCATTCATGTCAAGTTTCATACTTTAAGCCGATTTTTTTCAATTTGCCCCAAATTTGACGCTAAGGTACTCCACTATATAGGCATATGTTGAGTAGCCTAATGGTACAGACAATCAAAAGTAAATTTATAAACTTGGAATTCTTGTAATTAGTAAATCTATTGTATTAAATATTATGCAAAAGAATTGTGTTGTGTTTATTGAACATGGCAAAACTGTATTTGATTGTTTTCAGATACGCTTTAACATTGTTGGGTAAAGGCTCTGAAATGTAATCTGGTATCTAAAAACATTTGTTTACGATTTGGCTATTTTATCTAAACCTTGTTAACAGGACGTGCTGTCGGGTTCACAGAGCTGCTTGTCACCCTTATCGCCACACCGTAATGTATCACAAAACAGCACATGGCAGGAAATTCCAAACCACAATTAGGCAGAATAAACAGTATCCCCTTGAAAAGGGATTGCGGGATTCAGCGTATTTTATCATTAAGACCCCACGGTTATTAATTACTCACTATCTCATTAACTGATCATTTCACAAAATTGGTTTTATGATCCCCTGGTGCATAGTACTTAGTTTTAGCTGTCATTCACATCGCTTCGAGTGGAAGTTTTGCGCTGCACGTGCGTGGAAGAATCCATTTCATGAGGGTCGCAGCTACTTGTACCATATCTGATGAATGAGCACCGAAATTTGTAAAATAATTTATTTTGGTGTCCCATACTTGAAATTTATTGTTTCAAATGTAAAATAATCACAGATACATGTTTTGTGACGTCATACATGGAATTAAGATGGAGAATGCATTCGAACAGTGGATTCGTTGTTGGTCAATCTATTCACTTTAACTGTCCAAGACATCAAAGCTTATATTCAAATTTAGGTGATGCGCAATGAAATATTAAACATAAAATGAAATGACCTAAACTAAAAGGAAACACCAGGACACAATGTAACCAACGCTTTTGATATTTACTGGTAAAACTGTGTCAGAAAACTAAATGATATCATATATAAAATACTTCTCTTTTTTAACACTTTATATTTTTATTTGTTTTGGTACCGCAGATTTCATTTCAAAGATCAACTCAATAGATAGTGCACTTAATACAGTTTATATATCAAGTATGTTCTACATAAATGGGTTGTGGCAAGATGACCACAATTAGGCGCTAAAAAAATTTAATTAAATGAATGCATCACATTTTTAGAAAGTGACTAAGCATAAACATAGTTTTAAAAAGAAAAACCGGTCATGTTATTAAAATGAGCAAATGACAAAAACAGATCACAATTAAAATAAATTGCCTCTCTAATCCGAGGAAAAGTGTCAAGGGTACAGGCCGAAGGAAAGAAACATCCATAACTTATTAAAAAATCTAACTGCAAATTAAATATGGTATGATATATAAGATTAACATAATTTGGAATAAAAATCGGTACATGACACTTTTATTCATAACGTTTTAAATTGTTCAAATGAACATTTTATTCCAACAAATTTGTAAAAAAAATTGCATTTTTTTAGATCTGGAGTTATTCATTCAGTCAAAGAAGCGTACATTCCCGAAGAATCACATTTTAATTTTGCTTAACTTGTATCCAGGTTGAAATGTACACAGAATATAACAGATGTACGTTTTGAGATAGATATAACAGAATTTTTACAATAAAACTACGACAGCAACGACAGAGTTAAAGACATACACTTTGATATACATAGTGAATGTTTCACCTGCCCGGTTTTATAACCTTTCAGTCACACTGCTCAGAACTAGTACAAAATTTCATAAGACTTAAGTATTTCAAGTTTGAGTATCATGCAGTGGAATTGATCCAATCCTTACTTAAAACGTTGTTGAAAAAAAATACAAATAATATAAGGGAAAAAACTCAAGATTAGAACAGAGCCAAACTACACAAAACCAATTCAGTTTTGTATTTTGCACATATTCCATACATAATGCTCCCCACTCATCATTCCACCGTAGAGCGTACACATCGGAGTTAGTTCTCAGTATAAATATTAGATTTACATTCACATTAAAGCACACGAAATAAAGGGATGTTTAATTAATGATCATGAGTATATACATTTGCGTACCAAAATTGTGTTCACCTTCTTGTTTATCTTCGTGCAAATATCATGTAATTTCATTGTCTTTGTAAGGTCAATAAAATTGCATCAAATACAATGACAATGAATCATCATATATCCATGACTTCAATAATCAAAAGTATCCTGTGATCGACACGCCAGTGGTACATGTTTATGAAAGTTGGCATAATGAAATAGACAGAAGGGGTCAAATTTCATAATTATTTTAATGCATGGAATGTGTACAAGAGGAAATATATGATTTATGTTTGATCACTTACTGAATATTTTACAGAAGAAAATAAGAACTGTAGTTTTGAAAAGATTGACCCCTGGTCAGATGCCAAAACTGAAACTGTTTTCTATGAGGCATCAAATCTGATTGAATTATTGAACAGTCAATCGTTTTCTTATAATGTAAAAATGCAATGTGATCGGTTTAGTTTTCGCGTTGATACAATGCTTCTAACATATGTCAAATTACATGATAAGTAGGTGAACAAGTTTCGTTATGGAACTCACTCATTCCAGTACTTAACAATTGATTATCTATGAATACTTCGAGGCAAGTACTTCCAAACTGAATACTGCCATATGTTTGTAAACGTCACACTATATATCAAATGTATATTCATTCTGTAACCAATGGGAAATAGAAAAGTAAAAAACAAAACTTTCGGTATGCAGCTGTAGTGCTAGTTTCATTGTTTATTATCAAAATGGCGGCTGACATTGAGAATCCTAATAACGTCACTCATGGATGGATGATAAGACATAGATAGACGTTCCCAAAAGTGTGAACACTCCCGCTCGGGTCGCCAGTCCCAGGCCTCAGTTATATATGCAAGGGACTCCTATTACTTAAGTTGAAGAACATAAACATTTAGGTGTTATATTTCGAAAGGATGCTAACTGGGCTGCTCACGTTAACAGTATTGTAGATAGAGTTACTGCCATGATAAATTGCTTAAGGAGTTTGAAATATCGATTATCACGCAAATTGCTTCAAATTATATGTACCAGTCCTTCATATTGCCGCTTTTTGACTATTGTACGCATGTCTGGGATAATTGTACTCAGGTTCAAAATGCAAATCTAGAAAAATGACATTCGGGGCAACAAGAGGCACAAGTAATAATAAACTATATGCTGCAAAATTCATACTTCCTGTCGAAAGAAGACATGTGAACACGATTGTTCGATTTTAAATTTATGAAATCGGTCCATAAATTATTTATATACGACTTTAAAAAAAAACAACCTATATTAGCCCCGGCGACCAGAATGAAAGTTTGCGGGGGTGTGACCGCTGAAGAGATGACTTCTGTGACGTCACTGGAGTAATCTCATTATCGTCGATAGTCATAATTCAACGTAATTTTGCAACATTTTGATCTTGTCCAAATCGGATTCATTAAAATGGGATGTCAATTTCACAATTGTTTAATTTTAGATTTCTGAAAACGGTCCATAAATTACATAATTATTGCATAAATATGTGTTTCCGGCGATTTAACACATCTCATAAATCCATTTGGCGGTAGTTATAATCATCATTAATTAATTATTCAGGCTTATTCATGATACAATCTCAAAATTTGTTTTATACAGTTAGGATACTTATTTGATTTTGATCTAAAATTTGGAAGCCGTGTTTGTCAAATTACTCATTGTAGGCTCCGTTTAGGCTGCAATGATTTAAATTATCATACATTTGAAAGACATTTCAAACGATCCGTCCTGTTCGTGCGGGTCAAATCGTGAAAACACATTACAATATCTACTTGCGTGTGCAAACTACACCTTTATAAAAAAACAAATGATGCATTGTACTACAAAAATTGTTATAGTCTGAAAACCTGATGTTGAAAATTTTGCAATTTTAAAATCGATTTTCCTCTTCTTCATCGCTTGTAGAGTTGATAACAATTAATATTGAACAAATGTTAGCTTTAGATACATTGGAATGTAACATGCATTTATTGTTTATTGATTATGTTGTGATTGTACATTAACCATGTGGTTTGTCATGAGTATGCTTTGATTGGACGTAATTCACCTTTGTACTTGTGGAGCGGCATACACATAAGCTCTCAGCTTGTTTGCCAGTCAATATCAATAAAATACGTTTAAATCGGTTATGACCCGCGAAGTATAATCGAGTGACCAAACAAGCTCCAATGAGCGTATGTACGTGGCGGTACTTCGTCACCTAAGAATTATGACCCGAGACGCTAAGATATGGGTGAATGAAGACAATTAACAATTCGATTGATTGATCGAAACAAATAACAAAGACAGGATTATCGTGTTTACTTTGTTTCTTCTCATGTGTTTCAACTCAGCGTATAATGACATATGGTCCAAATCGGATTCATTAAAATGGGATGTCAATTTGACAATTGTTTAATTTTAGATTTCTGAAAACGGTCCATAAATTACTAATATACGGCTTTTAAAAAAACCCGCCTAATTTAACCCCGGGGACCAGAATGAAAGTCTGTGACCCGTGAAGGGATGACTTCTGTGACGTATCTGGATGAATATCATTTTCGGCGATAGCTATAATTCAACGAAATTTCGCAATATTTTGATTGTTAATTTCACAAAGCAATCTTCAATAAACCAACTTAAATTTCCCATATATCGAATGTTTAGATATCCAACTAGGTAATTCCGCAGATGACAATTACACAATTTTTATATAAACATGTCTTTTTGGCGATGTAATACACCTCATAAATTGATTTAGCGGCAGTGATAATCATCATTAGTTAATTAACGAGTCTCGGCGGAGTAGCTGTCTAGCCGGCCCCGTCTGTCGCTTATCAGAGTCACGCCTCAGTGAGCATTTTCAAAATGAATCGCCCAACTAATTGCGGTAGTGTTAAAATGGGTGCATTAAAATCGTCTTCATTATCAATTGCAAGTGTATATTGTCTCGATTTCATGCTCAATTGATTCCGATATGCAATATCCGTAGAGGTAATCATCTGTCATTCTTAAAGGTTAGATGAAATGACATATGGTCAAATTCGTATTCGTTGTAAAGGGGTTTCAATTTGACAATTGCTCGATTTTAAATTTCTGAAATCGACCCCAAAATTACTTATATACGGCTTTTTAAAAAAGTGCCTAATTAAGCCCCGGCGACCAGAATAAAAGTGGGCGGGGATGGTCGCTGAAGCGTATCGTGTTGTGACGTACGTAGAGGAGCCTCATCATGGCCGCTAATCATAATTTAACGCGTTTTCCCCACTTTTAAACTGCTCATATAAGACAGAAAACTTCATCAAACAACCCCAATTTTCGATAAACGGATTACTTAACTATTCAACTAGCGATTTCATATGGTTACAACAACTGAGGCGTGCTTAATCAGAGTGCATTCTGCGCTTTTGTAAAGTATGTTTGTAACAATTAATCGCGGAACCAGAAGGGAAGGTATGACAGTTCAAGTGACACTGAAACAAGGGAAGAAGATTATCGCGGGAATCGGGTGAAGAGAGATTAAGTAGCATCAATTGATCAAATTATGTTGAATAATCGGCATGTTAATTTTGTTTTGTATGTATTAATAAATACATATATATGGTAGGTATAATGTCATATACACTGAACAATTGACCGTTCAAACAAGCGAAACAACATTGCAGATTTATAAATATCATTGTGTATTTAACATAAAAGATTACTGTATTTTAAGTGTGTCAATTTAAATATTCTATATATGATGTAATGCAATGCAAACCATTTTCACTTCACTTTAATGAATAAATACATGAACTGGATTGGTCAACAAGCTCCATGAAATTTACAGGACGATTGCTCTAATGTACACGCTAAACATATACATTATTATAACACAGATTGATATAGACAACGAACATTATCGAATAAAAGAATTATGTTACCAAAAGCATTTTAATGCACATCTCGTTAATGAAAACGAAATTGTTTAATTAATAGTCTGATAGCTTTAATATGTCACTTCTGCACATCAATACACAATTCTCAGTTTAGCGAACCATATAGATGTTTCTTCAAGATCAAAGTGGAGTAGTGTTATTACAGCAAATTAGTTTACGCAATTAAGAAGCTGAGTATGTGAGAATAGTGTAATTATGTTTGTACAGATAACAAGTTTACTGGACCGATTCAAGTTGGTGACCAGCATGTCATACATGTTTATTGTCAAACATCCTGTCTTGGTGACACAAAGGAAGTACGAAATAAACAATCACGCGACATTCAGTCTAGATGTTGTCAGCCAATGAAATCATTTTTAGTGTAAACTCGTCATAAGTATTTGGTTTTCTATCTTGCCATTTGCAAAAAGACTTTTGCTGAAAGAGGGTTATTATTACACCATCTTCTGTTTCCAAGTACTGTCATTGATGGAATTATAGGTTTACATTTTGTGTCTAATATGCATTTGGATATTCATATTGTCATTTTGGATACGTTTATAAGGTAAGTTTCTTACATTAATTGAAACTCTTGATGAAATTAATACGATGTTTCTTAGATTATATTTGATTAACCACACATTTTGTTGAAAACACTATCTTATTATCTATTAGATTCTGAATGTTTTAATGTGTAATAAGTGATAACTAATCGTAAAATGTAACATTGGGATGCGATGTTTTCGTAGGTGGATTCGTAGACTTATTATTATCGTTTCTAATGAAATTCTTTTGATGTTTTAAAATATGTGGTGAGTTACTTTGATTGTTTGATGTACAGTTAGTAAATTAGGTTGTCGGTTTATTAACGAAGTTTAAAAACAGGATGTTGTGAAGTGCTTTTATTGTCGATGGCTTACAATAGGGCCTACTTCGCCGGCGTGCTTATCTCACGTCAACTTCCCAATGCAAGGCATAACTCTTGCCAGTCTCCATTACTGGCTGATTTAGGCCTTGCAGTATTTCCTTAAGAAATCTGTGTTTAGAAATCCAGGCCCGCTTTGCATTTCCAGTGCAGCGATTCACTGCCTCGACACAAGAAAGCTAGGGAAATACCGCAAGGGTTAAATCAGCCAGTAATGCAGACTGGCAAGAGTTATGCCTTGCGTTTGGAAGTTGATCTCAAGTTTGTTGTTTTATTTTAAACACAGACATTCTCTAACAAAAAATAACAACAACATCGACTATCTGATTTCGCTGTCTCAACTATACTTCGTTCAAATTATCATATCTTGGTTTCATTTTGTCATTTTATACATCATTAGCATTGATTTATCATATGTCTACGAACGTCTATGAATCCACCGTCTCTCACTAGTTATATCAATTATATTTTATATACATAACGATATTTTGGTACATTTGTAAAGTGAAACTTGATAACTAACATTACTCGAACAGTTTACAGCAGAACAGCGATGTGGCATTATTGCAAAGCGTAGATATAACAGATTAACTGACCGATTCCCCAGTGTTGGCCATTGTAAATAGTAAGCGAATGTTTACACCCCGTCCCTTCACGTACGTCACTTCCGGTATCTTCCAACTCTCTAAGCCCCGCCCCATTTTTGGTTTGTTTGTCACGGGTGAAAAGCAGACGATGTTTTTCGGTGTTTTTAAGTCGCTCTAGTTTAATATAGGAACAACATATGGATTTTTTTGGGGTCTCGTGTTTCACAAAATAGTCTTATGAACCAATTGCAGTTAAGAATTCAATAGAAAATAATTGATTTCAGCCTCCTTTAAGAAAACTGCATTTCATCAGATCTTTAAAGATAGAATTCCAGATGTATATCTATATAGCTGTATATCAACTTGTTCTAAAGGATGTATTTATGAATGTATGAAATCGCATTATAATATATCTACTCTACTCACCGAAAATTGGGATCAAGCTATGTAACACTTTAATCAAGTTTAATCACTTTAAACAACCAATCATAAACTACCAATCAAAACAGGTCTCTGGGAAAATATTAATTCAAAAGAAAAATTCTGCCCATCATGTCCCTCCCAAATCGGAGATGAATTCCATTTATTCACGGGTGATAATCGCTATATATTTGTCTTTATCGTATGTATTAGTAATGGCTCTTTTAATATATTGTATATTTGGTTCTCCTTTGGAGAGTTTACATTTGAAATATTGAATTCGATTGTTTTTATGATAAACTTGACAACATCATTTCGCTTTTCATAATAGGCAAATATATTTTTTCTTTGGTGAGTTCTAGTTTGATTCCTATTTTGTTCGTGAACGTTCCAGAACGGAATAATTTTGGGTTCGTTAATTTGCTTGTGAGGTTGTCGTCATTATTTATGAAGAGGTCTATGGGTGGTCGCGTAGTATTATTGAGGAATAAGTCTATACTATTTGAGTGGGGTTTTGCATTTAAAACTCGTCTTATCCATGATATCATTTTAGATAATACTATCTGTTTAATGTTTGGAGCTCGTTATCCTCCATCTTCATATGGTTTCGTAATTATTTTTCTACTAATCTTTTCGGGTTTATTTTTCCATATATATTTTACAACATAGGGATTATATTTCCTCAGCTAGTTTGTCATTTGGATATGCAGTGACGCGAATAAATGATTGAGTTTAGGTCAGATTAGACTTTTAAATATCGTATTCCTTCCAATTTAAGTTAGATCGCGTTGCAACCATAACTTCACAATCGATTTAATACTTTTAAGCTTATCTTTATATTTTTTTTTCAATCATTTCCGCCATTTTCATTTGCTTGCAATAGTATTGCATTTGAGAAGCGCTTTGAGCCTATCCAAAAAGCTGTGTTTTGTTGCTGTTAATTGTAAGACCTGAAAATGTAGTGTATTTGTCTAGTGTATTTAGCGCACTTTTTAAGCTAGCTTCACTTACATCTAGAATCAGCATTGAGTCGTCAGCGAATATACGATACTCCATCTGTTGGAGTTTTATACCTTTGATCTGTTTGTCATTACGGAGCATTACAGCTAATATTTCTGCGCATATAAAAACTAAATAGGCCGATAGTGGGTCTCCTTGTCTGCAGCCTTGTGATAATGAAGAAATCTGTACCGAAGCAATTTATGAGGACGCTCGATCTAATATTTTTAAGACGTGTGTTTAAGAGATGGGCCAAATTTAAGAAAAGTATGGCAATTCCAGTCTACTGAATCAAAGGCGTTTTCGAAATCTGTTAGTAAAAGTAATCCTGCTATGTCCATGCATTCAGTGTAGTCCTTGATATGTGCTTTGTTAAATATGTCGATTGTTATGAAGTCCTTTTGGTCTTCGTTTATTATATTTTATAAAATTGTTTCATTCTGTTTGCAATTGTTGCGGAAGCTATTTTGTAGGAGACATTCAATAGATAAATTGTTCTCTGGATACTGTTTTGGTGTATCCTTTAAAGGGAAGCAGGTTATTAGTTATTCGGTCGATCTGATTGATCCAGTATTGTAACCAAAATTGAGAGGTCTTTTTTGTTCATGTTCTTGCTTTAGTTAATTGTCCCGCTTTTTGTCTTGCTGTCTTTTTTCTCGGAAGAGTGTTTTATGGTTTGGCCTCATCCACAGATCTTGCTGATGGAAGGATTGACGCCGTCTTCCTGAGTCGCGGCGTGTATACTCACTACTGACATGTTATTGGTGATGTGCAATCAAGACAACAGAATTGCTTGGTGATCTGTTTTCATGAAATTCATTTACTTTATGAGAGACATGTTTATTAAAGTAATTGAAGTGCACTCGTGACTTGCTGTTTCTTTGTTTTAACTTTTAACTCACATTTATCTGCATAACGCTACCAAATTTCGCACATATGTGAGTTTAAAATTGAAATCAATTATCAATAATGTGGTGGAAGAGGATTACTACGGTCTATTAAATAAACGAGAGGAAATATATGATGTTTCAAATGAGATATAAATGGACTGTGAAACACTTACCGAATTGCTTTTACTACATTATCATTAGAAGTTAATTGCTAATTACGTTTCCTTTTGAATGAACAGCCTGTTTAAATACACATTACTTCCAAATTGCCATAGAAGACTCCGTATGCAACGTCATGGAAGACCATTAAATAACTATATTAATTCGACAATTGTTAAATGTAATGGCGTAATAATGAACGTGATTGTTGTTATATATTTTTGTATTTATATACATTGGTTTGAAACTTTCTCGTAGTTCTATGTCGGACATCACTCGAAAACGTAGGTACCTTTGTCAAAATACTTTTTTGAGAGTTTCAAGCTATAACCCTCGTTAAAAGTCTTGTCCTGTTTAACTATATAAGGTCGAACGCCTATGTACAATTTAACCCACTAATTCTAGAAATGACCTCAATAAGTACGTTCGTGGATCTGTATTTCTGTCATTAACGTAACGTAAATGTTCATCATATTTTTATGAAAGTTTATTAATATACTTTTAGTCAGAACCACTATACATGTAGACGTACGTGCCTTCCAAGTTTTCAACTTCTCCGGATAATTAGTTGTTAGCCGTTTCCATGCAAACTAAACAAAGTACAGAGGTGTTTGTTTATATAACCACATGGCCTAGCTCAGTGAAATGTAGTAAGTTAAACAGTTACCATATCTGGCTGGTTTCAAATATATTAGACATGTTTTTTGTCGTTTCCATGGAAACGAACTATGTTTCCCACGCATAACTAAAAATACATAAGGCTTGATATGTAATTTGAGTTTTTAGGTTTTACGAAATTTTATCTTTCGAAAAACCTAAAAACTCAAATTGCATATTAAGATAACCTTCGAAAAACCTAAAAAAAACCAATTACATATTAAGCTTGTCTGAAATATTTGAAAACAGTAAACGACACAGAACAGAATTAAAAACAAAAACAAAAACAAAAAGACCTTTTTGGATGAAACAATCAATTCGTTTTGATATGTTTCTTTGTCGTTTTAGTTTTTTGCTTTTTGATTTCAGTGAAAATACCATTTAGAATTTTGTTTCATGAGCATAATTCAGGCTTTGCTGAACAAAATGTGTCAAACAGTTGTCATGTGTGCAAACTATTTTGGGATTTAAATTTCTTTTGATTTTTGTTCTTGGTCGTTTCAAAATAAAAGCAAATTACACAGAGCTTAGTGAAACATTGGATGTTTAACAAGCAATCATCCTGTATAGGTTGAATGATTTGAATATATAAGAACAAATCAATTTGTGATTTATTCAAGGTTTCGAGGTTTTTATATATTTTTATTATTAAGGATTTGAAAAAAAAAGAGCTCCATGCTTGTTGTTCAGTATAATTGATTTGACATTTTCCCCACTTGGCGGGGATATAGCCAACTCTGTCTGCTTGTTTATTTATGGAGCCTTAATGACTTGTTGTTAATATGTTTAACGATGTCAATGGTCTGGGAATAAAACTTAGAATAGGTTCATAGCGACGCCCAATTTTTATATTCGACCTCAAAATAGTGGACAATTGCAAACCTCAGTATATATGAAAATCGCGACATTGAAAGAGATAATTTCTCCAAGTACCTGCAATCTTTCCCCATCGATTGAAACCATAAAATGCCAACTATTTCGAAAGCTTTTGTGGACTTATGCAGATCGGACAGCACTCGTCTTCAGAAATCTTCATCTCACTAGAGGCAATACTTAAAGCTATCAGTGATAGCTCGTTTTAAAGCGAAATTAATTTCCAAAAAAGATGTTTTCTAATTTCGTCCAAGGTGTTCAGTTTTGACAACATAGACTTTTTTAATAACTTATTATTTGAATCTGCTCCCGAATACTTACGCAGAATTCCTTAAGGTCAACACCATTTGAAAGTTGGTACTTCAGTCACAACTTGACATTCTAGCGTAATGCCGACATCCCTTAATCGGCAATAAATAACGTTTTTGAGTGCTCCATGACATCAAGCAACAGTGACATGACCTTTCTATAAGTGACCCTGGTTATATACCTTAAACCTGGGCATTTTGCTTTAAACATCATGTATTTTATTGCAAAACAAGTAATGGTTGAGGCTACTATTTCTAAAGGAGCGATAAAATGGTTTGTACTTTTTCAAGGGATGTGCTCATTTTAAAATGTTGGTAAACACTTGTGAACATAATAACATGGTTTATGGTACTAGGTAGACACACATACAAACACTGAGTACAATTATGATGTACCAGTGGCTGACTATTGACTTTTGCTTTTTTAAATCGTAGTTTTCAATGTACTTAAACAAGTAATCGGAAATGGTTCACTTTGAAATATCAAACTCAAATGGTCGATACAAAGGTTAATGATAAAGTTGTATACATGAAAACAAATCGTGTTGGTGTCAGACATTATGTCTTCCAAGTTTACTGCAAAGCACTATATATTGTCGGCCAAAAGAAACGCCTACCAGATATCTTATCAGATTTCATAAAAACTATCGTGAACAATATTTTAGCATTATGAAGTTGCACCAATGTCCATATTATATTTTAATTTCAAACGTTGTCTCATGTCACAAACGAATGGCGTTGAACTGAGAAAACTGAAATCTTTCAGTGTTCGATCAGTGCTTGATCAGAACATCATTTGAAACAGATTTTCATACAACCACGAGCAATAATACAGACAAGCATTGGCATTTCAGTGGCGATGACGCTGCAGACTTACGTTGTTACGGTGCACAAGTGAATCAACCGGAAATAGCAGTCTTCATTGGGCGTGGTTTTCATGAATGTTATTGTCTCGAATCACAGTTTGTCTACGATTTCAATGGATATTCATATTAATTATTGTTTCAGCATAACGTTGAGACCACCATTAATTATATTTGAGAAATTATTTCATCTTTCATTAAGACAAATCAACTAGGCGTTTCTTTTTGCCGACATTGTAATTACTTTTCACCGCATTGACATGCATTTCAGGTAGTATATATAATCTGATGAAAGTACCGTCGTCGGAATCAGAAGAGATGTTATCAGAGTGTACAGTTGAAATTAATGGAATTTGCTCCGTCATTGTCTATTATATCGGCAACTCTTCCATAGTTTAGCACGTGCAAGATTAACTTCTGTAATAAAGATGTTGACTACCCCTTGTATTATCTATAGAAGTAACTATTACTTAGGCATCAGCCATCGCGCATATCATGAAATGTGGATTTCTTGTGCTTCTCGGCTGTTTTCATTCCTTAAGAACAGGAAGATTTTCTGGATAACAACTTCTTTAATGTGAAAATACTCGACGTTTCGGAATACAAGTCAAGTCAAAAGTGTTTATTGTATTTAAGGCCTCCGGCCCACATACAAAATCTACATATACAAATGATAGATATAATACAAATGTTATAGAAATACAAGCGATAGAGAACACCACTTGAACAACATGACAAGCAATTCTAAAATAGTTATTTTTGCTTCAGGACGAGTTTCCATCATTTAATAGTTCAGTTCTTAGTTTCATACTATGTTTAATAAACAGTGACAAGTTAAGAATTATATTTTCATTTTGAGTAGACATTAATGATATAAAAGCGAGAGCAGGTGGTTTTGACAAATAAAAATCAGGAATGTATTTTCTTCTATAAACGGAGTAAAATGGACAAACAAGCATGAAATGAGTTTCGTTTTCAACTACTGATTTACATAATGGACACATTCTTCTACTCCTTTCAATGTACATTTTTCTGCCTTTATTTATCATTAAATCTAATAAACCAAGTCTAAATTTGATGAAACTGTTTCTTAAATCATTAGAATATAAAATAGATAAATATTTTTCTGGTTGAAGTAAACTTTTAAATGTCCTGTAACTATCATACCTTGAGCTATCATAGAGGATGGAATGCCAGTCTTGATAAAACATGTTAATAGCTTGGTTTTTAAAGTTATATAAAAATAGATTAATATTTCCAATTGTTTGGTTCATCCAAACAAAGCCATAACCATGAGAGAACAAAAGGTTTCTTACATGGGATGCCCAAGTGGTTTTACCAATATCATCTAAATGCAAAATCATGTTATAAGCTAGCTTTGGAATTCTATGTTCATGCATACCAATAAGTTTTATCCAATATTTTAGGCATTTTACCTGAGAATTTATATATAACGGGTGTCTTCCACATTCGCCGTAAACCATGCAGTTTGGTGTTGATAATCCAACGGATAAATATCTTTTACATGCCAATAGATGAAGTTTTTCTAGGCAGTCAAATTTTTGGAATCCCCAAATATCAGATCCATATAACATTATCGGTTGTATTTGGGAGTCGAATAGTTTAAAAAATACGTTAGGGGAAGACATTCCGATTTTAAATGAAATAGACATGACGTTGAATAAAGCTTTCTTCGCTCTTGATACTAAATCTTCAACGCTTTTTGAAAAGTTCATAGTGTGGGTAAACAAAATACCAAGATATTTATATTGACTATTAATCTTAAGTTGTAAACCATTAAGTACCCATTTTTCATTTGAAGCTAACGGCCCACCCCTTCTGAAAATTACAATGTTTGTTTTGTCATAGTTAACCGATAACTTCCATTCTTTTGTGTAACGTTCCAATATATTAAGTTGATTTTGTAATCCTACAACAGTGTCTGACACTAAAATCACATCATCAGCAAAAAGTAGCATTAATATTTCAAATATATCTGGGAACATTTGAATACCATGCTTTCCATTATTAACGATCTCATAATACAATTCATTGATGAAAAATGAAAACAACACTGGGCTTAAAATACACCCTTGTCTTAATCCAACCGGGCAATCAAAATAGTCCGTACAATCACCACCAGAACGCACACAAGATTTTATGTTAGCATACATGGACTTTAAAACAGAAAAAATTTTCCCTCGAAATCCGGCCCTTAATAAACAATACCATAGTTTAGAACGATCTACAGAATCAAATGCTTTTTTAAAATCGACAAATGCAACGTACAATTTGTGTTTTCGACGTGAAAGACATTTCTGGATAATTGCATGTAATGAAAAGATATGGTCTGAAGTCGAATATGTTTTTCGAAAACCGGCCTGAGCCTCTGGTATTAAATCCCGCATATTTGCCCATTTTGTTATTCTATTATTCAATATGGTTGTAAATATTTTACCCAAGATACTCATTAAGGAAATGCCTCTATAGTTGTCGGGATCATCGAGCTTTCCTTTCTTGTGTAGAGGAACAATTATTGACGAAGACCAACTTTCTGGAAACATGCCATTATCAAATAATATGTTGAAGCATTTTATCATGAAAGGCATGATCACGAATTCAGAACATTTAATCATTTCTATGATTATATGATCAGGACCAGCGGATTTCCCATTTTTTAAATGTGATATAGCATTTGATATCTCATTTTCTGATATTGGTGTTTCTAAAATCATTTTATCTACGTCTGTGTAAACTTCTGATGATGAACTGAGCAAATTGTTTAACACCTCGTCATCTTGACTTGTGTCAAATACAGATTCGTTCGAAAATACCTTTTTAAAATGCACTAACCATTCAGTTTTGTGAATAGAGTTTTGACGATGAGGTCGGTTTTGTAAATATCGTATCTCTTTCCAGAATTTAGAGGGACATTTGATCGAATTGTTGAGACGATTTTGCTTTTGTTTACGAAGATTAGTTTTAAAATTTCGGCAACAGTTCTTATACTTATTTCTCATTTGGCAATACTGGGTTCTATTCGATTCTGTGCGTTTACATCGAAACGTTCGCAAAGCCTTGCGTGCTTTACGCCTTGCTGATTTGCATTCTGCATTTAGCTGGGGTGTTTTTTTAACATTAATATCAACTTTTTTCTTCATACATTCTGACGAGTTTAAGATCATATGTACAAACTTATCGACAGCACCATCCATATCGATATCGAGCATTGTGAGTAACTGCTGACTACAAGATAACATTTTGTCAGATAAAGTATTTACAAAATATGTACTCAGGAAATCATTCCAAACAATTCTTTCTTTTTCATAACAATCCTTAGCTAATTCAGTTTGAATGTACACATTTGGAAATTTACAATTCAACTCTAATGGAAAATGATCTGAGTCAATGCGGTCTCCAATGTTGAACATCTCAATAAACTGGAAAAACTCTGGTGAGCAAATGAAGTAATCATTCACGCTCGAACCCTGATGACTACAAAACGTATATTCACCAAGCGTGTCTCCATACGCTCTACCGTTGACAATGAATAACTGAAGTGCATAACACATATCTAATAAAGCACGACCAAAACTATTTACAACTTTATCATTAGATTTACGGTCATCAAGTGTGAAATCTCCTTCTTCACTACATCTAAAATGTTCATTTCCAATATCATCATCAAAAGTTACGTGCTGGTTATTTCGCTCGCCTGTGCGTGCATTCATATCCCCACAAAGAATTGTTAACGAATCACTGATGTCTGGAAGGTTTTCTATAATAAACTGTTCAATTTGTTCAATATGACATTTATGATTGTTGTTATGGTAGTATGGTGAACCTAAGGGTGGGACATACGAACATATCAAATTAATGTCTTTTGCAACTGAAAACAACCGTTTAGACAGTTTCAGGAAAAGCAAATTGTCAACCGATGGCGATAATACCGTGCACATTTTGCTTATAGAATGGTCAATACAAACACATACACCACCAGATAGTCTACCAAAACCAGACAATTTTACTGCTGGGCTATAGAAAACATCATAACCGTCCAGCCAATTTATATCTGCCAGGTCAATAACAAATGTCTCCACTAGACAAACTACGTTAAATTTCCGAAGATATGCTATAAAATCACAATCGGATATTTTGTCCCTCAACCCGTTCACGTTCCAGCTCAACAGCGATAGAGTTGTATCGCCAGTCACAAGCTCACTCTCAGAGTTAGAATTTGCGGTGTATTTTGAAAGTTGTTCAACACTTATCGGACCTTGGCCACTGTCCTATGGGCGCGCTGAACGATACGGGTTCTTGCTTTTATTACCAGAAGAGTCGTTCGCAGGTAGACGCTTGCTTTGACGTGTTTCCACTTGATAACGTGTAGACCCACCGACATCTTGACGTTTCGGAATACATACTCGCATACATACTCACTCCTTCATCAGCTGGAGTGTAAGGAAATCCTTGTCACACATTACTGAATGTGTTGATTGTTATATTAACAGTTTTCTTATCCTGTTAAATGATAGTTTATTATGAATATACATGTAACAGTATACTATGATATATATATATATATATATATATATATATATATATATAATCTCAATGATAATGAAATTTAAGAAAAATACCAAGTTGGGTAAAACATTACTTTTTCATATCTGTAGGAAATACATAATTGATTAAATTGGTTCTTTGGCTCTTTAATACCTAAATGACTGATATACTTTTTCAATGTGCACTGTCGTCGGAAGGAAACGCCTACCAGATCAGATTTCCTAAAAATTATATTTTGTAGTACAATAGCAAGTTTATAGTATCTCAGAGGCGGTCGTCTTATGTTGTCATCTTCTGTATCAGATCACACGTTACTATTTTCAGATGTGGCTACCCTCTGTTACGTCTCTTATTTTGTCAGATCTGATGTTACCTATTTCGACTATCCTCCATTGACAGCTTCTGTGTCAAATCACATCTGATGTTACCTATTTCGACTATCCTCCATTGACAGCTTCTGTGTCAAATCACATCTGATGTTACCTATTTCGACTATCCTCCATTTACAGCTTCTGTGTCAAATCACATCTGATGTTACCTATTTCGACTATCCTCCATTGACAGCTTCTGTGTCAAATCACAACTGATGTTACCTATTTCCACTATCCTCCATTGACAGCTTCTATTTCAAACCACATGTTACTTATTTCAGATGTGGCTACCGTCTGCTGTCATCTTGATCCTCGTGAGCACATGCCTTGCAAAAAAGCCACGTGAATGCGACAGAGAGGTTGAGGTTGGAGGATGTTCCATTCCAGTAGATCCGAAAATCTTCTATGAAACCACGTTCATTACTTCCTGCGATCGGCACGATGTGTGTTACGTTTGTGTAAGTTGTTCAACTACTTGCACATGTATGCTTAAGACTTGTAGTAATGTTATTCGTCGTAGCGAATAAAATAGCCTCTAGTCTCCCTTACACGCCATCGTTACCTGGCCCCTGGATAGGATTTCTTTTAGAAATCAACATAACTTGAGCTATAGCTTTCGCCGCTACAGGGGGTCAGCACCTACCGAGATACCCCTTGGAGATGAATTCAGTATCAACAAATGTTGCATAAATGTAATCACTGTTTACATGTGCATGTATATATATATATATATATATATATATATATATATATATATATATATATATACGCCTTTCCTTTTAATACTATATATATTTGTATCGATATATTTCTGTGTTATATTGCAGCCTAAAACCAGGTTTGCATATACAGGTGCAAATTTAGTTCCCATAGCTGTACCTAAAACTTGTATAAAAGAGGTATCATTAAACTGGAAACTGTTGTTTTCCAAGATAAATTTTGCTGATTCAATGATAAATGACTTTTCAAATCTGTCGCCAAGGTTTTCAGGATGTTTGTCAATCCAGTATTCAAGTGCTTCAATGCCTAGTTCGTGAGGGATATTGCTTCCTTGAGGAAAAGTTGTATTTACAACTAAAAGACATCTATGGTGATGAATTTACAGATGAATTTATCTCAAAATGGAAACGTTACTTAGATGACTGTTTTCTATTGTGGCAAACATCAAAGGGAGATATTCAAGATATTCTCAATATTCTACAGTGTATGCATCCAAATATCAAATTTACAATAGAAACAAATCATAGTAAGCTCCCCTTTTTGGACATTCTTATCATAAAAGAAGGAACTAAACTTGTTACTGACATTTACCACAAACCTACAGATACACAACTTTATCTCCACTTCAGAAGTTCCCATGAAAAACATGTAAAAACTAATCTACCTTATGGTCTAGCAAGACGCATATGTACAATAATTAAGGATGAAAACTTAAGAAAAAAACGGCTAGAAGAATTAAAAGTTGCTCTGCTAAAACGTGCCTTTCCTCACAATATGATTTACAAAGGCATTGAAAAGGCAACAAATCACACCATTTCAGAATTGCGAACTCCCATAGAAAAAATGGTACCAACAAGTAGCATAACATTTGTAACTACCCATAACCCTAACAATCCTACCCCCTAATACGAGACAACTTAAACATTCTAACACAAGACAAAAGGCTTAAAGCTATGCTTGATAAAACCACTATAATCAAAAGTAAACGACAGCCAAATAACTTGAAAAAAATACTCACAAGAGCAAAATACAGCAATAATGAAACTCAGCCCGAAGTTTCAAAATGTCAAGATAAGAGGTGTGGTACCTGCCCAATCATTATGGAAGGCCACGAATTCCAATTTGAAAATGGACAAACTTTTAAAGTTAAACACCAAATGAGTTGCAAATCTAAAAATGTAATATATGCAATCCTCTGTCCCAAATGTAATCTCACTTATATTGGCCAAACAAGCAATCTTCAAGCTAGAGTAAGGGTCCACAAACAACACATAAATGACCCTAATCTCCGTCACCTAAAGATAAGCAAACATATAGCAGATTGCAACAATGGACAATTTATCATCTTCCCGTTCTATAAAGTATTTTCCAAATCAGACAATTCAAGCTTAACTTTAAAAACCAAAGAAGCATTTTTTATCAAAAAATACTGCCCCTCACTTAACAGTTAGTTCACAGAAGGAAGTGATTACCTGTAAATTATTGCTTGTGTCTACCTAGTGATTAATGAGGCAGACTCATTGATCCTCACAAGGCTGCATTGTTCTAGAGTCACACCCAATTAGTGTGCTCAAGGCAATTATGACGTGCGTGATTATCAAACAATGACCATGTCCTACTGCCATGTAAGGATATTGATGTTGTAATTATTTATTGTTCTTGTTCATGTATATATATATGCGATCTTCCACTTGTCTAAACATACTTGAAAAGATCGATATACTGGTCGAAATGAGCTCATCGTATTAAAGAAGATTGATCCAGTCAAACCCATCTGATGTTTACTCTTTTCTATATATAACCTTACTTCACGTGAGAAACGACTCATTTTTATTTATATATATATATATATATATATATATATATATATATATATATACGCCTTTCCTTTTAATACTATATATATTTGTATCGATATATTTCTGTGTTATATTGCAGCATGAGCAGTATAACATAACACGACGCGAGTGTGATGTCAAGTTTGTGAAGAACATGCTGACAGCATGCACCAGACGGAACGACGCCCTGTGTAAAGTCGCAGCTATCCTCTACTACATACCCGTCAGGCTGTTCGGTGGGCTCTTCTTTGAACTAAAGAACGGCAGAACATGGTGCCAGGACTCATGGGTTTCTCCGTGTGTGTTTAATGGAATTCGGGATTGAAGACTTGTGGCTCAAGATGGGTTGTTTGTGATGGAGGGGTAACCATTTACTCCGAAACGTCGTGTATGTTCACAATAAATAAGTTGTTATCCCGATAATCGTGTTGACAATGTGGTTAAACAATATTTATTTAAAAAAGAAAGGGATTGGTAAACAGAAAGCAGCCTATCTTTATACCTCTCCCTGTGTTAACTATGTGTACATGCCATAAATATATAATGACCTTCAATAAATGACCTGGACATGGATAAACACATCAAGGTGCGCCAATAAACGTGACTTGAAATCATTGGAGTCACGAGTGTCATATGTTTATCTCTAACAGTGAGAGTTGAATAATGAAAGTGTTGTATCATTAAGTAAGTTTGGAATGACACACAAATTTAAACCCTATAGATAGCAAAGTTTAGTAAGCTATTTTATAAATAATTAGGTGACCTGGCAAAACGTTGGTTACACCTTGGAAAATTTCACCTCAAACAACTTAAAGTGTATTAAAAATATACAAAATCGTAATCTCAGAAACGTACCAGAGTCTATTATCTGATGCAATGTGTTGTTTACTTTTGCTATCATGACGACCGTATGTTAGATCTCACACGTTAATACTGAGTTTTGGCATATTTTTTCGCAGATTTTTATGATCCGGTACTAACAACATTAATGTATAATTTAGAGTAATGTAAACTGATTGACAATCAAGATACCGGATGCTTTATCTTTAAACCATGTATAAGCGAAAACAAACAAATACACACAATATGTATTAGATCTGTATCGTGCTAGTTCATGCATCTTACAACGTTACACGTCTGATGGTGGCAATGCGGCTCTCTCGGAATTGGATGTTTGACACTATGAACGTTGTGTTGATAGATCGATATTATGATGTTACAACAGCCAATGCAAGAAGGGGTCCTTCTCAGGGGAAAAGTGACATTTGGTTGCTCACATACTGAATTGTGGCAACACGACATGATGATGGCAGTACTGACATGGCTGCTAGGCATATCTACAGTTTGCCCTAAGGTTGGAAAACAGTCCAAGATTAAGCATCAAAATAGAAGATATGGAATCGTTCTTCATGATTCTTGCTCCTTTTAGACTGTTTGGTTCCAGTTTATTCGTATACATGCATTTATTGGACAAATACATATCTCCTTTTGGTGACAAATATTATATTTTAAACAGTTTTCCAGAATTTGTCCTTCTTTTACTAATGGAATGTATATACAGGGCATAAAGACCACCGTGAAGACCTCAGATCTCACTGAGATATATCCTTGGAGAAAACTTGATGTTTGGTGATGTCAAAATACCAGGGATGTGATAGTTCTGTAATCGTTTCATGTTGTAATGTTCTCATTAGCTCCCATGCATGTGCAACCGTCGTCCTTGATCCATCTATATACATACCTAATGAGCAATAGCTAGATATCACATTTCATACATTAAATGTAAGTACAATCGAGCAGTAGCTATGTTGTCTCAGAAACTGTAATGGGGAAAAATATGTCATAATGCCATACAGGGTTAAAAACCCAAATATATTTCGGTATGCCAGTCCTGTAACAGGTTTACCAGCATCACATGACTGTAAAATCCATTCATTTGTTATATGGGTCATGGCCTTATATACTGAATAAAATGTCTGTATGTCTGTCTGTACTTGACTTAGAGTTTCAAATTCAATATGGCTTTTCGTCTCTGCTCATTTATTAATGAACAAGAGCAAACGATCATGTTGGAATCCATGATATGCCTCATCAGATTGCTCGAGATTGCTAAATGCACTTTATTGAACATGGATACATAAATATCAAATAATACTACATCATCTCACAAGTATAATATATACGTGTTTCATGTATGTACTCATCTACCATTGTATATAGAATCTATAATAGCATTCCACTATGGACAGTGTAAGCCCTGTTGGTAGAGCGCCGTCTGTTAAACAGAGATAAGGAGCACCGATAAGAGCTAACAGTTTCCGCGAATGGGTGTCAGCTAACATAAGAGTACATTTTCCAGAACTGCAAATTTAAAATCACGATGTGACGCAGCTTCGAGAAGTGGCACAAGAAACGTTTATTACTCTCCCTAACACGTAAGATGAACATTAACTGAAACCATTCATAGAATATACTGATTAACGAAATAACCCATAACCCATTTTAAAAGTTCTTTGGCCTATCTTATGTGCAATGTCGTAGACGTTTATGCATTCCTATGTATCGATGAACACATAATATAAAGTGAGATCGAAATATAGTTTCGATAGGCACCCTTTCTGTATTATCCTCACACTGACTTCTAAGTTAGAATTCTTAAAAGGCTCTATCTGTTGCACATTTTTGGGTAAAAAAATTGTTCTCAAATTTTCCATTTATTATTTAAGTTTATACAATATATTGGTATGTTAGTGAGTGAAACATCTTATTACACGACCCGATAAACAGTATCCTAAAAAATGGTTATCTGTACTGGAAGAAAAGTGTGCGACGTATAAAGCGACAGTGGTGTGGAACTATTCAGTATGAGAGGTAGATGTGTATAGGTCTGATGCGAATTTGAGAGTTCAGACAGCAAGATGTATGGCCATTCACTCATGGTGCCATAAGGTGTTTAGGTAATCGCTTCATCAGTCAGTTCACTTGAACTACATTCGAGCGGCCATTTCAATTAATGTCAACACATTAGAATGGCCACTCGAAGGGAAAGAGACTCGCATGGCTAAACCGAACCATATTCATTCGTTTTAGAAATCTCTTTATTGATTGAGGAGTATCATCTAGACATTGGTAACACTTATTTACCTTTTCGTGAGATCATTTCATTTTTAAGAACGGCGTGCTACAGCGCCGTTAAATGTTTGATCAGATACTCGACCGTAAGTGAATTGTTCGTTATTCTGGAAAAGGGAACCACATCAGGTAGTTGATCTATTGATGACTTTAAAATAAAATCGTTTTGAATTTTTTCTTTGAGGCAAGTCTTCTTGATATGTTTCCAGCGAAATTCGGTGTGAAACTTCGCAGTTATTTATACCAGCCACGATATGTTCCTTGTTTAGTTAGAACGGTTAGAAAGACATTGTAAGAGCGCTTCCTTTTCAGTCTCCTATTTATATTCTGGTAACTTTTCATCGAGAGAGATATATATTCGCAGTTCACTCTCGCAAATTAAGCAAAAAGTATGTGACGCCGGAAAAAAAGCCCTGAAAGCAAAAAATAAAATAAGTTTAAATCGCGAGTGAGACACGGATACATGTGTCTTTAACATTCGCTACATCATAGTCAATTTAACAGGACATATAAGAATTGAAATTCATAATCAATAATAAAACCGTGTAGAATGCAACTAGCTATAAATGTCATTACTGCCTTTTACATAAACGAGGAGAAGTATATTAAATATTGTTCCAAATGAGAATTAAATGGACTATGAATAACTAACAAATAACCTTTACAGTATTATAATCAATTGTTTATTGCAAATTATCTAGTTTGAATGATCAACCTGTTTTACAAATCATTTAATATTGCCATTGACACATCAATTAAAGACTATTTGAAAACCATGTAAATTAAACACTTCTTAAGTATAATGGCATAGTCATGAGTTTCTGTCTTATATCAAATATTACTTTAAAGGGGCAGTAGCACGTTTTTTGCAAATTTTATTTGTTTAAATTTACCATTTATAATGATAGTTAATGTCATTTATATTTACTTGAGAAGGTAAAACATCTTATTACACAAACCAATTATCCGTAGTGTTAATAACGGTGTTGCGTATAAAGCAAAAATAACATGGTGGCCATTTTATTGTGAACACATTTAATTTTTCAAATGACAAAAACGATTCCCATGGCTTTACGGAACCATGTACACTCATTTTAAACTGGATTTTCTGAAGAGAGAAGGGTATTTTACTAAAAGTGACAATATTTTTCAAATACATTTCATCGACTTATTTCAGTGGAAAAACATGCTACTGTCCCTTTAAAGCTACTGGAGTTTTAAAGTAATATTTGATAGTTTAATTTTAATTTTAAAATTGTATTACTTTTATTGTTTCATTATACTCAAAAGTCTCACCATGGTTGTATTTAATAATCTCTTTTCTCTGTGGTTAGTCAAATAAACAATAACCTTATATCTACATAGTGAGTGAATGTGATGTGCTTTGTTTTGTGTAAAAATCACAGAAAACGATCTCATTTATTTATTTTATTCAATTGGACTCCCTGGACAGGAATTATTTCATATAACATGGTTCTCTGTAATAAAAAGTTAATTACAAGAAAAATAAAATTACTTCAAATGTATGAGGTTGATTTCTGTTATGCAATTAAATTCTGCAATTGTTTCACTTCTTGTTATTTGCGCAAAAAGTTGGAATCATTTTATTTGAATTGACGTATCAACTGTTTCATAGCAAATCGGTAAATGTGTATGTTGTTTCAGTTGTAAAACACTGGGACATGTATGCGTGGATATTAATTTATTTATGCAGAAAAAACAAAACCCCCCTTAAAAACCCAAAACCCCCGAACAAACCCAAGAGAAGCAATGGGTTTTAGGGATGGTATTTTAAAACAGCTACTGTCACACTACTGTGGAAGTCATTCCAAGACGACACCAAGTACTGTGAAATTTTAAATGTTAGATAAATACCGGCTGTAGTCATATCCTTGTCATGCCTTCTCCTCCTCCTCACCCTCCTCATCATCATGTTAGCGTTTCAGATGTGTCACACTGTCCGCATGTGCCTCTCTTCCTCTCAGTTAATACAAAATATCGCCATGTCAAAATCAATTCTACAGTTGTATTTAGAACATCTTGTTTGTAACCTGTATGGGAGTTTGGGCAAGTTTGCAGTGTGCAGTGTGCTATGCAAATCCTAAATGTAAAACAGAAACACATCAGACTAACTTCAGTGAATATTTCCGACTATATGAGTCATTTATCGCACCCGTTCCAGCAGTATATCGCCACACACGGAAGTGTTGAATCCGAACACTGGATACACTCTAGGGTGTGAATGAACAATATGTTTTTGCTAAACAATTATGTCCCCCGATAAACATGTAGTTTTAGATGAATATATAAACGTGTTTACATGGTTACATAGTGAAGAAGAATGACACAAATCATCCGGGAAAGTATCAAATATGATATTAAAAACGTCATGGGTCCATGTCAAGCTCACATGGTAAAAAAACCTAACAGTATTACCTTACTGGAAATATGGAATAAGGAATGCACATGCCAAGTACTATGAATGATCGAGTTTTGAGTTGATAAAAGTAAAGGGCATCATAAATAGTTCTAAATCGCAACTTTTGAGTTGACTAGCATTAAAACAGCAATTTTCGACAACAGTGAACAACACACTAGATGTCCCTTAAATTATGTTTGCAAGGTCCTGAAGAAACAAACGGTTGGTTCAAAGTCAAACTAGTATGCATGTCTACACGAAAGGAAAACAACACACACACACAAGCGCTCATATAATAACATTAAGCCATTTGTTTTCTTATATCTTATACGTTTTATTCTAGTGAAATGTCTATTGTATGCATGGACTTATGAAAATATGTCAATACATATCTGAGTGTAGACATATTTGTCAACCTTCATTAGAGTAATTTTGACTTAACAATGTTATTATCGGGTGCAAACGAGAGGGCAAGAAGGAAAGTTCTCAAGGGAGGTAACTCGTGGTGGCTTAACTACTGACCAACCGCAAAATGAAGTAAAAAGATGACGACCATTAGATACATGAAAACAATTATGATTAATGAATATAACATTTGACAATGGGTATTGTGTCTCTCATATAATTTCATAGCATTGTGAAAGTGACTAAGAATTAAGGAAGAAATAGGATTCCACGTGAAATATATCTAATGTTAAACTCTTTTCCAGATATCATACTGTTTCAAGAATGCTATAATCCCATTTGACATGTTCCCAAATGTTTGCAGTTGACCGTGTATTGCAATTGCTAAACATACCTAATGAGAGTCGCTATAGTTCATCAACAAGGTCCATGCACTGTAAACATTGCATATGTTGAAATTGTACATCATCAACATATTCATATGACGGATTTGGCATAAATAAAGTTTATACATAAATATATCGAAATATTAATCTTTTTGTTTAATATGCCGATGTTGAATGACGACTGTACTAATATTCATGAGATATCGGTTACGTTTATTTTGACATCAGCAGAAATTTATTAATTTCTTGTCTTAATACAGTGCTACAGAACATTTACTTACAAGCACTCGTAACAAATGCGTATTGCTTGGGGTCGCAGACGCCTTCAACCTGTACCCACAGTTGAAATTTCAACCTATATTACAGTTGGAATATTCAAAATAAACTTTCAACCAATCATGCTTGGCCTCTTCATATTTTGAAAAAAAATTGAACAATGAACACAGCCGAAATAATCCCCTTTTACTGCGAAAAGAGATGTTGTCTAAACATCTCAAATTGAAACGACCGTTGTGGTTTTTAAAAAAAATCTGAACGTTAGTAAACATAAGATTTTTCAACTCAAAGCCAGTTTACACCTTAATGAGCAGACATGTACCAATTCGAGCACATAATTGTGCACTGCAGTTTCGGAAAATCCAAGAAACTTTCCACACAAATGTTTTTCGTGCGACGCAAGCATCATATAATTATGATCATATTAGCGGTCAATCAACCTTCCACTCAGTTATCACATTGTTCATTGCCAATAAGACTTGCATCATTGTACTCAATAATAATGTACCAATAATGTATTCATGACAGCGAAGCATGTACGAGTATAAACAAATATTGGATAGAACCATATTTATGTCCAAACTGAAAACACCAAGCATGGGGATACCGGGTCATTATCCTTGGACTAGATATAGATCCATATGCCCTCCCTCCCTCCTTAACCGAAATATGCTTCATAATCAATCGAAATGGTATATTCTAAATTAGCAAAGTTGACTGCTTGTTTCCGGGAAAATATGCCTACATATTCTTATTGTTGGAATCTAGCAATAACAAAACCCTGAACGAGTTGATTAAATTGATTATAGGCCTATATGTTAAAATAAATCCGGGAAGTTAAATATTCACTTGTATTATCAAATCATAGATTATATACAGTAGAATGTTATTTATAAATAAATAATGTATATAAATTGTTCATACAGTATATACCTATGTCACACAACTTAAATGATCGAGGTACACTTCTTTTATTTGAGACGTTTAAACAATTCGGGTGGCCTATGTTGCGTACATTGACGCAGACGCTGATGTATTCAAGTGTAAAATATAGCCAAAGTCGGATACAAATGGGGGTGTGTCGGGCATTGATTCACAAAACTAATAGAAACCGATGTTGAAAGATGTTTTTAGGATGAAGCCTACCATTTTAGTGTTTCTTTTCACCTCTCTCGTCGTTCGTCATCAAAATAAACTTCGAAGTTGGAATTCTTCAAATGTCTCAGATGCTCGGATGTAAGTAAACTTATTGCATTAAAGGGGCAGTAGCACGTTTTTCTGGTGAAATAAGTCGATGAAATGTAATTGAAAAATAATGTCAACAACAGTAACACACCCTTCCCTCCTCAGAAAATCAAGCTAAAATATGAGTGTACATGGTTCCGTAAGGCCATGAGAAACGTTGTTTGTCATTAGAAATAATAAATTCTGTTCACAATAAAATGGCCGCCATGCAATTTTTGCTTTATACACAACATCGTTATTACCACTACAGATAATTGGTTTGTATAATAAGATGTTTTACCCTCTAAAGTAAATATGAATGATATAAACTATCATTAAAAATGGGAAATTTTAAAAAATAAAATTTGCAAAAAACGTGCTACTGCCCCTTTAAAATGGACACACAGGTAATGTACTTCTACATCAAGTCACAAACAGTTCAAGCACATGAGATGTAGTTGGTTCACGTCGAAGGTCTGTATTTATCTACTGGTACACGTATATGGCCTCTCTAATAGCACTCCGCTTCAGTGAAACCAGTGATGAGAGAGTGCTTTCTGTTGAACAGAGATAAGCGGAGAATTGCATCGATAAGGAGCTAACAATTTCCACGAATGGTGTAAGCTCACATGAGAGTACTTCTTTCAGTAATGCAAGCATTCGTATTACCATCACTGCACATTGAGGAAACTGACGTATGTATCAACTAAAGGTGCCATATTTTAAATAAATCTTTTCCCGAAATATAAGACCCGTTGTTTCCCTAAGTTATCATGTGTTTTCATTAATAAATTACAGTTTGCTCGCAGCAAGAGAACGAAACCTGTTTCGACAATTAGAATGGCTCGGGCAAAACTATACTTTATTGGAAACCACCTAATGATAGAAGCTATTCTATTAATTTTATAAAATATTGTCTATGGAATTATAAACATATTGCTGTAAGAGCCTGTAATATAGTCTATGTCCTTATTCAGCAAGCTTAGACAAACTGAATGCAACTATACGGAAAGTTTAAAGAAATAAAACCATACATGTACTTTCCTCTCTAAAAGGTTTTATTTCTTAATATAATATTAATATACCGACCGACTACAGTTGGCCATTGACAAAATCGGAGGAGACGTGGCAACTCTAACGACTCGTGTTGATGAATTAGAAACTAACTCCGAATTCAATAGTGACCAAATAAATGTCATCAATGAACAGAACAGACGTTTGAAGGCAGACATCGAGCTCGAGATAGGCAATATTAAAAGAGTACACATAATGAAAGACCTACATGACAGAAAAATAAACCTCCTCTTTAATGGTATCGAGGAAACCCCTGACGAGAATCCAGAAGAATGTCTCAGGGAAGTGATGAAACGTGATTTACACCTCTCAGAATCGAATGTGGACACTATCCAATTTAAATCTGTGAAAAGAATTTCTAAACCAAGATATAGACTCAGACCTGGAAATAGAGACAACAGACCCCCCACAATTGTAGCTTCTTTCGTGTCTATGAGAGATAGGGACGAATGCTTTAAGCTTTAAGCATCACCTCTAAAACACAGGTAAAAACATTCAGACTGATCTCCCCCCAAGTATGAAAACAATCAGATCATACCTCAACAAGCAAGGATATGAATTGAGGAAAGAAACTGGAATGTACACCAGGGTAAGAATAAAAGGTATAGATCTAGTTCTGGAAAAGAGGAGACCAGATGAGCCAAATACATCATGGAGGCTACACCCAGTAGCCATTCCTCAAGACTTAATGCAGTACTGACTCTGATAATCTGTCACAACAATCATTAACTATGCCATTGTCACGGGATGAATATTAATCATAACATCATAAAATATCAAGACAATTATTTTTAGCAATGTGTAATACTTGAACAGTACATGAACACAACACATGAGAAGAAAAATTTCCTTGAAAAGTCATACTAAGGAAACTACCTACCATTATATTTCACTTAATATGTACAGCAGATGTAAAGCCCCCGTAACATCAATTAGTTTATTTGAAAGTATATAAATGTGATAACATAAGTGACTTAACTAAAGTTACAATGTGTTAGTGTGCTTGTTCTGCATGTTTGAGTGTGTGAGAGTGTCACTTTAGATATACATTTTATTGTTATTGAAAAATTACAAATATTAACAATAACATAATATCATATTAACAATATCATTATAATATCATATCCATGCGTTGAGAACTATGAATATACAAAATTGACTTTCAAAGCCAAAAGACAAACACCAGGTCCACTATGAAAACAAATGTCATATTCCCCATTTGAAACTATTATTGTTCAAGCATTCTACATAAAAGTTCAAAGCATATATGGTTCTTGATACATATAATGATTCCTACATCTGACTTTACAAACAACATACTATTATCTTAAATGAGTAAACGAAAATGCATGCATATGATTGTATGTTTGTGGGTAATTTCACAATTTATAAAAACCACCAATATGTTTTCTTTGTTGATATGTATTTACATCCATATTAAATGTTTTCTATGCCTCTCCGTTTGTGTGTGTGTGTGTGTGTGTGTGTGTGTGTGTGTGTGTGTTGTTTATAGTTATAAATACAATTATATGTGCAAATTGTTACATTTTGAATGATGGTAAACATGTATATGGCTCTATAACTGTTAGTAAAGTCACAACTGAAGCTACAAACTATACATACTGAAAATCAAAAGATGACATGTTACCATACTATCATATCAGTAACAGTCAATTAATTGTAATGAAAGTCATTATATATGAGAATCATGCAATTCTAAAATCATTTTACAACATCTCTGAGTTATTTTTATAGATATTCATTCATATTGGTTATATATACATAACTATGTGTATGTATGTGTGTATAGATACAAATGTGTGTGTATGTGTGTGTGTATATATGTATGTGTATATATAATGAATATATATATATGTATGTATGTGAGTGTGTATGTATGTATGTGTGTGTGTGTATATATATATATATATATATATATACATTTAAAACACAAAAACACTACTCTCAGGTTGTATATAAATAAAATAGTATTGTGGAATTTGGTACATTTGATTTACATTCGCTAACTAGCGCTTTCAGCCATGTTGGCTTCTTCAGGTTAGTGTCAGTTGACACTAACCTGAAGAAGCCAACATGGCTGAAAGCGCTAGTTAGCGAATGTAAATCAAATGTACCAAATTCCACAATACTATTTTATATATATATATATATATATATATATATATATATATATATATATATATATATATATATATATATATATATACATTGTATATATATATATGTACAGACACCAGGCATTGGTGAATCGTATCCTTTTACTTAACCGTATGCATTTATAAGACAATATCATATGTTGTATTTGACTCTGAACTAAAACTAAGTTATTAGTAAAACTATTTTGAAATACATTCTGAGATATGTTGATATATTTTGGGTACTACAATTTACAGGAAAGACACAACTGCTTCTATGAATTGTATTCAATTAGCCATTAACAAAATGCACAGTTTTTGAATTTTCAAAATATGATTATAATTTGTGTTTTCTTCTTGTTGAATTTACGTTGACCAAATGCACTGAGATTGAAAAATAATTCAATAGATTAAAGACATCAATGTTATTATTTTTAAAGAAAAGTCTAAACATTAGAAGATTGGAATATGTACATTAAAATTACAATACTGTTCCATGCATACATGTACATCTTGCTGTACAAATTGTATCACACAAACTACTATTTACTAAAGCACTGGCGGTATGAAAAATCATATAAGTCAACAATTTGCAGCATTCAAAATGACATTATTATAATTTAATATTCTTTCTAATCTTTAAAATTACTCACAATAACTGCCTAAAACTTCACTCGAAACATTTAGCAGCAATCAAACAGCCACTGAAATCGACACTTCGTACACACACGCACAGTTACAGCATGCAGCACGTGCTGACCCGTTTTGTCCCATCTGCACGTGCGTAGAGCTTCTATTGTGATACTTTCGATACACCTTTTGCAATAAACAAATATCACAAAACTGTAACAATGAACAGACTCTTTAAAATAAGATAATGCATCATCTTTTCATCTCCCCTTAATTTCCAATCTCACTCTCTCCTACTGTAACTCTTTTCATGTTTATGACATACGAATACTTTCACCACAAAAACACTTACATGGACCCAATTCACTACAAGACCAATACAGCCAACTGCAATTATCAAATCTGTTTATTAACACAATTTTCAAATGACTGACTCCCTGAAAATATTTTCTTCAAATTGCCAAGGATTAAATAATAAGAAGAAAAGACTCGATGTGTTCCGTAATCTGAAACAAAAGCATGCCGACATCTATTGTCTTCAAGACACACATTTTACAGAAAAATTAGAAAAAGACATACACAATGAATGGGGTTTGAATCTCTGTTATTTTAGTTCTTATAAGAGTAACTCCAGGGGTGTAGCTGTGATGTTCGATGATAAAGTAGATTTTGAAGTTCGTCGTCAAGAACAAGATGACGAGTTCGGAAATTACTTAGCGTTGAAAATAAAACTAACTGATGCGACATTAACACTCATAACCATTTATGGACCCAACACGGACTGTCCAAAATTCTACCAAAAACTAAAAACAATAATATCTGACTTTGAATCTGACCATTTTTCCATATGTGGTGACTGAAATCTTGTCCAAGATCCGGATCTAGATCAATTCAACTATAAACATGTAAACAACCCAAACGCAAGAGAGGTTATACTTGATTTTATTGAAGGAGAAAGCATAATAGACCCTTGGCGTTATCAGAATCCTTTACAAAAAAGATACACATGGAGACAAACAAAACCACTGAAACAAGCTAGACTTGATTTTTTTCTCCTTTCAAAAAGTCTTGAACATTCTATCGCTAACACAGGCTCCGCTTATAAATCCTATCATTCTATACACTGGATAACTTTAAAGTTAACTGAAGTGGAACGAGGGCGAGGTTTTTGGAATTTAATAATTCATTACTGCACGATAAACCATTTGTGGAAGACGTTAAAGAAATAATTAAGAATACGAAAAAACAATATGAAACTGGATCCGACGAGTTAGGTAAACCAATGTATAGTATTGACGACCGACTTTTATTCGAAACGATCCTTCTTATGACCAGAGGACATACAATAAAATACTCATCGGAAAAAAAGCGTAAAAGAGAAAAAGATGAGAAAGATTTAACAAAACAAATATCAGAACTTACTGTCAAACTCGAAGAAAGTGACAACATCGATGATAAACAGGACATATTAGAATAACTAAAATCAGCAAATTCGAAATTAGAAAAAATAAACGAAATTAAAACTGAAGGGATAATGATGAGAGCAAAAGTTGGGTGGAAGGAAAAAGGTGAAAAACCAACAAAATATTTCCTATCCCTTGAAAATCGAAATTATATAAATAAAACTATAGCAAAGTTAGAATCCAAAAATGGACAGAAAATAACAAAAACAAAAGATCTAGTATCATAAGTTAAATCCTACTTCCAAAATCTCTTTACAAAGCAAGCATGTAGTGACATTGATCTAAATGACCTATTTAAAGACTTTTCCGTTCCAAAGATATCGACGGGGAACTCAAATATGACGAAGTTCTTGCAGCCTTAAAGAAAATGAAAAACAATAAAAGCCCCGGACCCTCCGGGTTCACAGCCGAATTCTATAAATTTTTCTGGATTGACCTTAATGAAAGCTTGTTAAGATCTCTAAACTCCGCGTTCAAAAAGGGAGAGCTTTCAGTAAGTCAAAAGCAAGGTCTGATAACATGCGTTCCGAAAAAAGGCAAGGCAAAAGAGTTTCTTAAAAATTGGAGACCAATATTCCTCTTAAATGTTTCATATAAAATAGCTTCAGCAACAATCGCAAATAGAATAAAAACAGTACTCCCGACAATAATAAATGAAGATCAGAAAGGTTTCATGTCGGATAGATATATCGGTGAATGTACGCGCATGGTTTATGACATTATTGACTACGCCAAAAGTATGGAGATACCGGGTCTATTACTATTAATAGACTTTGAAAAAGCATTCGACTCAGTCGATTGGTTATTTATTAAAAAGACCCTAGCCTATTTCGGTTTTGGTCCATCTATCCAACGATGGATTGAATTATATTATACACATATCCAATCCAGTGTAATAGTAAACGGCTTTTTGAACTTACAAGAGGATGCAGGCAGGGTGACCCGTTATCTCCCTACATTTTCATAATTTGTGCTGAAGTGCTAAGTATAATGTTGCGAAATGATAAGAATATCAAGGGAATAACCATAGGCAACACTGAATACCTAATATCGCAATTTGCTGACGACACATCTCTCGTACTTGACGGAACCGAAAAATGTCTTCAACATACTCTCAAAACTCTAAATGAATTCGCATCATTCTCAGGACTTAAGATAAATACAAGCAAGACGCAAGTCATATGGATAGGAGCATCAAAACACTCACATAATATCCTGTGTAAAAACTATAAACTAGATTGGAATCAACGAGACTTCACTATCTTTGGCATAACCTTCACACATAACCTGGCCGAAATGGTGGAAAGAAATTTCAAGGACAAACTAAAAATGATCAGAAATATAATGAATCAACGGTTAGGAAGAGATCTCACTCCCCTGGGAAGAAATACAGTTTTACAAAGTCTGATCCTTCCGAAATTAAATCATCTCTTTTCAATTCTCCCGAACCCAAGTGATAAGATCGTGAAAGAATTAAACTCTCTATGTTTCAACTTTATATGGCGAAACAAACCAGACAAGGTAAGCCGTAACGAAATTACACAATCACACAAAGATGGTGGAATAAGAGTACCAAACATACAAAACACAATTTTGGCACAGAAAATAGCATGGATTAAAAGATTAGTCAAATCACAAGATGGTAATAAGATAAAACAACTATATATAAACAATGTAGCACCTAAATCGGAGTATTATTACCTAAAATCACTAAAGTATATTGAAGATAAGATCCTTACACCGCGGACTAACCCTTTCTGGAGCGATGTGCTTAGAGCATGGGGCCTATATATCAGCAACAAAGGTTCAACGGTTAACGATTTAAACGAGATCTTATCGCAACCACAGGGGCTTGTATTGTCGAAACTAGCGATTACAACGAATATGAAGTCGACGATCCAGCCCCATATACTATAAAAAAGTAAAGGGATGTAACGGGGTCAACACCCCATGTCCGTTTGAAATTATATTTCAGAATGTTGTCATCATATTATCATTCAATGTTATATATCACGGCAAAGCCAATACATTTGTCTTTAAAACAAGCCATCAAACGTAAAAATCGAACGGATAATAACAAGGATATGATTTTTCAAAGCCAAAAATATTAGCACATTGCTCATGTAAGCCATTTGCCTGGCCCACCAAAATAATAAAATATTCGCTTGATAAAATTATTATAAAATACTTTATAATATCCTGTCAGCTAATAGTGACCCAGTTACAAAGCCCAGTATTTGTTGCATCAGATCGCGCAAGAATTATAACATGAGGGACATTGTAATTGACGTACCAGGATTTTTGGTGATCTCAAGTGTGTTTCGAAACATCGTTTGATAGTGAGACGTCCATGTTGAATGACCTCGGCATTGGTCTATTTTTGGAAACGAAATGATGTCATAGGGCTATTTGAGGCCCTATGACATCATTTCGTTTCCAAAAATAGACCAATGTCAAGGTCATTCAATATGGATGACTACTAGACAAACGATGTTTCGAAACACACTTGATATAATGTAAAATCCCTGGTATGTCAAATACAATGTCCCTCATGTTATAATTCTTGCGCGATCTGATGCAACAAATACTGGGCTTTGTAACTGGGTCACTATTAGCTGACAGGATATTATAAAGTATTTTATAATAATTTTTTCAAGCGAATATTTTATTATTTTGGTGGGCCAGGCAAATGGCTTACATGAGCAATGTGCTAATATTTTTGGCTTTGAAAAATCATATCCTTGTTATTATCCGTTCGATTTTTACGTTTGATGGCTTGTTTTAAAGACAAATGTATTGGCTTTGCCGTGATATATAACATTGAATGATAATATGATGACAACATTCTGAAATATAATTTCAAACGGACATGGGGTGTTGACCCCGTTACATCCCTTTACTTTTTTTTATAGTATATGGGGCTGGATCGTCGACTTCATATTCGTTGTAATCGCTAGTTTCGACAATACAAGCCCCTGTGATCGCAACCCAATTTGGTGTAATGAAAATATTAAAGTTGGTAAATATGTTATAAACATTATATTGAACGCGGAATAGTATTTATAAATGATATCTTGGATTACCAAGGAGATTTTCAGAATTTCGAAACATTTACCTATTCCTACAAATGCAAAACAAACTTTTTAGAATATGCCGGTATTGTAAATTCGGTTAAAGCCTATATTAAGAACAAAAACCTCGAATTATCAAATAAACTCCCCAATCCCATCCTGCCATACTTCATAACAGATATCGTAAAACCAACTAAAGGATGCAGATCTTTCTATGACATCCTACAAAACTCTACAAATTGCAATAAATATAAATACAGACAGAAGTGGGAAAATGATTTGAAACAAACAATTACTACAGACGAATGGACCGAAATAAATAACACACCATTCTCATCACATCTTGACACAAAGCAGATTTGGTTTCAATACTCAATCATACATAGAATACTCCCATTGAATGATCTTCTATTTAAAATGAAACTGAACGACACAAACACATGCACCTTCTGTAATGAATCTGTGGAAACGTTAGTACATATGTTCTATGATTGCCCGATAGTGAATAACATTTGGGGTAGACTTAAAACATGGATAGAGCAAACAACAGACGCTACATTGAACTTCTCAAAACGCAACACATTTCTCGGATATCCCGAAAGACGAAATATGGTTCTAAACCGTATTATAACAACAGTAAAGTATAGCATATACATATCAAAGTTAAAGGGTTCCTTGCCGCAAATCAATTAAATAAAACAAGCCTTAAAACATATATACGAATTTGATAAACTTATATGTTACTCACAATGCAATTACTCAAAATTCATGAAATTCTGGTCTGTATGCCATAATCTGTTTAAAGACTAAAATACACTGCTTCGGTGAATGTATGATGCCAGGAAAAACACTTGTGAGTTTATATGCTTTTTGTGAACTTTATGTGAAATTACGTTTGCAGTTGGTCTGTACCAATATGTATAAATGCCTATGTTGTTGACCTTTGTATTGTGAATAAGATATGTATCATATGTCGATGTATTTGAAAAAGAAATAAAATTTAAAAAAAAAAAGATGGATAGATACTACTGAAACATAGTTACATGTACATCATGCCTCTTAAAGCCAACTTACCTTAATTTGTAAAAAGGAATTGGAATCGTGGTTTTGAAATCTCCTTAATCAGGTGAGATAAGCGATTTCATGGAATATGGCTTTCGGCTTGTTTTATGACATCAGACAGCGATGATGCGTCATCATTTTTAAAATACTAGAAGGAACATTATGAGGACAACACCTTTTACTATAACATGCTTGCCATCTTTCATAAAATGTTAAAAGATATTAATGTAAAATACAAAGCATTATGTACAATGAAAACCCTTTGAAATACAAGTTTCAGCACACCCCATTTGTGATTGAACAAAATTAATATTATACTGTTATTAATGTAGTTTTTTCTTCATCGCATACGTACAAAGTCGAATGTTTGACTGTCAAAAATTTGGTATAATTTATTCTGGCCCCTTTGTGTAGATGACGATTAAGAGTAGGCATAAACAAATGTATCCTAAACTTCTATCACATCATCGATATCAACAACATTAGCACTATGATATTGTCAATTTTCTGGCTTTGTCAGGAGGGCTTTTTGTAATATATATTGGTATGTTTTATACTTCGTATTTGTGTCTGAATTCAATATTGTCCATTGAGGGGTATATCAATATAGCCACAGATGATAAATTGATATTACATAAGGTATTCGCCAACGAAATGTTGATAAAGAATGCATGCGGCGTATTGATTTTTCCTATTTGAAAAGAAAATAATATACGAATTTTCCGTTACGATCATATTGCCATCACAAATTCTCCATTACCAGTGATAAAGACTCTGTGACATTTAAAAAACAAAAAGATAGAATTATTACCGTATAATGTCGTTCTAGCAAGGTTTCTTTCAATAACATATTCTAATACATTGAGTATTAACTTGAGATGATCATTCCGACAGCAAGTTCTGTTTAAAGAATGCTACAATATGCCTACATATATTGCATATATCACTTGTTATATACATACACGCTTTGTTGAATCATTTGTTTTTAAAATCATTGGGTTTTAAAGCTTACGAGGAGATCTACTTTACATTGAAAGTTCATATTAAACAACAGTTCAACGAAGGAACGTTAGTTTATCTGCAAGACGTTGTTCCTTTGCAGAAAAATGTATATATATCATTTTCCCATGTCGTGTTTAAAACATAGACATTCCATTTCATAAAGTTTTTAACAAATTCATGAACTTAATAAAAAAATTGTATTATATAGAAGGAAGTTTATTATTCTATCTATTACTTGCCCCAAATAATCAAGCGAACCTAGAGTATTCTGAAACTAAGATATTCGCATGCCATGTACTGTACAACCATTGTGACGTCATATTTGCAGTGGTACACTTGTTTAACATCAATAGTAATAAAAACAGCTATTAGTTATTAGGGAAGTACATTTGATATATGTACGTATTTCAATCTTGAATTAATTAATTCATATTTAAAGCAAACAGTACGTACTTTCCTCGAATAATCAAATCACACAACACATGATAAATAAATGAAGTTTTGAAGATAGGGTAATGTAGGTAAAGGTCATGGTAATCAATTAACAATTGACAATTGATAAAGTAATGACAGGTACAATTAAATGTCAGAGGCGGATACAGCTTTTTTCGAAAGAAGGGTGCACTTTTTCCAGACCTCGAAAATGCTCTCCAAAATTAAAGTTACCACATTTATCCATAAGTGACAATTAAATATATGATGACCAGATAACCACTGATAATGTCTTGAAGCCAGTAATTGTCACAAAGTTAATAGTTTTGCATACATTATCGGTATATTGTAAGTAACGGGTACATATAAACTTGTATAAACAATGCATGTTGCTCCGATTGGGTTCATCCTCTTTTATCATAAAGCATTCAGCGATTTATCAGTACAAAGACGTATGTATCAGTGACCGTGACATTTTCTATCGCGTCACAGAAAAGTGTTGATTACAAAATATCATGTAAAGGACAATTGTTCATTGTCATAGATTATTTCAAATCACTAAATGAAAGTTGATTGGCTTGATTCGTGCAGTTTGATCTACGATTTTGATACAGATGTTTCCCTGAACCTGTTTCTGGAAGCAAAAGCTTTTCTTCATTGGAAAATCTCGTGGCATGGATGCTGCTATTTTAATAAAATTTTACTACATCAAAATGCCGTCCATTCATCCAGCTTGTGTTATTAATGCAAATAAGGTGTTACATAAGGCAACAGTTCTTGTAATTCATGTAGGCTTGAAGAGACACAATACAGACAACATTTAAGGAAATTGTTTAATTTGGTATTAATTTGTGAAAAGATTTTTCTCGAATCTAATAAAGTCATTCAAAAGCAAATCACCTCAGTATTTGTTCAACAGTCGGCACCCCCTATGACACTGCATGTGAAAGCATTCCGTCAATTTAAAGTCCTCAGTAAAATGTTTCCTTTTTTAAGTCAGTCCGTGTTCATTAAAAGAGATGGTCTAACTTAAAGCAGAAATAATTATTGTCAAAACATTATGTACATACCTATATTTTCAGACCTAATAAAAATATGTCACAGTAGGATAGCTGTGATATCTTTAAAACAAATTATTTTTTGTGCACAGGGAATATTAATTTCTTTTGACCTTTCAGTAGATCTAACACCACATAGCAAAGTCAAAATGTTCTATGGAACATAAAATAATGCACATGTGCACACCGTTATAATACGATCACCTTTCTATAGAAAATTGTTAAAAGTCATCTGAATTACATATATGCTTTTCGAGACGCCGTTTATAAACAAGGAAAATAACTACAAGACAACTCTACAACCAGGGAAAAAGAAACTATATACCAACAAAAATGCAAGATATCTTAATCCGAAAGATAAAGCCGACTAAACTGAATTTGTCAAAAAAAGAATTTGAATCATTGTTGTGAACTCTTCTGAATCAGGAGAGATAGGAGATTTCACGAAATATGGTTTTCTGGCTTATTTTATGACATCATACAGCAATGATGCGTCATGAATTTTAAGGTCCAAGAAGGAACATAATGACGACAATATATTGCACATGATTTCCATTTTTCATACAATTTTAACTTAAATACCAAACATTATGTAAAAAGAAATCCCTTTGAAAAAGCAGTTTCAGCACACCATGTGTGGTTGAACAAAAAAATCATACTGTCATGAATGCAATTATGTATATCTCTTTACGAGATGATCAAACTCGAATGTTAGACTATGTTGAAAATTTAGTATCATTTCTTCTGGCCCCACTGTGTAGATGACAGGTACAAATGTATCCTATACATGTCAACTATTTCTGCAAATATTTTTTGTGAGTTCACTTTTTTTTAAATGCATCAAATTTTTGGGCTATGTCAGATGGGCTTTTTGTAAAATACATTTGGTATGTTTTATGTCCTATACATGTCAACTATTTCTGCAAATTTTTCTATGAGTTCACTTTTTTTTAAATGCATCAAATTTTTGGGCTTTGTCAGATGGGCTTTTTGTAAAATACATTTGGTATGTTTTATACTTTGCATTTGTGTCTGAATTCAATACTGTCCAAATCTCACTTAACATTTTGCCGAAAGGGTAAACACTCGATTTTGGCACTTTCATCTTTGAGGGGTATATCAATGAAGACAATTGTTGAATGGATGGAGAATAGATACTACATGAAGTATTCGCCAACGAAATGTTGATTAACAATGCATGCTGCTTATTAAATCTTCTTATTTGAAAAGAAAATAACATAAGAATTTTCCGTTACCATCTTAAGTGACGGCTTCGAAGGAAAGAATGCACTTTTATAAGACTCCAAACGTGTTCTCAGTGGAGGGGTGGAGGGGAGAGAATTTTGTTCCTTGAGGCCGAATGTCACAACGTGTAACACACTACAGTTTTTGTATGGTGTAAATGCATCATCTGTCTCGCAAAAGGGAGGTGCACCATTGTTTTGACTATGGTTTCAACGGTACATTTTTAAAATTTCCTCTGTATCCGCCCCTGAAATGCATCATCTGTCTCGCAAAAGGGGGTACACTATTATTTTGACTATGGTTTCAATGGTTAATTTAAAATTCATTGAAAAGGGGAAGGGGGGGGGGGGGGGGGGGGGGGGGGTGCATCCGCCCCTGAATGTTACAGAACAAATTCATGTCACAATTGGTTGATTTTTATATATCGAATTGTGACCAGTCACTACAGAAAGATTGCCTAGAAAGGATATTCTGAAATAATTATATGGGTAGATGAACTATTGACCTTTATTAAATAAAGGCAGCCTGAGCAATGGAATCGCTGAATGACAAAGTTGACTTTCCACGTTCCATGGAAATAAAGTAAAGCCACAACCATTACCCATACATATCCTGTGCTTTCAGTACTGTTGAGAAGGGTTCTCTGCTGTTATAGTCATCATACTCTGTTCTTGTATACATCTTTCAAGAACCTATAGATAAATACACAACTACCCAATTACCACTAAAACTGAGCATTATTACAGCAAACGAGTGCTAATTATCCTGTTACCAACATCTAAACTCCTCGTTGTTGATTCACATCATTTTTATTTTATCTATTTATTTTTATCTATTTCAGATTGCCATAGTTTTCAACAAAGACTGTCGAATCAGTATACAACTGGCTATTGGTAAGAACATTGATGCTCTCTGTCCTAAACCTCTTTATCTTCAACACATTCTGCAGTTTAAATAATAATAACAAGTATCGTGTGTAGAGCAACAAGACTTGATACACTGTATAAGTAAACAAGTATTATGACTCATATACATTTCCCCAATCTCGGGAGCCAACTTGATGGAATGGATATACTAATTTGTATCTGGAGTCTGTTCTTAAAAGATATGCAATGTCGTAATAGTCTATTGGGTGGTCGGTATTGGAGTGGAATCGTGTAATCTCCATTGCACTGTTAGCAAGTCTTCAAGGTTGGACGGCCCTGGCGTCGGTTCTGTCTTACTTTGTATTCTGTTTCATTAGTTCTGACAATTGGGTTATCATTTATAGTGGGTACTAGATCTAACCCAAACCTCAAGCGCTTGTTCTGTTCTTTTCTGCGAATGCTTTGTCATATAACGTTCAAAATTGTTTATCATCGAGAACACTGAATGGTAGTTTAAATGTTTTATAAAGAAAATGAACACACACACTCAATCGTTAACTTTTTAATCAATTGCAAGCAATCTACTTACAACCTTAACACAATACTATATGACAACATTGATCACATTTACAAAGGCACATCAATGATGCTGAATATTCACACAGGATAAGGTTGATCTTGGTACCATATCTTTGATAAATATTCACCCAGAATAAAGATTTTATGGAACCATATCTCTGCTGACTATTCACCCAGGATAAGGATGATATTGAAACCATATCTCTGATAACTATTCGCCTATAATAACGACGGTACTGGTTCACTGTCTCTGCTGACTATTCACCCATGATAAGGATGATATTGGAACCATATCACTGATAACTATTCGCCTAGCATAACGATGGTACTGGTTCCATGTCTCTGCTGACTATTTACCTAGGATATGGATTGTAATGGTACCATGTGTCTACTGACTATCAGCCTTGGATATAAGGAAGGAATTGGTTCAAGATGTAAGAGATTTATAGAGATGGTTTAATGAAAGTGGCTGAGCCAAGTTTCGATGTCAGTCATCATTGTCATAGGTGTTTTTATGCATTATGCTCCTTGCAGATAAAACATCTCTTGACTAAAGATTATGCTTGTAAGATAGAGCAAAGCGAGTATACATAAGTGAATTCTGGGAAAGATGTTGTTAATGGTTGAAAGTGTCACTTTAATGGTGATAACAATCTTCGTCCCAGCCTGATTACACTCGTTTCCCAATTATATGTAAATTCATATAACTGATACCATACGTATCTATAATTAAAACATAATGAATTTGCATTAATTTTCTAAAATTCAAGAAACAATTAAGTTTAATTGTAATTAAACGCAGATTTTAATGCTTCACTAATTACTTACCTATCTTGATGCACGTACAGTTCTTTGTCGGTGGCCCCTGGAAACAGTTACGCAATTCATAGATATGAGCAATCGCTTCACCTCGAGCTCAGTATTACAAACTATGTTTTTAAAAATTTAATTGTAGTAGATGATTGATTGAAGCACTTGCGCAACTTCTCTATGTTTTATCTTAACTCAGTCCAGGTGAATTTTATATTAAATATGCTATTTCTGGCTGCTTCATTCTGCGAAGGAACGTGTTTAATAATAACGAGAGCATTTTTTCTTCTCATCAGATGCACGCACTGCTGCACGTAGATACAATGTACAATGTACGTGTACCTCGTGCTATGAATCGCAGCAATGATGAAACTAATGAGATAACTGTAAACGGTGCAAAATGGTATCTATCGAATAACAAATCCGAATACCATGCCACCAAACAACAGTAAAGCAGAAAGTTGCAACAAATTATTGAATTGCATGGTAGTGATGAGATATGAAGATTGTTTTTATTTGATTAAAGTGACATAGTTTCCTTGATTTTTAAATCTATCAATTCTTTTTTCTTTATTCTGTCAATAACATAATACGTACACCAATTTCAACGATACCAATGGCATTATGTTAGTGCGATGGACAACACCGACCATATGCATGATGTGCCAACTGACTGGAAACGTTTAACTATAGTAAAACTATATATATTTCTTCAATTCTGTAAGATGCATTTACCTTTCATACATTTTATTCCAATTTCTCTATTTGTTATATATTTTCTTTTACTTTGTTCTAAGCACAAGAGCTTGGATCTGTAATAGCATTTATTTCAGGTCCCTGTCAGACGTGTTCTTATATAGGCTCATCCCTCATCAACCTTTTGAAAGGTTCAAGGGCAGACCTATGTTACTGAGATGGGGGAGATACACCATGCTGTAAGTCTAAAGTCTATCACGAGCGTCTGCTGTGGAATCGGACACTCCAGCTTCCAGCGAGTAGATCTACAAACTGACGGCGAAGTTGGACATGTTTGGCTTCAACCTGCCCTGATTTACGAGTCTTTCTCTCTCTTCAGTTTACCTGTATACAGGTGAAGCTCTTCCTATTTTCTCACCTGTTGTTCAGGTAACTCTAACATGACGTTTTACAAAAAGTTGTCCGTTTCTTCACATTGATTGAACATAAATATTTTTGAAAAAAATTTCGTTTGATATACAGTCAACGATTACAGTTTACATATAACTATGACGACAGGTGAACTGTGTTTATGTTTCTAGTCTTAATTACAAGTGTCCTGAGGGTAAAATCTTCATTAAATCATTGTAATGGTCGTATGTATTTAATACATAAATATAGAAACCCCCATCAAAATGTCCTCTGAAATCATATTAGTGTCCAAATAAAAGCAGTGTCTACAGGAGATATGGTTTATTTGACATCAAATGATGTCTTCTAGGAGATTTTGCACATCTGTCTGATATCGTCAAATACATGACATAACAATAGAGTGATGTTAAAAAGTTCATGACATCACAATGCTAATATCAGTATAAAACCATACACTCGCTATGCCCATTTCGTACATTGCTCTTTGAAATCTATTGAAGAATTAATTTGAATGATAAATAAAATTCAAACGTTTTTCAGATGTAAATCAATATTTGTTCATACAAAGTAAACACATATCTTTGGCAAGTTGTAAGTTTGTAATTTTGATCAAATTATGTTGTTATATTTGATATCAAAAGGAACGTAAATGGGACATTCTATTTGCCACATTCTATTTGTTGATTTAATGTACAGACAATACTCTGTTGATTTGACCTCGTTATGATATGACAATTGAATCATACTAAACAGAAAACTAACTAATATCTTTTGATATGCGTTTATTGTCTACACTGTAGTGTTTTACATAGAGTATTTCACCCAAGTGTCTTCTGATATCAAATATATCAATACGAATTACACAAAGTTACAAATATCCGAGGCTTGCCGAGGAGATTTTTACTTTAATCAACGAGTGTTGATATATTTGGTATCAGAACACACGAGGGTGAGATTTTATTTATCATTCACAATAATACTTAACAATTATCATCAAAAGAATGAACATTTTTGAAACACAAAGCTGCAATTTAGCCTCTTTAGCAGTGATCTCAGTGAGGTCATAGCAAGGTAGATATCGCTTGTAGACATCGCTTGATCTCACACAAGCGATATCTACTGTGGGAGCCAGTTTTGAAAGATAAATTCAAATGTCAGCCAATGTCATATCAGTGTTACTGTCAGGGAAAAACAGATGTTCTGTTTATCATATACTTTTGCCTGTGAACTTTAAATTTAAATTTAAATTTACTGTTTTGACTGTTCGACCTTGGCAAGCTCCCAGCAAAACGTCATAACATAGTTCTAATGACGTTACGCGAGATAAAGTTTATCGTCACTCATGATTTGTAAAATCATGATAATTATTAACGCCACTGAAACCTGATAGATGATACATTCCACTGATAGATAGAGACTTTTTCATTGGTTTTGCCGAATATCATTTCTATCTCATCGAGTGGAGTGAGAAAGTGATATTTTCACGAGTGGAAACACCACGACCACGAGTGAAAATGTCACTTTCTCACTCCACGAAATGATATTCGGCAAAAACAATGAAATAGTCTATTTATTATATAACTATATATAACATTGAAAGGTAAGAGCGGTCTTGATTGCCATAATCCTAACAACTCCCCGCTATAAGTTCATGGTATAAGCAGTGAGATAATTCGACTGAAATAAGACAATATAAAAAAGGACAATGTTTTACAAAAATAAATCTGTTAATAATATAAACCAATAATATGTTAGCGTACCATCTAGTAAAGTAAACATTTTAAAGACATTGAAGAACGCATGTTTTGTCGTTATTTCAAACGCGAAATGATACAACGAGTGACGTACAGACACAGCGAACGTCACTCGTTGTATCACATCGCGTTTGAAATAACGACAAAACATGCGTTCTTCAATGTCTTAAGTCTGTCACAAACCTCTCGCCTCACCAAGTCTTTCACGAATAAAATGACTGCTATGCAACATATGAATAATAAATTAAGATCAGAATGTTATGCAATATGGAATACGATATTAACACAATAAAAGGTCAACAGTCAATGACTGAAACAGCAAAACATTGTCGTTCACCGTAAGACGTGGAAAGCAAGGGAGGTAATAACTTTTTAAAGGGAGATAATTTTATTTCAAAGGGAGACAATCATGAAAAGTAATTCCGGCCACACGTTTGTCACTGCAGTGAATATATGAGTTTCACTGCAGTGAAAATATGACTTTTCACTGCGTATGTGCAATTATGGATTATATTTTCATCATATAATCACATATTTCACTGCTAGTTATATAAGAAAACACAGTATCTAACTCTCAATTATATAATAACTTATCACTTGGCGTGGCGTTGCGTTGACGTCATACATGTGGCCACAGCCTCTCTGTGACATTTCAGTGAGGCGAAAAGTGATTTCCATTTGCAGTGCCTCTTCCCGAGGCATAGGCGTGTCAGCATACGAACAATACTATAATCCATGTACGTAAAACTGTGCCTCGACCTCTCTACTTTCATTATATATAAATTAGACTAATCACACACTGCGGTTGTTCATCGATCCTTTCACAATTGATTTGTATATTAGTTTTATCGAGTGACTACGAGAGCAAGAAATTCGTAGATAAACCGGATTGGGCCTTCTATGATTGTGTATTGATCTAAGCATAGTGGCCCTGTCGGGACAATATGACTACAGTGATGTAAACTTAAGACAATGCTAAGTTTGATAAAACTACAATTTCCCCATTTTCTTACGTTGTCACTTTTAAGAATGAAAACTTCATATCAAAACAATGACCCAAAAGTTTTAACCGAAATCAAAATTTACCCAGAGGCAGGTCAATGTTTCAACTAGAAGGCAATAATATATACTAGATATTATTACCGATCGAGAGAGAGGGTTATACATAAATTTGCATTCCGCATTAGTACATTCCGTAAGTAATGTATCCCCCGAACTAGTTGCAAGTTGGCTATGATGATTTCCTGGTGATGATTTCCGGATGAACTTGAACAAAAACTGGTATCTCCCACTATTTTCTCACTTAGATTTTATGAAGACTAGCAGTAGGGGTTAATCCTATGAAGAATAATTTTTGACATGGATTATAAGTACTTATCCATATGTTTACGAAGTGATCGTATTTATGATAGTATAACTCTTTTTTTCCCACATGATTTAAATACAAAATTCATCAGACACAATTGCCATTGACAGTAAGTTTTACAATTTCTTTCTCTCCAGTTAATGATCACGGGGATTTCAATGCGTTTGTCCATATAGATGCTGAGTCAGACAGGGTAAGATGTGCTTGGAATATGACAAAGCTAACATAGGACCGTCTCGTACTAATACCCTGAACACGTGTCCTCTGCATCTCCTGGCTAGCATTAATCGCTATATACTGAGAACAGCCAGCTCCAGACAGTACCGATCTCAGGGACCTGAAGGTATATAATGCAAGCTATTTGTAAATCTTCATCTGGATTTCGGCGTACTGTATGGCTCTCGACTGCTTCGCTGTTACTGATTTTCTATAATTTGTTTTGAGGACAAAATATGTTTTGGTTTTTTTATCCGTCACCACTGAGGGCAAAATGGCCGAGGTTCGGACAGTGATCCGATTCAAATATTATGAAAAACTGTATTATTAATAATTATCTCCAAAATCAATTTCAGCAAAACAAAATAATAGATATAAAGTATTTATTTTAACTGTTGATGCGTATTGATGTTGTCAGACAGGACCACGATGTGTTTGCAATATGCCCGCATCACCAAGTCCTTCAGTATGTGTGCCATGAATCTTCTAATTTATTCAGACAGTTCATTAGCATCTCCGAATTAGACGGAGCTGCTATCAGTTTTTGTGCAGTTTTCACCGCCGCCTCCGCCTGATATTGCTTTGCTTATAACTTTTTTTCCAATATGTTTTCAAGAAATCAAATACATAAGTTCATACTTATACCCCTGGGGATTTTTTTTGTCATGTTCACTTTCAAGGTCAAAGGTTATGTATACGAATTCCAAAATAAACACGATAACTTGAAAAATACTTGTGCTATGTTCCACACGTATACATGTATCACAAGCTGATTAATGTACATTTTGATCCAGTCTTCTTATCACTGGGGGCAAATGTGATTGGGCTTATTAATGTAGACGGGAATGATATGTGCTTGATGTATGGTATACATTTCTATAATATAAATGCTGTAAGCTATGAAATAATAGATGAGTTTGAAGCATAATTACTTAATCTTGATAACCCTAATGAACGTCAAAAAGTAATTATCAGCATGGATTTCACAGTTCGCAAGAATGAGTGAGCCGATAGCCTATATTTCATTCTAGTTATGTGTAGTTTCTCTCGATTTTCTTTATTGAGGCACTTAAGTATATACATGTAAATATATCATGAAATGTTATAATTGGGTATCATCATTATAAATAGCAAGGGCTAACTGTTGAGATGGGACTGGCGCTGCAAGTAGATACAGTAATTAGTATATAATCCTTTCATATCAGGTTTCTGTCACCATCTGATTCATGTAATGTAAACAAGCGTCCAAGAGTAACGTCACCAACTCCAAAGTAAATAACAAATACTGCGACCTGACAAAGTTAATATTGAATGTATTTGATAAGTATATTGTTCGTGAAATTGTTTATGAAATATGGAAATAAAGTTAATCAAAATCAATGACAACATAATTGACCTTCTTGGACATTGATTCGTTGACGCCTCGTCACTGTAGGACGTTATAAAACAAGCAAAATGCACTTTTGAAGCCTCGTATATCGCCTATATATAGTTAAGGAGATTGTTTGACGATGTTTGAAAAGGGATAAAGACAATATTTCAAAATGGAAAATTTAGGTTTGTTGACATCATATCACCATGTTTTAGTTTGGTGGCATATCCTTGTACAGGTTACTTTTATAAGCAATATCTCTTGACTTGTGCCGTTTGGATGATACATGTAAATCAATAACAGTGTGGAATTAATGTTCAGCTTTACTAAGCCTCATTCCTCTCATACATCAAGGTTTGACAACTATACACGTTTGCTACATGTTTTTATGTGACATGTCAATTTATAAAGAACTCATGAATGGATATTTGTTTTAAAAAGCAATTAAAATAATTCTATGATAAGATAATGTAGACAAATTCAAAATCTCCCAGAGAGTGGATTAATTAAGAAAGCAATACAATATGTCGATATCGAATGCAAATCGATATCTTAAACAGTGTTCCACAATAGACAATGCATGGATATTACTATCTCCGTGTATCTGTTTCAACTACTTGGATAAAACAGATATCGATAACGTCATTATCATTGGATGAGCTTCTTGTGATGTTTTTTTACTCTTTGCATAACTTTCGATCTGGTATGACCTAGATAACATACACATCAATATTCATCCACACAGAAATTGGTTTATAATGGAGTACATCTTCTGGCTAAATAAATAAAGAAAACGCAAAACCGGAAGAACGTAATTGAGTGCACATTATATTTAAAGGTTATCATATAACTTAATAACAAAAATTAACATGACCTGAATCTATCCGTAATACAAAGCCAACTGTCTAACGCAGTTTATTTATTCCAATATTTAAAAAAAAGTAACCAAGATTTCAGCAGCCTTCCACAACATAATTGGGTGCACATGATGTAAAAAGATGCAACAGGAATAGAAAGTTACAACTTCACCCTACCGAGTACCTTCAGCCAGTACGTGGCTCCGATGTCAGTTAGCCTATTTTCGTCAGAGGTCGAGGTAAAAATAACGTTCCCACAGATATCAAAATGTGTGAAATCGAAAGGAGAAAACCGGATAGGCAATGGTTCGTAACATTTGTGTCAGCTATTACGCATAACGGCGCCTATCTGTAGTAAACATTCGCCAAGGTGATCTACAGTTGACAGATTTAGCTAGGCAAATAGATGATAAACGTTCAGAGGGCACCTATTTGACTTTGAGTTATGCTACCTTGATATTAACTGCATTTTAAATTACTTTACCCTCTTCATCACTGCTTTCTTTGTGACACAGTTCGAGGATAGAGATGTCAGGACGGGTTCAGTAATATAGATGCAATTCATGATAAATAATTGAGTTACTAACTGATTGACTATAATAATTGTGAACGTACTTGCATGAAATATCACAAAGCTTATAAGCAGTTATATATTAAAATACATTCAGACAGGAAGCATTTCCAAATCCAATTGTCAAATGTAACGCTGTATTCGTAACGGTATTACAGAGCACCTCCTTAACGACACATTAGTATTCATTGACAAGCACTTTATCTGTGACCTCTGTCACACTATTGTCACCATTAACCATCATGGTTATTCATGTGCGATAACAGAGACTCGGTTTCTGGTCTTAGATTTCTTGAAACAACCGTACTATTTTCGTTACATCTGGGCCTTGAATAACCTCTAAGATGAGTCACCTGCTATTTCTGGAACTACTGGAGGAGTCAGGCAGGAGAGGGACGCGTACATGCAATAGGTAACATGGGAAACAATACTGGCTAGCAACATATGGGGATACAAGTAGATTGTTTAAATGGATACATCCGTTGATGAGAAATAATACATTTACAGAATTCACAACACAGGAACGTATTTATATAATGCAGACATTTTCATAATGAGTTTTTGCGTAAATTTAACAATCCTAATTCTCAGAAAATAGTTTTAAGAACACACTTAACATGTTTACAGAGCGCTAGTATCATTTTATTTACTTTGAGGATAAACTCTATCTTGAATGAATGATTAATGCATTTATGGAATAAAGCAAAACTACCCTCAGATACATGTACACAAGGGGACCGCTAGCCAAAAGGTAATACTTCTATGTTGAAGACAATTCGCAAATGGTTATTATGAATACCTTTACAGAGACCGTTTCCCTTGGAATTAAAAAGGAAAATCTAACAAATTTCGATCTAAGGCACCGTGCATATGAAACTTTACCAAAGGTTCAACAGGCTCAAACTCGTGCTGACATTAAAAATACTAATGATGTCAAATTTGAACGTCTTTGATACACATAATTATGTTGTTTAAAGAAGTACACATCATTGCATCTATCATTGGAGTGCTGACATGGCTGTTTCAGAATGCTGTAGGTAGAATCTTTAACTTTAACGTGACGATTTATAACAAATATATGTAAATTGCGAAATAACAGAAGTTGTATAGTTGTATAGTTATATTGCCCACTAGCATATTTCGACTTGAATTCCGCATTCCGACGGAAATTAATCAAACGACGAGAGGATCCGATTATACTTTACATAATATTTTAACATATCTAGTTTATCACATATCACATTTAGTTAACCACTGGCATAACCTTTCTGTGACTTTTAGATACAATAAAGACCAACGCCCCGAAACAAGATGAAAAGTGGTCAGTTTACTGTGGATTTCAATCGACTATAAAATGAATACTGCCCTTACAATTCTCTGCAAAGGGCTGTACCCTGTTGAAGGTGAAGGGTTACACGCGTTCATAGAAGCCATGCATGCTCAATTACTCCATCAAGGTATCAGTTGGCGTTTTTTTTGTGTCAATTTCGAGAGGGTGCTCAAGAACGTTTCGTTATTGAGGTACATGAGGTAACGTATGTATTTGTAAATGTTCCTTTATATGATAACGTCAAACTATCTTATCAACCCGCAATTGACATATGCGTTGGTCTCAAACAGTTTCATGTGCACTCTCTTTATTTCCATAATATGTTAAGGTCATCCATCGTTAGAGATAGAGCCTGTATCACAAAATGTGAATTCATCATATTTTAAACGCACAAATCGATGTCAGTTTGATCTCTACTTTCACCTCAAATAATATTTGCTCTTTAAAAGAGGCATACAACATGATGTTTGACATATGGTGAACGGCATGATTATCAATCTGTGTATGCAAATGCATGTACAATACAAAACATTATAAATACACTTAAGAAGCCTATAGGTCTACCACATCCTCCCCGTATATATACTCCCGCTTCCCATAGCAACTTCATATACAGAAATTGCCCTAAATAACATTTGCATCAACACGCAAAAACATTCGGATAAAAGTGTTAGGTAATCTAGGGATCATGGTTGACATGTATATGAAGTTTTATAAGACTAGTAGAGATTTCTCGTAGAGAAAGGAGTGTTAAAAGGTAAGAATCAGTTTTCAATAAGACTTGATGCGTGCATTTGATCTGTAGCCGAATTGTGTTTTTCCTTTTTAAACTCACAGATTATGCTTAACTTCACAGAATAAACCGAAATACAACATTGGATTGTAAATTATATTTTCTCCTGCCATAAAGTGTGATAAAAAAACCAACATAGATATTTCATGAGTTTTCTACCTCACAAGATGATATATAAATGGTTCAGAAGGTGTCGAGGGATAACAAATATATTCCATAAATGATTATATCAATATTTCTCTTTCTGTTTAAGTGAACTGACCGATTTCAACGTCAGATTAACGGCCTTGACAAACCAGTACATTGACGTCAAAACATAAAACAGTGGCGGTTTTTCGATATTCCGTAAAGTGACAATATGAAGTATCCTATCTGTAGCAAGACAGAGGGTTGGCTTCGTTTCCACTTAATCATATAATGAATGTTTCTGTCACTGTACATCAAGGGTAGCGTAGAAAACTACATAAAATCAAATATCTAATAAACAAGTTCCATGAGCAACAAATTCAAAAGGAGATACAAAAACAAAATATTGTATATCCACTCCAATACAACACTGATAGATTCAATTGGTCTTCAGCAATAAATACCCATATAACACCCATTTTATAAAAGGTCATTTAAAATCTAAACTTCCCTTCTAGTTAGACTTCGTTCCAAAACTATATTTATTACTCAACCGTGGTGAGATCACTCATTAGATAACAATGAGTTGGTTACACACGTGTGATACCACCGCCTGCTGCTGTAACGTCATAATCGGCGCGTGACGTCATAGTCGTTTTTGGTTGACGTCACAATGTTAGCCGCACGACTGCAATAGCGGGTGACCTATTTGCAAGTAAGCGTCACTAAAACGATTTTCTTGCAATTCAGCGCTATTTACATCGTTGAGTAATAAATAAAATACTAAACTCTGTCCCGTTTGATAACATGTTTATGAAACTCGTGAATGGCATCGGTATTCTATATATATTCAATGTCATTATTTCGGTAAACATCTATTACGATAGATCGGACATATCCGATGCATCCAATCAGCACATGAGAAGAGTTGTCAACGTAAGTAAATGTATAGAGGAGGCGATCGATGGATGCTTAATACAGTGGACCACACATAACGACAAACTGATACGGCAGACGGGAGAGTGTCTGGTCATATTAATGTGACCTTGGCTGACAAGAACGGTCCTTGTTTTCGAGACACTGCCTATCACGTTAAGACGACACTACCTAGCTATCACATGGACTTGTTGTATTGTTTTCACTTTATAAAACATAATGCCAAAAGGCTCACACACAAGATTAAATGGTCTCACAGGCATCAGTTCTCACCATACAATAAACAACGACTAGTATGAATGTATGGACGCATTGATTGTGGACATTGAATAAAGCAATAAAACCTTTCATTATTGATTGTGCCTTGAAATCATACCCTACCATACCATACATAATTCAGGTTTTGTAGTCAGAAAATAAAAATTTTGACAGATTTGATAAACTTGGTTTATTGGCGGCTTTCTTGAGGGAGTTACCTTTTGCTCATTTGCATCATTTTACTCCAAAATAAATTAATAATAATATGATAATATTTATATTTCGCCTTTTCCACACCCTAAGGTACAATTATAACACTGAAGGCTTTGTACTTTCAAGGCTGCTACAAAGCGCTTTGTCAGTACTTCGCGTATCCAGGTACCCATTTGTACAGCTGGGTTGGCTCTACAAATACATCGTTCATAGTGATTCGCAAATATTCCTTAATGCTTTTGGATTTTCCCAAAGCTCTTAAAAGCCGTTTTATAATATTTATGCATGTAAAAATATATGCTAGCGATTACATAATGTATTTACACATAGCAGCCTTGTACGAGTGGATAGATTTCGTAAAGGATTTACCGTCGTCTACTAGTATTCCTTTTGACTTTTACTATTAAATTCATTGTTTAGTGTATACATAGATGGACATATGTTATCTCGAAGCATGAACAAAAGGAAAATAAGTTCATTATCACAACGAGAAAAACAGCTAGTGCAAATAAGTGACAACAGACCTGAACTAGATAATGGGGTCTCTGAGACTTCCTCAGACTAAATCTGACTAATCTTTAAATTACTGATCTAGATTTGATTAGACGTCAACATAGCTATACAGGATACAGACAAGGCCATATATAAATATAAAATGTAGACATTCAAATCAGTTTTCTACAGAGTCATGGTGTGTCACTACAACGTTGTTTCATGCTCGTGCAACTTTCAAGTGATATATATATATATATATATATTGAAATAGGTATGTGCTATCAAACGTAGAGAAGTGTATTAGTAAATTTAAATAATACACTGAAGACGTATATATTGATACAACCCTCGGGTCTCATATAGAAAAATACAATTGTCGAAGAAATCACGATGATTTAATCCTTATTCACAAGCATGGTTTCCACCATAACGGGTCTCATCAGGTGGATGACCAAATAAATAATAGCATAAACTAAAAGCATAAATTAATAGCTTAAACCGTATCTCACTGTTATGAGGTAATACTTTGTATCATCAAACCCCTTCTGCAGAATCAGGAATTCAGAATGCTGAAGACTCTTTCAGCGTTAGAAGCTTTAGATCTTTTGGCCCCTCTGTTTGAGCCAAATCTTCAAACTGACCTACATTTTACTCAAGGTTGCCATATTTTAAAATCCTCTAAACACATGTTCCCCTGTTTACGTTTACTCTACCCTGACTATAATTAATATTCTACCTCAACCAAAGATTCGTTACAGATACCCTCACAACACCATCGCTACCTTGAACTGAATAAGTGTAATAAATACAGCTGGCAATTCACTCTATTCCCCAATTGTCATAACTTGAGCTTGTTGAATTCGTTTGTCTGTAAAGGAAACTTGTATATAAACAACAAAACGATGGCTACCTTTAACTACACACAACCATCCGTATTCCTTAGCTAAACAACATCAAACGACGGGGCACCTGTTCGCATCAATCAGGTGGAGTCTATTTCACGCTTCGCCCAAACACACGCGAGCTGGCGATATACACTGATGTATGGGAGTTTACTTGCCCAACTGTGTGGCGCAGTCATAAAGCGAATTTATCATGAGAAAAATTGACATATGCAAATCATACGGAACATTGTTGGGAAATAACTAATTTATACATACAAAACGACTAAATAACAATTTTGTAATTGACTATTTAAATCTGATGGGTTGTTTCCTAGTGTTTCTTTCAAAGCTACCATAAATATATTGCACACCATAAGCAGGTAATAAGACCATAAACTTGTATCAATTTAAAAAGCTCAATAGAATTAAGGCAACGATGTGTTAAATCGGCACTGCCTCTCTCTGTACGTTTCTGCGTACGTGCATGCCGTTTAAAAACCTATGACAAACTATTGAATACAGCAGGTTTTAAGTACTTTAATTTTCAATAATTTAACTAATTTGATAAGAAACATGTTGATCATAACATAATAGCATGATCAATATCATACCGACAATCTGTTTTTATTGTATCCTGTTTACAATCATCATGGTAAAGTTTTCCATGTACGGATATAAATGTTATATAATAACACTTCTTATGCCCAACTGCTTATTTGAAAAACTTTCCACCTCGATTCTCTTTGATTATCAATCATAGTTTATGATAATGATTTAAAACGCTCTGAATGCGCTAATAAATGAGCTCGGAACCGTTCAAAATACTCTGTCCAAGGTGTGCTCAACTCATTTCCTCAATGCAAACAGTTGTTCAATCAAGCTTTGTTTTAGCAAATTTAATAACAATGGTGAGAGATAACTTGATAGATTGATAACGGTAGGGTGAGACATGTTTATCATTTGAGTAAATACGTGACGTCATAACTGATATTGTGTAGGTGATTTACATTTTATGTGATTGATGTCACTTGGAACTTTTATTTTAGTAGATACTGAAGTTTTAAATATTCTATGAAGTTCTATGAATCATATGTAGAATATACATGGAACAACTTATCATTGCCAACCGTTTAATGAAATTGAGGTCAACAACATTGCAACAAAACATGAAACAAAAGAGTCTAAACCAGAATGGTAACCTTATCTGTGGCAGTTTAAGCAAACATAATCAAGACTGGATTTATCTGATTAGTGTATAAAACTGGTCTGGGCGATGAATCAGGAAGCGGCTTCAAGACCAGGTTGCCAATAGCAACAGGCAAGCGGCAAGAGCTTGGTTTGGGAGGCTGTAAATCACGCCAAGCGTATCTCTATCCACAGGCATGACTAACTACACCACGTGATGTGCTAGCGGCAGAGTATATATAGAGGAGACTAGTAGTAAAGCCGAGAGACTCAGTCAATAGTGTGGAGGCCGAGGTTATATTTGTAAGGTAGTGGCTTCTAGATCGATTTGTGTACAGTGATCTACTCGACACAGAGGGAGTCTCACAATCAGTGCATAAAGCTCAAACAAAGCCAGGCGAGCGTTAACTTGTAGGTGGTACTCAACAAGTTGCAGCGTCTCTAGCTCTCTGTGATGAAGCGATAAATCTGTCGGGGAAGTTACCGTTGCTTCCTTAATCCGCCTACTACAGATTTGGTTACAGTTCGCTACACCAACTGCACACAGAGGAAAGATGCAACTTGGTTGAACGTACACGTGTAGGAAGAGGCCTCCCATTAACACCTACAGGTAACATACCTGTTCGGTATTTTATTCAAGTTCACCCTTCGGGACCACCTCAACGTAAAACTGGATAGGCTTGTGCCTGAGATTAATATCATATCCAGGGGCAGTTCAAAGTCCATCATGACACAAGACTCTGCAGAAGAGGACCCTCACCCCAGGCGAGGGAGAAGGACTAGCATGCAGTCACAAAACAGTGCCAATAGTTCTGCAAGTTTACATTCAAGGGATTCGACCCCAGCCCCTCCACAGAAAGGGTTACTAGGACCGGGTACCCACCCTTCAAGGTCAAGCTCATTCAGAACCAAAGCCCGTCCAGCAAATAAAGAACTAGAAGTTCAACAACCCCAGTTAAGAAGGAACAGCATGCCCCTTGTGAAACCAAACCTTCTGGGGGTGCCTGACCAGGAGGGTGGCGGCGACCAGACCCCCAAACAAGGGACCAAGCTTATGAGGGTGAGGTCGTTTAAGACAACGTCCAAGGGGGTCATTAACAGGGGTGATTCCTTCAAAAAGAAGAGCACCCACAGTTTAATGTCAACAGGAGCAGTGACGGACGGTGACCACAATCGCAAAAGGGTACAAAATGATAACCACCGGCGTCATATATCTGAAAATGCACCAAGTTATTATAAAGTCATCACATTGGGAGGCACTGGGGTGGGCAAGACAACACTTTGTACACAGTTCATGTCGTCAGATAGCTCGGGATTCGATGGATCAGGTAGGTTTTTCATATTATGTTTCATTGGTGTCGTTGTAATAAAGGATAATATCTGATAAATCATAACGACAGATTTAGGAAAAGTTAGTGTATAAATGCATTTCACTTATCTATTTAAGACATACACGTCAATAATTAAACACTGTAGCTATACTTTGTGTTTTATAAAGTTACTGTCCGATTTACATACTTATAAATGTAGACTAAATGTTCACTATGTTTTGCAACAACGAGGAGGTAACTGAGGTTGTGATATTCAGGGTGCACCAATACTAATATATCACAAAGCAACGTGAGAATGCCTTAATATGCTAAATATACATGCTACATATGAACTACATGTATGATAGGAGAGATATTTGTGTTCATTCCATTCCATCCGAAGTTTGTAAAACTGCACGTATTTGCCTCTATGTCTGTTCAAACATGTGGTTAGTTGATGTGAATTATGGCAATGGTATATGAAGAATTGACCAAAAGTTTAAAATCCATACATTTCTGTATCATGTGTAATAATTCATTAAACTGAAAATGCAGTTTGGAAAATGTTCATGTGTATGTTTGAAAGCCATTGTAGTTCATCGAAGATGTTGACTTTTAACAAAGTAGATGGCACAAGTAGATGAGGTATGGCTATGTGAAATGCGCTATGTATATATTTTATTGGTAAAGGTCTGCATTGGATAAGGTACAGTTGAGATCATGATGTATTGGTTATATGTTAAGGAACCTAAATGTTACTTGTAGGGAAATTTCTCCAATTAAGGGTACTTGCTCTGTACTTCAACCAGGTGTTTGTCCATTTTAGTGTGTGGTACACGTGCTAGAAGTCCTGTGTGAAAATATATATGAAATAAACGTCAATTTTGGCACTGGATAACATAATGCCGATTCATGATCCAATTCTGTAGTACCTTCAAGTAGTACTGTCATGTGTATATAAACTATCCAGATGTAGTTTTACTTGAACTGTTTTATGTTCTTGGCAGTCTACATAGTGTTGATAACACCTCAGTTTAGAAAGGAAACTTTGCAGCTTATTGCAGTGTGAAGTCTTGTCTTAGTGTTTACATCTTGACGTGTTTGTGTAAATTATGACATGATGGATCTTTCAGATACATGGATTCATGATGAGGGTAATTTCGTGATTTCCCTGGGAATATATTATGCATTTACAAGAAATCATTCCAATAAACAGGGAGACATCTTCGTAACGCCGCTTGTCGAAAAAGGAATATTTACATGTGTGAATTAAATATATAAAAGTAATATAAATATTGACAAAGCAGTGTAAATACTGACATCAATTACTGACAGTTTTGAAACTTATTGGTACATTACTGCTTAAACATTCATTGATTGGTAATAAAAGATGCAGGCCCTGTTCTCAGAAAGGTGAAGGAGATTGTAAGTCACCAAGGTGCACTGTGTAATGCTATTAATGGGAGTTCAGATTCAAACATTGCTGTTTGTAAGAGAGCACAGGGACCTATTGCACAAAGAAAACCGTAAGTCATCTCTAACTCTGTGTAGTTTTAAGGAATGGGGTTTAAATCAATTAAATGCTGATTTTGTTTCAACAACCATATCTAAATGTATAACGCAAAGGACGTTTCAGAAAATATCAGGAATATATTTATCTCTTGAAAAATATGTCCATATCAACACAAAATAATATATTTTCATCTACACACTGGTACATAATAACATACAAAATCTGTATTACAACCAATGCCGCACTGTCTACCATTGTTTATCATTAAAGGTAATTTCACAAACCACTACGGTGAAGTTAGCCACCAAGGAAGCCTTATTGTGACGTTAAAGAGTTTGAGATCAGGTGACCCTTGCTGTGCCTGCTTTGTATGAAGAGCTCCTTTTGGGTTCCGTATAAAGAGCAAGAAGTCTAAAATGGTATGCTTGGACTGATAGTAAGCATTATGAAGTGTAAAGGAAGGCATTATCTTAAAAATCAACGTAGCATTCGATACTCGGTTGACATATAATTCAAATTCAGAAAACACATCAATCACAGATTGTATATTTCTGCACAGAAGCACATTCAATCATGTTAAATCGGTGCGAAATTCATGTAATTTCATACATCGCATCCGTAACAACTTCTGCTCTCCATAGGAAATTGCTTTTTTCAGAGCTTTGCTCATCATCAAGCAACTTTATTACAGGACATCGCTGGTGCGGAATATATAACCTGGTCCATTAGGAGTGTGAATCCACAAGAGAAACTAATACTTTGCCACTGACATTAATTGCCTCTATAGCGAATGAAACGGTGTGTATGGACCATCAATAACCCGTTTACTCGCACTTTATCCACCGACTTGGCTTGGTGCGTAACATGTTTATTTCATATGGCCTCGATATATCACTTAATGGATTCCTGTCGCTGTCCTGGCGATGATTAGCAAGTCTACATATGACTGATGGCCAGTTTCTGGTAGCCATAGCAAAGGCAATCAATCCGTTACTGTATGTCTGCACATTAGACCGACAAGTTAAGGAGTGAATACTACCATGTCATCGATTTCCAAATACAATCAGATACACATGTCATGAACTGAATAAGACGGACATGATTTGTATTTGCATAGCTTTCCTGAAGTTGAAGTATTGTTGACGAGATGCGGTTTAGTGTTTCATATTTCTTAACACAGGAACATCGGTACTTGTTTCTGGATAAAGACTTGGTGTTTCAAAAGAATACTAATAAATCAGCATATGTTGTTTTTAAAATGTGTGTAATGAAATGCGTTTTTGTTTGACAACGATGCACATAAGTTTATTATAAGTTTAAGATGTATCTCAAAGAAGTCTTTTTCATGACATATGTTCATGTGCATGTCGAAAGATGTGATTCAAAATAGGCACCGACATACGCAAAAGTTCATATATCAATTATTCCAAAATGACTCTGTACCATACACCCTCTGCAACGTGAAATAGAGTCCTCCGTGATATCCAGACACAGTACCTGATGTAAAGAGTAAATCATCCATCTATTTCTTCCTCTCCCACGTAGACGACTAACTGACTTGGCGAAGTGTTGGAACATTAGTTTGTAAGAGAACGTGTTATCACCGGGGAATTTGCCCGGTGGTGAAGATGATCTATAACCTATTGCGGTAAGGTTCCCGCATCCTTCAACCATCGCGTGATGACTCGCATCAAGAGCGGCTCATTTATGAACACCACCGGTATATTACTGTGATTAATTAAGGAATCTATGTTTGTGTCATATATTTTCAACTCAATCACAACATGAGTAAACGCTCACATGATACGGGAGTTCCCATTATTATGTATAAATCAGGACGTATTTAGCATGGTGATATACAATGTCATGTATGTAATATATATTATGTACTTCGACAGCAATATGTACAGTATATGTACAGTATTCTGGTACAATTACAGTAGGACAAACTATATACTGCAATGTCGTGGAACCAGTGAAACACGCTATTGTTGGACATACTTGCCATTTAGATAGTGAAAAAATAAAACATGGTTAAATTTTGGATAAATATCCCAAATACAACCATGTTACTTATAGTTGGTATACAGTGTAGAACAGTAAAGAGTTGTCGAGCCTCTGGGGGGATTCGAAACCCGGAATTAATGTTATTAGTGGGGTGCTTACCACTGGGCTATCCCGCCCCTTCTCTTGATATTACCTCCAGGTCTGATAAATAGGAATCGTTACATGCCCCCATCGAAGGCAAATGTAAAAAACAAAAGCACTACTGATCTATTTTGAAAGACTACATGCTGAGACAAAGACTCTTGTACACTGTACGAGCGGTTAACTGTTTTATTAACAGCGAAAGCTCATAAACACGTCCACTTGTTTGTATACTGCATCCATCAACATTAAGTTGCACCGTCTAGAAACTGGTATACACGAATAAATGTTAATGGTATTTGGGAAACTCATTACCTATGCGCTTCTATTAAAGTTAATATATTTAGAAAATTCGTTCCCTTTACAATTAACCTGTCTTGGAGGAAATTATATTTGGTATGAATAATATGGATAGATAAAGAAAACGAACTTGAATAACTGTAGAACGTTTGTTCATACGTGTCTTCGATCGGCAAACAACCCGCTATAAACCATTGGCATATATTTGAATTTATGGCATGGATTTCCGTGCTTGATATGTTAATCGCTACTTTCAAGATGTCGCATGAATCAATATCAGTAGCAGATTGCAAATTGACTGATTGTCGGGCTGCATTTTCCTGATACATGTTTGTGACATGTGTCTAATCTCTCTCTGTAGTGTATATATTATATGCAGCTATACAGTTTATTTCAAAATATACAGGAAAGCTGTTTGTGACACGATCCATATTTAACAAAATGTCTATTGTGTAAATCGTTTGGAAGAAGGGGTGTACATTTTGTTGTTACTCAGTCGAGGTATATATGTATATATACGAACAATGGTTTTTCAGTTTTAATCTAGGTTATTTGTTTATTACATTGAAACTTCTATTTGTATTTAGTTCTTTATTTCGAGATGCAGGGACGAGAACAAACTTTCGACTTTTCCATGATTTTCGAATACATTTGCTTTTAATTTCACAATATAGATTCTGTGTATTCCATAACCTAGTTATTTTTCACAGCATAAACGTTTTATAAATCGCAGAAATGACATAACGAAAACTACTACTTTAAAGGAAGATACAATCGTTTGAAACATATTTCGAGTGCATCCATGTTCTGTTTCAATTTCAATTTCAGTTGATATGCTATGATATGACTATTGGACATAGTAATAACATGGCAACAACAAGAGCTTCTAGAATACTTTTCCAATTCTTTAAAACTTCATACAACTTTCAGAGGCACTATTGGAAATCACAAGACAATCCTGTGAGAAATTCACGTTAACTCAAATCGTGAAGGTCGATATGGTTTCGTGAAGGTAGTTTCCTGAAGGTCGCTGAGAATCTATTTCCTGGCAGGGTATGGTAGATAGCTTAGAAATGGGAACACCAAACGTCTGATGAAACATTCAAATTGAGCTGTCTGCGTGCACTTTCCCTTCAACGTCTGCTTGTACCCCTTCAATTTTAACGAAAATTGGCAGAGCCTTGTCGCTGACTTTTATCTATAGTTTACATTTGGGGCACCTGCTTCTCCCTTAATTACTGTAAACAACCAGGATGTACAGGTAATTAGCACCACGTTGTAACGAACGGGAGAAAATTAAAAACGTATATAGGTAATTAAAAGTAATGTTGCCAGATACCTGTGTGTCGAGAGGTTAAACTTGGTAAACCATCAAAGTATCAGCTGAACATGAATATATGCTTCTGGTAAAATATGATATAGTCAAACGATAATTTCACCTATAGTTAATCATGCATGTGGATATAAAACATTTTTATTTTGGTATCGGGTTTTACACGCACTTACACATACCGTTATCCTGCACATTTTATCTTGTGATGAAAGGTGTTCCGATTACGGGTCCTGGGTTTGTGTGCTTATAACAGACACTTACTTTGTCATAATGGAATCCAGACAGCAGGAGTTGCTATCAGATCGGACCTGTTGGGAGGATTCAGAAAAGAAAATGGGAAACTGAGACCGTTTTTAGGCTTCATGGAGCTTGTAAGTGACCTACTGTTATGTCTATTAGTAGTCTAGTTGCCAGAACGTTTCCGAGGTTTTGTATCTTATTAATTATGGAGCAACTGACTTTAAAGGAAGCTGATAGTTCACCTGCTTCGATTCTTTGTAATATACCTTACCGTTCTCTATTATGATAGAGATATTTTTCTTTTATGAATTTACATAGTGTACATTAACTTCTGTACTCAATGTGTATCTGTGTATACAACGTCGTGATCGGGTTATTTCTTGCTTTTTCTCCCACGTAAATTTAGGTTTTAGAAATGAACCATGCCTCATCGGACGTGATGTAAGGAATGACATCCACTTGATTTGTGATATGATTAACGATTGTTCTTTCATGAATTGTGTAATATTCTTAAACTCTCTCTCCAATACATCCCATGAACCTAATCGATAATGGATTGATGAAGTTATGACTTATCAGTAACGTCATATGAACAGGTCGAATATGTGTTACATACTCTTTAATCGAATGATTTATTACTTTCTAGTGTATATTGTGTACATCAAGCAAACGTGACAATTCATGGTGGTTATATAGACTGCCAAAATCTTCGTACATCAAACAGGCGAAACCTCAGCACAAAGACGTGAAAATTGAGTATATTTGGGACAATCAGTTCCCCGTCCCCCCTGATGAGTACAGTCAGATGGTCGGGTAGGAGTTAATGAAGGCGTGGACTGACGATGCCGTGGGTTAAGGTTACGTGTGCGCCATCAAGTGTTATGTAGAAGTTTTTACCATTCTGTTCAACTCGACTCAGACTGGAGATAAATAGAAGAAGATGCCTGCGGGTCGTGTGTCAGAATCCAATTTAATCACTCTACCGAACTTCCCCAGCACGTTTCAGTCTCAGAATATCCACTGGTGCCCCGGGACGGATATAAGCGTCTAAGTGACACTATAATAATGTATTAACTGTGATAGGTCCGATCTGATGACAGGATATGTCCCTTATAGAGGCTCATGTTGCATGGATGATGGAACAGGTAGCGAATCACGTAGTGCTTTGAGGCTTCGTTATCAGTGGTGTACACACCGGGCCGACATGGATGATGGAACAGGTAGCGAATCACGTAGTGCTTTGAGGCTTCGTTATCAGTGGTGTACACACCGGGCCGACATGGACATCGATGAACTGATTGACACATACGTTATATATTTCAATTTGTTCACCATTTGATGTCTTTTAGTTTGAATGCTTGGAAAATGAATTATAAGAAATGTTTGAATATGTCAGTCACAAATGAAATACATCGTAACTACTGTAGAGGGATGCCTGTGGGGGAGATGCAGCGTAGGTGTGCCAATGTAGGTTAGTGCTGTCATTAGTTCAGGGAACTTTTACCGTAACACTTTTGACATTTGAATCAGAAATGTTTGGAACCATCTCTACCATGATTTCAAACGAATAAGTTTGTGACTTGGGCAGTAGGCCTACTGCCATATGCCGGGACGATCAATGTTGTAGTCAGACAACATGCTATCCAATCTATTTCGGAAAGACTCAAGCGCTCTGTTAATTCTCCCATGGAATAATCGAACACATCCGTAGGTTGTACTGTCATTGTAGTCACTTTTTAGACGCCTCGCTCTTGAAATATCTCTGGAATTAGATTAAACAGAGAGCGTGAGGTTGGTGATTGTTTTGGTTTGATATCATGTCATGACGACCGTGTTCACTAACATAGCGCATTGCATAAAATTGAAATAATGTTGTTTTGAAAGTGATGGAAAATGCAAATACCACTTGATATCGAACCGTTTTATTGCCACTGACGCATGATGTGCCCTACTACAGATCGAGCTGCTCTAAGCAGTCATTTAATTATTTGTCAGCCTCTTGGTGCAACACGAATTGGGCCTCGTGAGATAAGTGGACATGACTATATATATATACGATGCTAATGTTTTGTCAGATTTAAAAATATGTAATGGCTTTTACAAAATGCAGTCCGAGAATTCTTTGAGACGAAAATACCAGTTGTTCAAATTTCGGATGACTGACAGTCCATCAAAAGCCCATGTAAGAAATATTCCATATTCAAACTTTGTAACGCGAATCAAACTCCAAACTATGAATATATGCACTGCACATCACTAGGAACATCCAAACTATAGTATCTTTCATTACGACGTGCCAATTTACATCTATCAGAGAGGTGCTGACTATAAAATAGTTTGACTGCCGTTTTTTTTACCTCGATTTTGTCGAGGTCATAGTGGCCGAATAGGATAGTTTGTGGTATATCTGGTGCTTTGTGCCCTCCTCTGAAAGTGAGCTAGGGAGTGGTCAAGATAAAATAAAAGAATGTGTACTATTGTGGATAGTTTGAATCCAAATATAACAAGTTGCATCTTTCATCTTAACATATCTTGTATCTTAACATACCTGTACAGGTAACGTATATACGAACTAATTACAAAAATGATAATACATTATCCCAAGGTTATGTTTCTCTCAAGGAATAATATGCGCAAATTAGCTACCAATTACGCGCAGGTCAGACGTAGGTTAATCGTTCACTTTCTCCCAAGTGGATAGTTACCTGTGATACCCGATCCCCCGGACACTCCGAGAGTTACCATTACTGGAAACTAAGCACCATGTTTCCTACCAAACAAGCAAACACTTGAACTCGGCCTCCAGCAAAACAAACAATTAACAGCGTGGCTTGAAGCATGTTCAGCGCTTTCACCTTACTCTGACCTCCAGTGTTCTAGGCCGGTCTCTTTACGGGTGTTCACCTCCCTATCGGTCATCGCTATGATATTGTTGTTGGCATTTTCGTTCGAGTATCTTTCATCTCTGAAGGCATAACCTTGCAACTCCCGGCTCCCATCCCTCGTTAGTAGGCAGGGTTGAGACAGGGGTGGGCTGTGTTCCTCTCAGTGCCGTGTCAGATCCACCTGTCAGACACAAGAACTTATCTCAGTTCTTGAGTTTTTTACAAGATGGTTTGCTGCGTAGGAGCTCTCCAAACAACTCAAATACCCAACAATGTAGTGATGGTCTAGCTCGATTATTGGCGGTTTGGAAATGAACATTTCAATGAGAAGGGGAAGGATATTTCAATACCACTGTGCTGTATCAACCAACGATTTACAAGAAATGTAAATGTGGCATGTTTCAATTATGCGAAACATTTTAAACTTACGCCCATGTCATTCTAAAAGTAACATTTTGTTCACATTCAAAAACCATATCCCATATACAAGACTGTTTAGATAGGTATAAATAGTTAACTTACCACGGCGAGCTGTGCTTGCGACCCATTGGAACTCCCAGAGAAAGGTTGGGAACAATGTGTGGTGAATAGACATCGAATGTCGCATAACAAATGGCAAAGACAGTCAATTCTTAGATAAACATGAAAACGAAGACAACCAAACACATTCTATTTGATACATATAAAGTACATAATAGTCGATTATTTCTGTTGTTGTAAATCTCATTTTATTTCGATGTATGGTTGACGGGAATATCTTCCTGTAAAGTGTAATCATGTTATCACTCTAACAAAAAGAAGAATTCAATGTTATCTTATTTGTTTCAGAATCGTCAAACATAATGACGGTGCGAGTACAACTAGATGGCGAGGAAACCACACTGGAGTTCTTTGATCCTGTTGAGCGCACGGTATGTGTATAAGTAGATGAACGCTCCGAAGTGATAGTTTGTTTTACATGAAATGTTCAATTTGACAAAATTTACAAAATATTATCTCTAGACTGGTTAATATGGGTTCTGGACGACAGGCTAATTGATTGGTCACACGCTGGTTTTAGATACATTTAATATTGGGACACAAATTTGATTTAGACGACCTCAAAGGGGCTTGGATTGCTTAGAATAGCTTTAGAAAGACATAAACCCTACCTTTTCACTATATTTAAATAATTAGTACTAGGCTAGGTTACATTAACATCTAACGCTTTACCTGGTGATACAAGTCCCCGTGGGCGAATTATCATATACGCACTCGTATAAAATAGATAGACATTGGTGTACAGTTTCATTGACAGTAGTTATATGAGAGAACGTCTGGCGCCCCTGATATCCATAACGTGTTCAACTATATTCACTCATAAGTACACACAAGCCGTGTAGTTGTACTTCAAGTATTCGAATCCGCTTGCTGATCCTTGAGACACAAACAAGAAACATATATTTGCTTGTCAACAAGTACGAACAAATCAAATATAACGAAAACAGTTCTCGAAATAAATCATATATCGCACTGAGAAGAGATTGATGATGCAAGAGCTAATGTTATTCATAAGAAATCACAGGATACTACTTACAAATGTCAGTGCCAAAACTCTTAGATGAAAAAGAAGAATAGCTTTGAGACGTCTTTATCAAGTACAATTATGGTCGTGTTTATACACAAACAACACGGTACTGTGCAAGAATAATAAATCAAGCCTATTTATCCCCAACGGCAATATACGTAGGCGTTGATTTCTGACAATATCAACAAATAGCAATGAACAGTTACGTCTGATCGCTTATCCAGTGTGTTCTTTGCAATACTGATTATATGAACCGCAGTGTCTGTCGCGATTCAAACGTGTCAGTTATGATAAACATCGAGTCAGTTATGTTTGCTTATAACGCATGAAAGGAAATCCGACCTGACACAACACCTTGAGGAAATGAGATCTTCTGTTCTGTTGCCAACATTGAATGGTTTTCACCTGCTTTCCTTTACCAACCTACGCTATATAAACTAAGCTCATCACAACACCTGTAAGAACTGTATGATCAAATAATTTATGTTACCTGTACCTCTGGTCCGACTTTTAGCATCTTGATTTCTTTACTTGTCTGTACAAGATAACGGGTCGTGGATAACACATGTTAATTACTGATCTTTGAAGGAGATATAAATACAACTGAAACAGTTTTCAAGAACATACAAATTACATACACATTCTTGTTTGATTTTCGTAACTGTATGCTTTTCAAAACCAATACATAATTGATTCGATTGTATCAAGATGACAACGTTCACTTTGTCCACACACGATATAAGTATATGTTGCCATTGTTCTCAACGCCTCTTCAGATGGGAACCATGGAGTAATAGCAGTGCCTCTTGCAATACATATGTCAATATTGGAAAATAAACCTTTAATACAATATAGCAAATTGCTGTTGTTTGAAATATGTTTGTCATGAGTCTGGTTCTAGCACGGTATATTAACTATCACTATTCCTACATAGTCTAGGCTTTCTTTAACCAAACACAAGGATAACATTCAGCTTATGCTATGCAATACTGACGTCACACAACTCACCATGGGAACTTTGGAACCGACTTGATATGACGTCATGGGCCGAATGAAAGATTTCTCGATTGACGTCAAATAATCGTTATCAAAATATACTGGCATGCTTGACATTTATATGAAATCTGGTTAGTCCTTCATTTTCCCAATAATAAGATAACACTGACAAACGCAGAACCTTTCATAACTCGCCCAGCTTCCTCAATGGAGCTTGCTCAGTAACACGTCGATTGATTTGTTATTATTAGATTATAGTTTTCCTTTTCAATCAAAATGGTCGGATCTTGAGTGAAGTAAAACCTCCGTATGATATGAAGATGAAGGTAATTTGTGTTAACCTTGTCACGAGAGTGTGTCAGTTCTCGTCATAATGTGATAAGGACATTATATAATGCAATTGCGTGTGCAATCTCACAGTACAACATCTACTGCGTCCAGTTTAATAAAAACAACACTAAACATTTGTTCGAACCTTTCACTTACACTTTTGTGAAATGAACGAATTAATGTGGAAAAAACCAGATCACTATATTCGTATTGGTCTACATTCTTTATTTATGTGTGACAACGACAGAAAAATAGTTTTTTTGTAAACGTGTGTATATATCTACCTTCTGGGATAATTACTATACAGAAGCCAACAGTAGACGCGTCTGTTCTTCTATATACTCTTATACTCTTTAAACTTGTCATTAAATATATCCATTAATTGAGATTTATTTATAACTATTCAGGTGGAACGTGGTTATAAAATATATCTACTTTTCTAACCAGGAAGATTCATCTGAAAAGAAGATGACAATGATGTATCAGACAGGATAAATAGTATGCGACAGACGAATTATCAAGTTTTTCGATTTTGCTGTTTTTTAAATAAAAGTAGTTTGGAATAGAAGGACATAGTTTCATCAAAATGATATTATTCGATGTTGGCTGTTGTGATGTGAATAAAGTCATTCCTCTCGAGTGTACGGAGTGCATTTAAGAAAATAAATTCAGTTGTAGTATTATGCGAATTAATACGTTACTGACGCAAGAAAAAATCTTCTGCTAATAGATTGAACTCCATATGAATCAAAACTGTTTTGTAAAAGCCTATTGTTGTAACCATGTTGTCAATGACTAATATCTTTCAGCCACCTTTTCTTAAATATACATTATGAAAACAAACTTTTTGACACGTGGAAACTAAACTTAATATTACAGTTTTGCAAATAAAATCAATTTGGACTAGACTTCTTGCAACATCTGCTGAGATAATTTTGTTCAAAATGTTCATATTAACATGCTGAAGTACACTGACCCACCAATGTTCCCCTGGCAGATCTCCTCGGAACAGCTGCAGGTGGACGCCTACATCGTCGTCTTCTCCATCACCGACCACGCTTCCTTCGACGTGGCCAACTCCATCGTCAAATACTTGAGGGGAGACTTCGGCACCGACCGCGCCATCATACTGGTAGCAAACAAGACAGACCTTGTCAGGAAGAGGAAGGTATCTGCAGATGGTACGTATAAGTCAACACTTTTACTTAAAAGGTATATGTTACAATCAATGTCTATAATCAGTCAATATGTGTATAAGATGTATATTCAATGATTCACTCACGCAATTTTCATACTGGAGATAAAGAATGTCGTAAATTTAATTATTTGAAAATGTCATAATCTTTAGTAGTCTTCATTTAACCACCAAACTAAAATGGGAATTGAAATACAAATAAAAATAGGATAATTTTACGTTCATATGCTTTAAAATAAGGCAAACTGATATAATGTAACTACATGTACCTGAGATGCCATTTGAAGAAAGGGCTGGACACACTGGTGATAAAATAAAATAAAAATGCATCATGATATGCAGTAGACGATGACATGATAACGAATCGTATGAGTGGTCGCGACGTCTACATGACACGAGATATGAAAACATACTGAAATACTGAATTTATCGCTTGTCTATAGTATACATACATGCATCATATATAAAATAACCATATATTGAAAAATAGACAGCAACCGACATTGTGTTCAGTGTCATATGTCACAATCGATTCTGACATATATATATATATATTGCCACAGAGGACAAGCTGTCATTCACTTTGACAAAATGCGTTCACTGTTTCTGTTAGACGCAATCATATCAACTGCCAATATAACGCTGTTAACAATCTATTGCTGTAGGTGAATGGATGTTTAAATCCTTTAATAATCGTAGGCGGACACATTCCATGCATGAAAAATGCCAGGTTTATTTTAAGTACATATTATTCATCTAGGAAATTAGAGAGGAAATTATTTGATTCATTACAGTGACAAATATGATTGTACATGGAATACACCAAAAACAAACTAATATATGCTTAATCGTAAGTTTTCAGTTAAAAGCAAACCAAACTAACGACTTTATAAATTACATTCAATTCTAATTGTACTGAAACAAACAATAAAGATGATAGAAGTTTGTAAACCAAGATACATTCTACAGTAATGCCAACGAGCAATTGACACTAATTGATTCCAAATGACAGAAGTGCAAAATCATTCAGCAGTACAATGTGAATGAATCACACACTACACACTAGGTACAATAACGGCGAGCATGTCTAGCCTGAACGGTGGCACCGTATACTCACATCGTTCGTAACAGTAAGTTATAAAGAAGTCTATAATCCTAGACATTGTTGTCACATATTTGTAATGTAAGCTTTCGTTGATGGAAGTTCGGCATTAATCTATTAGAGTATGAGATATGTTGAACTAGAACGAATCAGGTATAATGAAACTATAATCAGCAGGTGTTTAATACCCACCGATAAGACAGACATGAGATAAGCTATGTGATAAATGCATGTGGGCCACGTGCACAATACACTGACACGCACCTGACGGGGAAAGGAGATATGGTCCAATCTACACTACCAGTCCTGGCCCTTGCTTAATTAGAAAGAATGATATTCCTAACAGGTTCTTGCATTTTTGAGGGTTTGTCTCGAATACAAGCTGAAAATAGATGGAGCGATATGTTTTCTTGATAACGTTGTCCAAATGAAGATGAAGCACTTCAAAGTTATGAAAGGTTGATGTTCTAGCGGTCGTGCTGTTGAGGGAGAAGGTAACCATGACGTATATAAGGAGTTGTAAGGTTACCGTGCCATGTCACTCCCAACACAAGGAGAACACTGCTCCGGTAGAATATTAAGCTCTTATTTCTAACCTGCTGCAGTTTCTTGGCATGGTTGCAGCCCCTATCAGCCTATTTGAAGTACCCCTGTCTAAATGTCTGGTTCCACAAAGAATGAAGTGCCACTGTCTAAGTACAGTGACGTCATTTTCGCCATGTCAGATTTCCGGAAGTTGCCTTTTTGAAAGTTTTTGACCTGATTTTTTTTCATATATTAGTCGACAACCTATCACCAACTTTCACGAAACTTGATAGGCATGTATGCATAATTAAAGGTGCATCCATTGAGTTTCATAAAATTTTATTTGGCTTTAATACGTTCCAAAACACTTATTATGTGCTGTTTACAGTACAAATAAATTCAATCAGCTTGCATATTCATTCCCAATTGCCAAATATATCATAATTACTAGTTTCCAATTAAAATCGAGTAAACATCGTTATGCATGTGTAGAAACCGAAACTGCACGACCCATTTACATACAGAGAAATTAATATGACCTATTAAACATTATCAACACAAATTTGTCTTTTTGCCTGTTGTAAATAAGTTTCGAAAAGTACGTTTGGCTCATTGACGCGAGCGTCCGGTTTTTACCTTTTTAACTTTTACCTTTATATCACCTGAAATTGAGTCGACTATCATCAAAACGGCAATTTTCGGCAAAAGTCATTACTTCAATACGATAACACTATTTATAACGTTTGGCATATGTGACCCCAAACAACACAATGGATGTACCTTTAATTCGAAAATGATGATGTTGTCATATCGATATCATATATGGATTTTGAAACAGGATTTTGGATGCAAATTGTCTCGGGGAAGCAAACATGAGGTTGTTTCTCGACTCGCGCTATTTTGTTTTATCATCAGCGTTGTTATATGTCTACATAATTCGTGTTCAATCAATCATATTGTCAGTTAAAGTAATTAGATCAATTGTTCGAAGAGATGACACGGTTGTCCCTTTATTGATATTGTAATATCTATCAAAAGGTCTGTCGTGGAGAATTGAAGTAACACATTTTCCCGGTTCCCCAGTAGATGAATGTAAAGTATATCATATTAATGCACACGAAATGAACTCTAATTGCACTTGTTAACTAACATATCTACAATATATAGATATGCTGTTAATGATTGCTTTTTCTGAGATTTCAGTTTCTTTCTGGTCTAACAAAACTGTACATTCTATGGATTTTAGTCTTCATAATCGGAAACCAAAGTGCCAGTAGATTCGATTGCACATGTTTCATGGATTTGTCTTCTGTGTTTGCAGAGGCTCGCTTCTGTGCAGAGAGTTACGACTGCAAGTACGCCGAGACGTCAGCAGCTCTGGGTCACCACGTGGACGAGTTGCTGGTGGGCACGCTCAGTCAAATCAGACTTAAGCTCAACGTCGCCGTCTCAGTCCCGACCATTCAGAGGGAGCCGACCAGAGAGAAGAAGAAGAAACACTACAAGGGAGCACGGGGAATTCTCAGTAAACTCTTCAGGAAGAAAGCGAAGAAAACTCAGTCATGTGACAATCTGTATGCATTGTGAGATTCCACATAGTGTGATGTTGACTGGGACTAAATAATTATAATGACATCATCAAGTTCGAGTTATTTCAGAGTGTATGTAAATGGCAATGAAACACTATGGTATATGACATATGGTCGAGAAGAGGAAGTCCTGATACACACTATGGACTAAGTTGCTGAATGCATTTCTTTTTAATAACCGTGGAAGTTACTTTACGAAGGATGGAGTATAACATATTGTGAGAAGATCAAGTTTGAATATCACTTTTCTGGAATATCGTGAGAAAAGATTCACTTCAAGCCACGTCCACTGATCGTGTAATGCATGGAGGCATCTTCACGAGTCATCCTTCACAAATCACCACGTTCTGGCCGAGATAACAGTTGAATATACACGAACTTATAATTGGTGAAAAGCTTGTTTCATGCACTTGTTAATCGATGCAATCGATATGAAAACTTGCTATCGTTTAAAGAATGGACATGCATCACTTACATGTAGGTGACAATGACATGGATATGCTTCAATGATGTTTATTTGTGAAATGTGTTTTATTGATGCAAGTGTGTATACGGTATGTATGGAAAAACTCATATTCCAAAAAAAATTCAACCCAAATCCATGTACATAGCGAAATGATGTAGTGACATATTTATCAACATATTTAGACGTTTTAAGTAACGTTTTGGTTGCTACATATACCCCCAATGCTTTGACTAGTTTTGCTGAATCATTGTTTTTGAATAGTAGTTGTATTTACTCGTTTTAATGTGAATGTATTTTTTTTGAGAAATAATTAACATGTTGTTTCGTCTACGCTAACTGTAATGTAACTTCTAATCCAAACCAAATTGACGAATGACATTTTCCATTCCCTGAATATATTAACACAAAGAATCTATTTTTATGACTTTTTCCTGAAACGTGTACAATGCGTATTTTATTAACACATTTAATTCAAATGAGTAAAACAAAACAAGTACTTGTTCAAAGTGGTTATTAACTAGATATAATATTGCCATGATAATGAGCACAGGTGTGAGATGGAATACACGACTGCATGGTCCGAATGCCGCTAAAACATCGCCTGTAAAAAAAACTGTTAGCTTAGGTATAACAACTTTCAAATGAGGATGAAAGAATTAGAATTGTACATTTCCATGTAGAAATAATATATTGATACAAAAGGGATTTATTCAAATTTATCTTGAATGTGTATCCATAATCGACAATCAGCTGACAAGAAAGAGGCGTTGTGGTTCTGGAGTATTTACATACAGGCCACGGAGATAGTTCGGGTTCTCCTTTATCGAGACAAAGTAAATAAACGAAAGAATTATGATCATTGGCTTGTCTGGGAGGTCCATTATCGCGCCCGATTGACGTCATATCCATTTACCTCTACCTCTTGTCAGTTGCCGGGCTTCGACAGACAGTTACTGCAGATCTTCCCGGAATCCCTTTGGTGAAGATGACTTATGCGCTTGAAATGGTGATGAAATGAGGTTTGAACAAAGCGTATTTAGGTTGGCAACAGGAATGAGATTTATGCATTCGGTCGCCATAGCACCGCGTCTACCGGTCGTGATTGGGCTTTATCATTTCTGGATGTGAATGTATTGTCCTATAACTTATACGAGAAGGAAATGTGTACGTTTTCATGAGGCCTTCGTGGATATCTCATCTTCAAAACATATCTCAAATCTGCAGTGTCTGAAAGAGTATGATTAACTGGATAGGGGAGATAAAACATGGAGCCAAACTCATCACGAACAAACAGCTTCCTCGAGATTCGAATATCTTTAAATGAAATGCGATTTCTTCTTCCAGTACACAAGTCAAATATATTACGGTACGTTAACATAAAATATCATTTCCATTTTACAGTCTTATTAAAATCGACCTTGTTCCGCGGAATAAAATTTGCAAAATTATGCATCTACCGGGATACGAACAGGTTCTGTAGATTACTCCCCACAAGGTCTGAGAACACCCCGTGTAGGCGAATGTTCCGAACCAGTTTAGCACAGCCAAAGCCCAGTCAAATAGCTGACCAATCACAACGTAGTATTTAAACGGTCATTAAAGCATTCGGAACAGACCAAATGATAGCTGTTTGGAGTTATCTGCCCCTAGCTTCTCGCACCGATAGCATTTGTTGGGGGTCTTTTGATTGGCTACCCGAATTGCGCTCGCACACGCGAGTCTACGGGCTGTTATCAGACGGTTTTGCGTGGAACCTACGACCGATGTGAGTTCGTTTCCCGGTAGATGCACTATGTTGAAATTTTTATTCCACGTCGATTTTAATCAGACTGTTCCATTTTATTTCTGGTTTATCAAAAAGCAATAGTTGATTTGAATTGTAATAAACGAAAACGTCTTCTGTAAATTTGTAAGTTACTATGTATGTGTATACAGTTACAGTAATAATACGGAAATTACTAAGTCTATCTACACAGTTACAGAAGTAATATGTACAGTTACGATGTCTGTGCATACAATCTGTACATGTCATACAGTGAAAAGTAATAATTGTGTTGTGTCTTCCATCAACAAACTTTACTGTTGTTCATAGCCTTACGTTGTTGTTGTTGTTCGTCAGATTTCCTCTCCAGTATACCAAAGATTACACCTTGTAAGAAAGAAAAAGATTACAATTTTGATCGTTATGGAAAAGGTTAACAAGCGGCATTTGAATAACTTGATATGGATGCAAAATAATATTTCGAAATAGGATGCAATATCGTATGCAATCATAAGTTCATTCACCTTGTTGAATTTGCACGTTTTTTTTGTCGCATATGACCAAAATAATTCAAAACTTAGCCAATGAAGGACCTTGCTCACTGTATTTCAAGGGTTGAGTCACTGTTTATCCTCTGCTTGGGTTGGACACCAAACTGTAAGCATTACATGGGTCGAGTTCGTGTCTAACCTGGGTTTAATGATGCTCTCTTCAGAAATACTGGTTACAATTGTACATATTTTTGATAATAAAATATATGATCTAGTCTGCCCATTGTTAATTGTTTTCTTACACATGCTAACTTGTTGTTTTTTTAATTAACTCCCCTACGCATGGCACAACTGTTGCCAGTCATTATTACTGGCTGACTGAAGCCTTGCAGTATTTCCCTCACTTTCCATGCTAAAATAGTGGACCGCTGCACCTGAAATGATGTATGTAGTGGGCCCTCCTTTACTAGCACGGACACTATGAGCTAATGCGGCAAGGCTTAAAATAAATCAGCCTGTAATGGAGACTTGCAAGAGTTATATACCTTGCGTAGGGAAGATCGTTTTAAACGGGCTAATAGTGTATAAGATATCCCTCAAATATGCTTATATCGGCGCCCTCTTATCAAAATCTTCAAAATGTTTATTTTTTACCCTAGAAACTATAACTAGACAAGACATACAAGAGAATCACAATACTACTTATCTTTTTTTCGGTAAGCTAGAAATCTAAAAGCATAGAGGCAGTTGTTAACACTCCTAGCGTCCAATACACCATCATAATGGTAATCGTCTTAATATGGATAATGTTATGACAATAGTTAAATCATATTTATTGAACTATATTGTCTTTGTTATCGCTGTTCGTGTAACAGCTGGTTCCGATCCCATAAAGCGAATGAACGAATGTCAAATTGTACCTGGCAGTTATATCCGCGATTAAACTTCCGACTGGTATATTGACCATGTACAATTGTCTAGCCCTCCTTTAAAACCCATCACATGCCCCTACTACTCTCTTTATTCCCATGTACCATACGAACTCTTCAAAATTACGGAACCTCATAAATTATGAAGGAGTACATTGGCACAGAACCATATCATTGCCTGTGTAATCAGGCTAGATGTTCAGCCCACTTGAGAAATAAGGAAGCAGGTAAATGCATCACCTGGAGCCCAGTGACCCTCCACTGACCTGGGAAAGCAGATCTGGTAATCTGAAACCAGCTACACAGGGTCTGATGACGTCAATGCAAGGCACAACATCTGCAGTTTGAAGGTAGACAGTCATACTCCAGCGTGTGTATATATGTCAGCAGCGTGTAACGTTACATGTGTACAGAATATATCCATCATCCCATTCCTTTTCTTTCTGAAAGCAAATCCAGGTAATCAGCATCGCCTTATCATCCTATACATTCTGATTTTGGGCATAAGTTAATTTTAAGGAATGCAATATTTCGATAACGTATGCACGAAAAGTTCTTGGGGAACGTGAACTTCTTATTGTTGTGACGTTTTGTCAGTAGTATATAATCACCATGAATGCATTTAAAAGAATCCTCGACATTGATGAAATTTTGAATTTACTTTATTGCCAAACCTAACTAAACTAACCACTTATCAGTATATAATTTATATATGTAATTTTGAGCTAGGTTTGGATTCAAATAGTGATAACCTTGCTTTGTTACACTCCAAGGAGCCTATGTATCCCATACATGTAACAATCTAATATTAATATAGTTGCCTTTGTAGTATGCTGCTTCTGTGTAATGAGTCATTGTGGCAATCAGTTTGTTTCAAACGGTTTAACAGATGATTACCTTGTTCCAGATTCGATGAAAGAGCAGAAAGAGAGTTCTTTAGTATTATCTTTCAATCTTATTTGTCCTTCTTTGATCCGCGGTCTGGTTCTATGGACTTAGTTAACCTGTGCTGACCCAACTCACTAGCCCGGATACATCTGATAGTGGAAAGTTCAACTGGGATACACTGACTTACTGGTGCCTTTAAATTTAGGGGTACCCTTCCCTTATGATGGTAACAGTAAATAACAAACATACGGTGTTTTAGATGTCTCCATCCTGAATGTACGTACCTACACATCACACACACATTGCGTTTTTAATTTTCACAATCGTTAATGCAAGTACCTACATATCACAAACATATTCCGTTTGTAATTGTCTCTATCATGTTTGGTGATAACGACACGGAACGATACTTTAAACCGTTAGAAGTGTCCCATTAATGTTCAGGTATTTTAGTAGCCATATTTTAAACAACATGCAATCATGTCATCAAACGTGTGCGGTTTTGCACCACTACTTCCCCATGATATAATAAAAAACACAAATCAGCATTATTGACAGTGGAACGTCCCAATACTTCCAATCGATGGAACTATGCTAATATTCCCTTGCAAATCTAAAATGATCATTGTCATTTGATATCCAATATAAACAAGGAAAGAAGTTGCTGATCAATGACAATATTATGCTGAATTACAGTAAACAATCCCAAAATATATAATGTCATTATCTAAAATAGAACATGGATGTGAATAAAGCATTGATGTATGCATCAGACATCTGCAAATTACGTCACGACTGAGTTACATTGTTGTAATTAAGTATCTTGGAACCACTTTTGCATGAACCTAAACTTTTAATTAATTAAAACGAGAGGTGACCCCGTCAGGAAAGCTTGATGTTGGAATATTTTGAATCAGGCACTACAGACCGTTTGGACATACTGATTGTCTTATCGCCGCTAATGGCTGCAATACTGCCGAAGGGGCGTTAAACAATAACTCACTCACTCACTCACTGATTGTCTTACAGGGGCAATTGTATAAAACCAATGTATTACCTACGAGAGCAATCATATCGGGGTTCATATTTTTCATACGATGCCCTAGGGCAAAATATCACTTTGTCATGGTGACGTGACGTCATAAACAAAGCTATGACGTCACGCTTCGTCTATGACGTTGCATTCCAAATGCGGCGACGGCGGGTCGCTAGACTATGGTTGAAAGTGGATTTTAGCTTGTTATCATTAATTTCACGATTTCGGTAATAAAGAGAATAGTTTGGGTTTTATATATCAATATAAGAAACACATAATATTTCTTAGGTTCTCTTTATAAATGTGCCGCTATATCGATCACACATGAGTTATATATCTAGAGGTTCGCATGTCGCATAGCTTTTAGATAGTCCTTAGTTCCCTAACTTGTACCTTTGTTTAGTGTAAAGAGAGTTTTGAAAATAAAATATAAATAATCCCTGCTACCCCAATGTGAGGACGATATTATGATCTTGTTATACACTGTTCGACAACTATTTGTATCAGTTGTTACTGCTGTATCTCATAAGCGCAAACATTTTTTGAACAAACTGCTTTATACAGTTCTAATCGTAAGATTGCTTCATACAAATCACCAATAAACCATTGTCCAATAGGAAGATATCGACACACTATTGGATATTACATTTTACGTCAATAACACTTTTATGTAACCTGCTATTAACTAGTTTTCATATTGGTCTGTATTGGTCTGTTTAACTTACAAAAGGGTAAACGGTGTTTAATAATAAATAAATTAGATCAATGAGCGAAACACTACATGACCCAAGTAATACAGTAATACACCAATGCAATCTAAACATATTCAGCCATACATATCAGCAATTTAGATATTCCAAATAGTTGTGTTTAATAGTATCAGATGACAATTTTCCACTGCGTTTCTACATAGATATTTCACATATACACCAGGGAATGCTGTACACATGCTATGACAAGAACGATGTGTCTTTGTTATTACTATTCGATTTTTTTATTTCGAGATACAAAACAACATCTGCAATAATGTTTTTGCGAGGATAATGTATCTATATGAACAATCTGTTATTACATTTGTATAAAGATATACTCATTAAAAATACAGTAATTTTAAATCAGTATTGATATCCGTCTTGTGTAGTTTAACCTTGGACAGTTATTCTTTAGTATCTTAAGTGTAACACTACATGATATACGTGGCTCCCAGTACTTTAACAAGCATGGCCTATCTAAGTCGGTCATCACAGATATTTGATGCATAATTCACAGTGAATAACCTCAGTATGTGGGTGCTATTATCGGATATTCACATCATGTCACCAATATCAAATGAACTGAACAGAAATCCGATGAGGCTCTCTTACTTAACATATTTAAATTATTTGAAATTCCAAACTTCTATATCTTTTAGATCATATACGCATTCAGAAACATTTTGAAACTGAACAAATAAATCAGGCGACATACATATGTATGTTGCTCCCAGTACGAGGAGTGTATCCAAACACAAAACGCAACCAACATATTATGTATCATATGATGCAGTGCTGAACAATGTAATACACGTATAAATAGACAGGTGATGTGGTTAATTCCTGGTTTTATGGACCAGGAACACAACACTGACCTATCGAGGAAAGATCTAAGTCTAAGATCCATATGCATTTTCCGGGGTCCATGGAAACAGTTTTAACAACACTCACCATTATATTATAGTTGCATTGTGAATATTATGTAAAACAACATTTTCAGTCAACAGTGGTGTTTACTGTTTTGTTTCGACACTGAACAAATGATGTCATTGTAGATTTCCACGACGGTACCAAAGAACCATAAATAACGAAACACCAGTTTAACGTCACCCTATCTAATGACTCAAGTAGCAGAACTAATGAAGTCTTGCTCTTGAGCTCTTGACCAAACGGGTTACCGATCGCGAAATGTGCTTATGTAATCAATTAAATGATTACATATCTTGAATACACTTGGAAATTAATTAAGCAACACCCAATGTTTTAATAGCAACAACGTTCCGATTTGAAAGACGACCAATATGTCAGGAAAAGAGTGAGCGATTTTAGGTAGAACAATCATATAGCAGTGTTGAACCGAAAGGTCACTCAAATAATGGTTCGCTGTCTTTTGCATGACGGCTTTTACAATAATTTGATATTATGGTGTCAAAATCCAAATTCCATTGCAGTGGAAAAGGAAAGTCAATATGTGTTGCTGTAATGTTATTAGTGTCATTCTTACAAACTGACTTTTAAAGCAGTATGCACTTTCAAACTCATAAAATCATGAAACTGTCAATGTCAATAGACGTGTCTTAATGAATAAATACGGTCACTACTTACGGCATTGGCTTGTCTGAGCGAGAAGAAGTGTTTGATAAAAAGATTGAACTCAAATAATCTCAAATTTATTCACAGATCATGCGATTGTAGGCTTTTTCTCAATTATCGTTAAAAAGGGATTGAAAGTTTAAAGTCTGTCTGGCTTCTTAACATGCATGATAAAAGATGTTTTGGTTTGTAAATGTCAACATGGTATCAACAATGTTTGTTTTACAATAAATAAATTCTAAAGTTTGAAGTAGAGTTTATCTCCAAAGACAATAGTTATTTTAGGTAAAAATTCAGTACCATCATCACATCTTTCCTCATATATTCATAAATTTGGCATATGGTGGCTTGTTAGTTCAATGGATGCGTCGCTAAATAACCAATTATTATGTCTTAGGTGTTAAAATCCTTCAATTTATCCTAACAACCCCTGAGCACCACATTTCAGTTTACAAACTAGGGTGTTGCTTAATTAATTTCCAAGTGTATATAATCCACCAGTTTGACTGATTGATTACATACTTAAAAGCAAAGAAGCTTTAATTATACACACTGTGTTTCTGATGTTCTGTACTGATATTTAAATCTGTGTGGAACTATATCCTACTGCCACACTGCAGAAAGGTATGCTGGGGACACGGTTATCTCATTGTTATTCTGTTTGTTGTTACGTGAGAACAAACACAGCTGGTGTTGACAAAAGTGAATATCAATACGTTATGAGCAACATGTGCAAATATTGCTCTTATCAGCTGCAATTCACCATATGGGAGTAAGGCATTGGAGAGTCCGTCCTTTGTTACTTGTCGTCATTTTCTGACCAAAAAACCCTTATTTTGTATAATTCCTCTTGAATTATTCGACATTCATATCTAATAGTGAGTTATCATCAGGCACATACACATAGAATCTTTGCGAAGAGGTGATATAAATACCACTTTAAAAAATGAAGGTATTCTACAGGAAGTGCATCCACGATTAAGCATTTGTCAAAAATGTAAGACGTCATACCAGTGTTTAGAAGAAATTTAATTAATTGTCGACTAAATTTTGATTTGACTACCAAAGAACGAATGAATATTATTCTTTCCAAGATCACCACATTTTAAAGATTTATTTTGTTTCTGCGCTTATGTGTCTTTGAAGTTTGCTGTGGAAAGGTGTGGCATTGATAGTTCGATCATAAATGTGGTTTGCGTAATACGATTTGTGATTGGACCTTCAGTTTCTATGAAGGCCCGATACCCGCTATATTCAAGAGGTCCGTGTTTCGAATCCCACCATTGGCACGGCAACTTTGTCTGCAGTAGAGAACTGTTCTACAGTAGTAAGGTTTGGGTGCAATGCTACATTAAATATCAGTGCAGTACCGCTCATAGTTCGCGAATTCCAGTCGTTGCTCGCAGGTTTCACCCCAATACATAGCCATATGGTGTTGCAGGCTTTAATAATACTAGCAGCCGTGATATAAGTGGAATACTCTTGAAGGCGGCGTTAAAACCTAACTCACCTCACCTCACCTCACCTCACCCTCACCTAAGGAGCTTCTAAATCAACTACCCCAGCTTGTGTTGTGCATTTGTAATTTTATCCGCTGTAGCGGGTTATGAAATAATTTTCTAAATGTCATGCAATGCAACTGATAACTTCCCTAACAATATACGCATGAGTTTATTCCCAACAATACTGAATTATATATATATATAATACAATATAATATATACTTAGGCCTTAACAGTCCACAGAAAACAAGCCTGAAAAATAAACAATGGAGTTTGTTTTAGATATTATCCTCGGCCCTTCTGTGAAAGAAGTGAAAGCGCAGAGGAGCTATAGCAACGTGAGAGTTAACATGTATTTGCAGCCCACAGGAAAAATAAGGGTGCAGGACTGGTCCTTGTAGCACCTGGAATCTCCTGACCCTCCACTGACCCGGTAAAGTAGAACTGGTAATCTGAAACCTACTGCACAGGGTCTGATGACGTCAATGCATGGTACAACATCTGCAATTGAAACGGACAGGTAGACAGGTACTCTAGAGGTATTGCAATATGTCAGAAGAAGTTAGAGATCGTCTTTAGACAAGACAATGAGCTTTATTTCAAACACTTTTTATATCCTCCAAATGTTATTATTAGAAGCATTTTTTCTTGTCTTTACTTTAATTAACTCAAAATATATTTACAACCTGCAATTATCAATTAGACAATAATTACTTAAATTTTACAGGAATTGTGTTACCAACTATAGGATTGAACGATTTCAGGCATCGTCATGCCCCAATCTGTATTAAGACCATTGAAGCTCTTATAATAAATTGAGGATGATGCAATGTAAAAACAACCGGCGGCGAAAGAAGTAAATTACTCTGGCAGCATAGCAAGAATATATGATAATGTAGATAAAATATGATCAGTAACGACACTGGTAATACCTATATCGAGACTGTTGAATGACCATTGAAACTGCCAAGACATTGATATCAAGTTGTAGATTGGGTACCGGTGTGAATAGTTCATATACTTTCAAGGAAAACAACAATATTTTCATGACATTGTTATATATGAGATCACACTCAAAGAGCAAGTAAAATTAAAAAAACACTTTTCGGGAGCACGGGCCAAGTTACATCTTTCAGAGGGGAACTGAATATAAACAAAACTAAACTATGAGTTTTTGTACTCCATTTTTGTCGAGGTATCGGCGGTTGAGTGGTATGGTTTCGAATTTCGGGTACATTCAAACACAGTTCTACTTTAGCAAAGTATGATTATTATTATTATTATTATTACACATCAACACATCTGCTTTATTGATAAACCACAACTTGTTTTAATGAACCTGTCTGACAATATTAATGTCTATATCCGTCGAGTTTATGATATATAAAAAACGCGTTATAAATACATATTCTAAAATAGACGTATGACAGGAAAATCATCATTATACCTCATTAAGTTCGATCTTGACAATCCTGTCATGTTATTATTAGATGATATGGATTAATGTCTCATAAATGAAATATATATTCCTCTGAATGTTCAAAACAAATATATTTATCTATAGCTTTATTTGTTTCATACGCCCTTTTGATATTGGATTATTGTTTTATGCTCCTGTGTATGCTTTTAATACATACATGTATACGTAGTTGCTTTACATGTTGGGTTTGCACGATAATTTAACCTGAACTCTAACAAGTGCATAGAAGTGTCATTTTGAGTGCGAATATCAACTGATGGAAGTGATTCCGTTGATATTGTGTGGGCGAATTTATTTTGCACCATGTTTGTCCTATATACATTACACATACATGTATACTGTGATTGGACGATGACTGTAGGACGGCTCAGAGACATCCGGAAACAATTAGTAATCAGAAAATAGCAGTTCAGGTACTTACTTAATTTATATAAAGTGCGCGATCTCGAAAAGTCATCTGTATAAAATTACATCAGAAATATATAGAGGATATTATATGAGTGTCTATGTCATACTATGTTTACGACACGAGTGCCTGAATATTAGTATTTCCCGAGCGAGAGCGAGGGATATACCGATATTCAGGCACGAGTGTCGTAAATGTAGTATGACATAGACACTCATATAATATTCTGTTTATTACCGAAGTCGTGAAATTGATGAAAATACGCTAAAATCCACTTTCAACCATAGGCAGGCGACCACAGTCGCCGGATTTAGAATGCAACGTCATAGACGAAGCGTGACGTCATAGTATTGTTTATGACGTCACGTCACCATGACAAAGTGATATTTTGCCCTAGGGCATCGTATGAAAAATATGAACCCCGGTATGATTGCCCCCGTAGGTAATAATTACTTATAATTTCTTACTTTGAAGTTTACACGGATTCCCGAACGTTTGTTGGTTGAGAGCGCGGTCATATGATCAAAATGTTAGGGTTCATTATCCATGAACTCTTGGAAAATCGTTCATACTCGTGTGAACGCTTCCCGGTCGTGTGAACGTTCGACGGTCTACTGTTGGCCTAGTGTTTTATCCTGATTGAGCGTGCTTTTGTTAGCAAATTTCAAACGGTTACCATTTACCGACTTATTTGATTGATAAACATAATCTCAATATCATACTACCTTCTTAAATGATAAAATAAATAAAACATTTCAATAAAATATCGCGCATAACTGTTTGCTGTTGATGAACTTAACTAGTCACAAGGCCTATTCTAGATCTGAAAGACATTCACGATCGCTGGCTGAATACAAATAATGCAATCTAGATAAGCAAATACTCACAATCTAACCATTATGAACTAACGGGATTCGGATTTGAGCAGTCGTGGTAATGAAATATTTCTTTTCCGACTGTTGTTTACATAATATTGACGAAGATACAACAACAAATGGCGGCCTCCATGCCATGACGTCATTCAAAGGACGGATAACTCTGATCTCGTGTCCCTGACATATCAGATTATTTTACGCTTCACTCAGCATGATCAGTGTCACAGATTTCCAGTTTCCAGTTCAAACACACACACTGATATTCAATTCTTAAGTAAATGCGCTGTTAATGTTCAGTTCAGTCATGAACACTGTACCACTGTCTGCACCAAGCCCATACATATGCGTCACAGGCTCATACCACTGGTGTTCATACTGCCTTGTAATCCCTCTACTTGCATTCTCTCTACAATTAACAACACTTGTTCATGACATCTTCATGCCAGACACCATCAGAAGCATAACATATAATTCTGAGAAATAGTTTGTCTAGACAAAACAAATACAAAAATGTCGACAGTTTACCAAATGTTCATTGGTTTAAAATTATCGAAGATGTGACTTAAACATCCTCTCAATAAGGACATCCCCAAAAACTACCAATGTAATGTTTGTGTTCAAGATGAATACGTTAGATGCGTGTATTACTAAATGACGTATTCCGCTATTTTACGATATGTCACATTTTTTACGAGAGATCGCAAGTTTGATTGAAAGTGTAAGTCAAACAGTTTGATCTATCGCACGCAAACGGTTGTAAACAAGAATGTAACTTCATAATACAAGTATGTATACGACTAATGAGCTTAAGAGTTAACGTATTAAGAGTGCTCCAAAACCCTGATGCTTATTGCTTTCTTTAGTGCATCTATAATAGGTCTACAACAATGTTGGAAAAAATCCCACACAGAAATATCTTACAAGTTTTCCAACGTTAGAATGCACATTTATATAAATGTAACTGCATTCTCTTTGCTATAAATGCGAACATGTCACAACATTCATCGTTTAATTAGTAACAGTGGAGCCATGTTCTGGTTTATCGCAACGTTATGTCGAATAAGGACAGTTCAACTTTTAAGTGGCATATATTTCTAAAGCAGTTTGCAATACGCTTTATCGTAAACATATACGTTTTATTTCAGAGCGATTCCTTCTGGCCGTGTAGACGTTCATATCCTCGACGTGATACAGTACCGACACTTAAGCATGAGTTCAGCGTCCACCACACACAGAGAACCAGTTAATGTCAATTTAAGAAAATTGAATCATGTTTAAAAGCTACATTCACCGCGACTACTTGACGCTAATAGTCGAGATGTCGTAGATTGCTAAGATTCTCGGTTCTTTGAAGGGCATTTAAAAGTGACATACATTTGAACAGGAAGATTTCCTGGAAAACAACTTTTTTAAAAATTGTGTTAATGTGAAAATACACGACATTTCGGAGTATATGCACACTCCTTCATCAGGAGGAAAGTAAGGAAATAACAACATAATGATACATTTATACAGCAAGCAAAACAATAATGTTAGGAAATTCAATTAGGGAGATTAAAGTGCATGAGAATGGTATACAATGGGAATTTGTGATACAAACATGAGAGGGGTAAGTAATTGAGTGGTGAATAAAGAGTGGCCTGTAGGCTTTATTGAAGATGTAAGTAAATATATACAAATTGATAAAACGAGGGAGGCTAAGTAAGAAATAGATATCATAATGTGTTTGTTAACTGACTTATAAACGGTTTGAAAGGTGCAATTTAAAGTGGTATAAATGCCGGAGCTTGTCGACGGCATTTATACTACAGTTTAACTTGAACTTTCAAACCGTTTTCAAGCCATTGAACAAACACATTATTAAATCTATTTCTTATAAATTCAAACTTTATTTATTTAAGCGATTTCTAAACAGTAAATAAACTTTTGAAAACAAATAATCTCTGCAAACAATGTACAGTGCATGATAAAACAAATGTTCAGTATTGCCTTAGATCAGTCGCTAAGCTCCGCCCCCAATAACACCGCATCACTTATGTGTCACCGCGAGCAAAACGTTGTTCACAAGAAATATGATTCAAATATTTTATTTTGGTTGTAACATGCTGTTTCAATCAGACTAAAATTAGAATTCACGTTGTAAGGTTTTTAAAAAGTCCAATCAAGAAAGAGCATGTGATAGCAGTGTCATAATTGCGCAATGATACAATGATAAAGTAGTACCGCAGATTATTTTATGTAAACGTCAGTTTATGAAGGTTATCCTTTTCAGCTGTCAATCTTGTGTTTATGGGAATACATGCCGGTCACATGACCTTGTTTAATCCAATCAGCAGAGAGCATATCACTTAAATTTCAAAGTCTGAATTTATATGCCTTTATTGAAATTCATAAACGTTATCATCAAATACATATGTCTTTTGTAATATCCTTTTATTAACTCGCTTGCTCATATACATATGATTTTACCTGAGTGTGTATTCATATCTCTATAAAATCAGATACATTGATTCTCCTTTGTGCCTATTCTGTAAATAAGACATGTGTTACTGATCATTTATTTTTCAAGTGCCAACAGATAAACTCATTTTAGAAAGATATCCAACAGTGGATTAATGCAATTGCACATTTAAAAATAATATTCACATGGAAAATTATTTTACTTGAATATCTAGCCAAAATAGTGACCCTTTAAATGTAACCATTCTTTTAACGAAGAACTTATATTGAATTGCCATAATAAAAACTATTGTAACTATGGGTAGAACTCAAAGAGAGTGTCACTAGTATGTTATAACAAATGCTATAGCTTATAATTACTCTTCTTGTCAGTATGACAATTTTGTGAAATTTTGGAGTTGCCACCACTTATATAATGTCTTGTTACATAATCATTTACCTTATGTCCATCCGAATTTTTAAACAATGTTTTGTATCAAATGTACCCTGTATCCCACCTGTGAACCCAAAGGGGCACCTGGAATTAATTACAGTATACTTGGAATCAAGATTAAACATAAGTTAACAACTATTCAAAGTGTGAGGTCTCGCAAAGCCATCTGCAGCACATTAGTCCGAAGGTTGGTTTACAAAATCTGCTCATTGATGTTCCTTTCAATTAATAACACTAAGCAGGCAGTCTGCGTACATGTACATGTATTCCTCCAGTTAAGCGCGGTTGCAAGTTCCGTTGGGTCTCTTTGGAATGTTCTATTCGCTTTGAGAGTATTACTGCATATTTAAACATCATTAGGAATGTATGGTTCTAGTTTTGTTACATGTGTATGGTAAATACAGAGAAGCAGCTGATGTACTATATTGCACCTCATGTAAATTATATTGAAGTCCCATAAATGTCTGCTAATAATTATTGTCATGTCTGAACGAAGCGATTACAGTGACAGATCCCTGTTGAGTTGGTGTATCCAGCCTATTTACTTAAAGAACATTTATTGTACTACAGGCTGTGCCACAAAGAGACAAGAAAAAAGTTAATTTTAATTTTAATTGAAGCAAGTTGAATCATTTAGGAATCTACCAGAGCTTTGGGAACGCTACTTCGATTGGTAACTATAACGTAAGTTCAAGGAAGGTAACTTAAGGTTGAATATATGCATCTACTTACACTTACAAAACATATGTACTTTATATATACATATATGTCTAAATAAAGTTTCAATGCTGACCATTGAATTGGATACTAATTAGTCAACGGCGGATTTAAATGAATTCAACATATATTAATTTGGATTCGATCTTTTATACATTGCTCTACATTCAATAAGTAAATTTTTTAAAAAAACAACCACGAATAGATATTTCGTTACGATTTGCCTGGTTTTCTACACACTATATAGCTAAGCACTACACAAACCTACAAAGTACCACGTGACCCTAACAAACCATCCTTACTTACCTATACCTGTGTTTTCTACATGTAAGTGTTTGGAAGGGTGGGTACAGGTGAGTGTACGTGTGGTAATGTACGAGGCCTAAAGCTGATGATATCTCCAGAACCCTCACTATGGAGTTATTATAACATTACTTCCGCGGCTATTTATACAAGTGAATTATAATGTCATTCGCTCAAAACTGTTTCATGAGGGATATGATTAAATGTTAATTGATTATAAAATATCATAAATGAATGAAGGTTGAGTGGTTATCTGAACTATCGTTCTTAGATACGAACACCTGAGTTTGTTTTTTATAACGTATGTATAACGATATTCATGTTTCAATTCTGGTCTTTCAATAACTGTGCTTTCCAAACAGTAAATGATTTAAGTACAAATGGCGATGTAAATAATTTAATTACCAACAAATAAACATTCGCTTATTCGTCTTTATAACTAACTCAATCAATAAATTATACAATAACTTAATGAAACAAACATGAACTAAAATTTAAAAAATGGCAAAAGTTGTTTTCCTAATTATAAGGTTCCTCAGTGCACTCGTTAACTTTATGAAAGATAAAACACTCTCTCTACAAAGGAAACCAGACTCTCTCAGATGTTCCTACGTATGATAATGCAGATAAATCACAGCTCTATATAACCATGTCTTGGTGTTGATAAAAACGCCGTTTTCAAGCAAGGGATCTTCAAATTAATTGACCTTGCTTTAATATATGTTGATATAAAATAATGGGCACATAGAGTGTACAAGAAGAATATCATTTAATTTATCATTTTCAACAACTATTTAGGATTTATACCAGCTAGAGACAATCGACAAATGAAGTCAATTAATTGGGTGATTATTATAAAGAAAAATATGTCATATAATGATGGAGATAATCGAATTTCGAAATGAGTCGTTAATAACTATCTACCGTATTCCAGTCACGTATTACTTAAAAACTACAAGGCGATTAGCTTTATACAAATAATACTTCAATATTTCAGAATGAACTATGGTGGAGAGGAAGATCAATATGGATCTTGCTATGAGAGTCTAAAATTGTACACCTGCTGCTCGGAGTTGAAAATACCTTTATTAGAAACGTGTCCGACATATCTTCTGTCAATATATCTTCGATAACGTCATTGAGGTTTATTGACCAAAGAGTGTAGGATAAGCTTTCACAGTTTGGGAAAATATATACAACTGACAGGACAAAATCCATTCAAGTACTAATTAGAGAACGAAGGCGCTTTCACTTCCGTGTTTTGAGTTCACTGTACTACCAGGTCGATTCAACCCAAGTCGCCTTAATGACTTAGTACCTCGTATGTAGGTAGGCTGCTTTGAGAACCTTCGGTTATATGTTTGCACCAACTATTAAAAGCTGTTGATACCGCCCACTAGAAAGATTTGGAAATTTTGTTTTGTACAATAGATAGATAGCTCCCGACGAGACACAATCCATGTAAGTTTTGGCACGCTTATATCTGATTGCCCAATAACATTGAGACGATTCGATGCAAAATATCATGTGTTTGGTTGCACTACTAGTTTGATTGTATATACATTTACTACAACATTTTCTTTATTTCTAAATGTGCAGTGAAAATAACCACTTCACGTATCTATTACATACAGAATGATAAATGTGCTTGATGTGAATTTTGAGACCATGAAAACAAAAAGAACTTGCGCATGGTTAAGTATTATGGAGACAGTTGGTCGTCTATTCATCTTTTCTTAAAGCATAACAGCAGTTCAATGTAGTGTCAGCATTATATGCTTAAAGTAACATGATGTATTCAATTATGAATAGTGTGATATCGGCAATATGTATCTATTGGATGGTTTGTTTAATTACTCTTTTTCACAAACATCACAAAGTTCATGCCATCACTAATAACGTTATGCCTCAAATGCATGCCAGGGAGAAACTGTAACCTGGCAATAAAAGATCAGATTTGTCATTCTAGAATTTCGCGTGTTGGAGTCTGAAATGACTCTCCCGCCACATACTGGACTAGCTCCATTTGACGCTAAGAGTTGAATGGACACTGCCTGCTTTTCATGAAATTTTATTTAGATTTGATATATCCTAAAATATCAAATATCCTGATTTACGTCCAAATAATCTCACTCGACATGCATATGTATCCCCTAACGCCAAATATTTGACAATAACGTGATTTCAATGAAACTCGAAGAGCGGCTTATATACATGATCAGAATTCATGCGCCTCATATACAAGTATACAAGTTATATGTTCCATTGAACACAATAAACCAATATATATATATATATATATATATATATATATATATATATATATATATCTCTTTGTCTGCTACATATAAGTTTTCAAAATTACGTTTGGCCTATTGACGCGCGCCAGTCGCGTAACATTGTCCGGTTTTCGATTATAATCACAACTAAACATCTTAATAATGTAACTCTACTTAACAGATATGCACTAAAAGGGTAGTTTTCGACAACAGTAATTACTTCTCGATAAAATAACACCCTTGGTAACTTTCACCTATGTAACTACAAAAAACATATGGATTGTCCCTTTAAGTGTGGCAAAAGACCCAGACTAAGATGTCTCTATTTAAATTACCCAACCAAATTAATATGTGAAATCAGATTCATTTAAAATAAATGTTCACATCTCATTTCATGCACTGTTGATAGTTTAAACATCTTTACTGTCAATTTTGGATAGTGTCTAACTCATCAATAATGCCAGAGCACTGGTCAAAGGAATAAGCATCAAATAATAAATGGGTTCACCTAAAACTTACAGTTCAAAGGACCAAATCATGTCTCTGTACGCGTTAATTGTTAGTCAAAAGGTCTCGTCATCGTCATCGTTAATCCCGTAAAATTGGGTCCGATGAAATTGACGTAACATTAGAACTATTGCATCTAAAAAGGACATGTGTGTAGAGGTGAGGGCAGTTGCAGTCGTTTTCAAGAGTATTTCACTTATGTCACGGTTGCTAGTATTATTACAAGGAGAAATACAACAACGAAATGGTGGAACTGCCCTTAAATTTAACGAAGCATTGCACCCAAACCGTACAGCATATTGAACAGTTCTCTACAGCAGGCAAAGTTGCCGAACCCCTGGCGGGAACCTCGCGCCTCTTAATCCAAAACCGAATGCGGTAACCACTGCGCTATCCATGTTTACCGAAACAGGTGAACAATAGTTTAATAGTAGTTGTTGTATAATGTTGGATACAGTAACAAGAGTCTTCAATTGTCGTTGTTTTTTTTTTACCCCTGTAACAGTTCTATGTAAAATCATAGGAGTAAGTTTTGAGAAAATGCTTAACTTACAATGGGATTTTTAGGATATCCTTGTGATATCCCTTTATTAAAATTGTTATAACAACCCATCAACAGGTTTTAACAAACTACCACCATTTATATTGTAATAATTCTCTGGCTGTGACCATGTGAAATAGCCGTTTCCCAATCCAAATAACCTGTGAAGCCCCTCCAAATACATTCGGTGCATAATACGATCCGATCACACTGGCAAATCGCCCTCCATGTGTTTGTAGACCCATCAGAACTCGACAAATTTATCATTAGAATAATAAAAGAAGATAAACCTTGGAATAAAAGCAGGACTTGTAAACATTCGATGAAATCTGAACAGAAATTACTGTCGAAATTTGAAGAGTGTATCTGGACTGGTATGATAACAGACGTTGAACTATTGCATTCGACTTCACTGATAAGACTCGAGAAGAGCTCGAGGCTGGGTGTTCCATCTGGTGCTGTCACTGCGTGTCTGTCTACCTTCTATTATCTATAATCAAGGTTTTGTTAGAAATCATGTAGAACATCAATTAATGGAAATATCATATGCATTTTTTCATATTTATATAATTGTGGTGCTTAGTTTCCAAAAGAAAATACACCAGTTAATAGACAGGTGTTCCCCTTATGGTTTTATCCCGGGGATCAGAGAAATGCATTATCATATATTTGACTATGCAACAACACCCACCGCGTTTGGTGAAGCTATAATTAATATCTTTGTGCTCGGGGTTTTTTCTATACGCCATTGGTCTTGATTTAAAACAAAATCCAACTATTTCGTGAACGAGAATTGCTTTGGTTTGGTTTTTATATTAGATACAATAATAAGATAATATATAAAGTGAATGATACTAATTATTTAATATAAATGTATATGGACATTGGATATCCTAGACAAAATAAGAACACATAATTCGTTAAACAAATTGTAAACTCCATATTATTATATGTGTATTCTAAATAAAGAAGCATCACAGTTTGCTGTATTTTTATATTTCTGTGTAATTTGGCAAATAGGAAGAAATTGTGACATTTCATCAATATGATTAAACATTGAATTATTATGACAACATTTGCAAATATTATTTTCTTGTTATCATAACCCAAGTAAGTCACTGTAGGAAACCTAGTAGTGAAAAATAGCATATAAACTCTGGGTAAAGGTTCTAAAAACAACAAGTGTCCGTCTACCCTTTGCAACTTACTGACAACATGGAAAAAACGAGACAGACTTAGTATATCGTGGAACAGCCGGGGTCATTCAGTGCTCTGTACTCAAGACGTTAACCTTTCTGTGTAAAGGAAGAGTGTATATGTCAATGCTTCATGACTGTATCAATGCAAATCAAAGAGACAATAAGAGTGTATGTACAATGTGTTTCAAAGGTAACCTAAATCACGCGGTATGCATATACTGCCTGTGAATCTTCAACTAAAATAACTAAGATAACATTCCTGACCTGAACTTTACATGTCATGTCAGTAATAGGTTCACACAGTGCACTTAACATATTTGATCTTGTCATCAAAACGTCCTTCCTTAACTATGGAGTTCCTGAAGGGTCGGTCTAAGGGCCGACCCTATTCACCTTGTATATTACACCACTAGAGCACATTCTACAAAGCCTGCCTCATCATTTTAATGTCTAATTTCTCCACACCTACACCTTCTGAAGCAGCCTAATCTGCGGACACATCACCGATTGCTGCTACGACATTAACCGTTGGATGACTCCTAAATGAATACCCTAAATGAAGAAAAGGCTGAAAACATTCTCACTGGACCGAAGCGTACGCGAAGCGTACGCGGTTGAATGCATACATCAGCTCAGTAGCAGTTGGAACAAATGAGATTCGCCTCAGCAGTAAGGTTAACCATCTTGGGGTCATCTCGGACACTGATCTCAGATCAGATCAGATCACTCAAATCCCATCACCTGCAAGTGCCTTATACAAAACTGAAGACTTACAGAGAACGATATCTACATTGTAGATATAGCAACACTCAAATCGTCACAATCCTATTACATCACCAGTTAATGACATCACAGGGCTTTGACATCACTGAGAACACTGCTGACAATATTATGACTTCACAAAGTTGATGACGTAACAATGCTATGATGCCACAATGCTGATGACGTCACAATGCTATGACCTCTCTGAGCTCACTGCTGAATAAGTCAAGTGGCAGTTTTGTGTTCATTATTTTGTTAATAAATGTTGAAGAATGATTTTGAATGATAAATAAAATCTCACACTCGTGTCTTCTGATATCAAATATATCAACACTCGTTGATTAAAGTAAAAATATTCTCGGCAAGCCTCGGATATTTGTAACTTTAATAAACTCGTGTTGATATATTTGATATCAGAAGACACTTGGGTGAGATTCTCTATTTCTCTTCCTCTGCAGCCAAACTGTGGAATCCTCTTCCAACTGAGATAAAGACCGCCACATCACTAACTGTTTCTAAAAAAATGTTAAAACGCATCTGTCCAACCAGGCTTTCTCTTCCTGTCTTACCATGGAGGCATTGCGCATTACACATGGACTATTTATTTATTTAAATAAAAACAAACACGTCCTATAAAGTATTCAACTTGTATTGACTAAAACAAACATTCAATCATATTATATATATTGGTTTTCAAATGCGATACAATAGAGATATAATAGGGTAATAGATAGACTAATTTGGCTCTATAAATGTCTACACTATACCAATAGTCAATAGAAGTCTTGATCTGTGAAGTGTCCGAATAATGTTGATAACCGTGCCTGTTGTCAGTGTTGACAGATGAGGATATAAATGTCTACAATATACCAATATACCAATAGTCAATAGAAGTCTTGATCTGTGAAGTGTCCGAATAATGTTGATAACCGTGCCTGTTGTCAGTGTTGACAGATGAGGATATCTTAATGCAATCATATAATGTCCAAAGTATAGAATCCAAATATAGAACGTCAGTCCTTTAGTCCCTTAGGTTCCACAACGTTGTCTGAACACTCTCTAGAACACACCGGACATGGGAAGTGAAGGGAGCTAAATCTGAGTACTCTTTGTATCCTACATCTAGCTTCAAGTTCTTTCACTGAAGTCCAAATCCTAGTGACCCTTGCTTAAACGTAGTTTCTTACTCGAAAGGACATTCTTTGTTTACACACATATGTGTTATTACTGAGGGTAATATTTTTATGACGTTATGACGTTATGACGTTGACAATTTTATAGCTAGCGCACATTCCTTAAAACATTAAAACAATGCCAATGAAACCATTCATCAGTGCTACAAGTTTGGAAATCTTTATAAATACAACGTTTTTAATTTCACATGATCCGAACGAAAGCAAGAATGAGGACACGTACAGTCGGTGAAATTACTTGCACTTTTCTGATAATCCATTCTCATAACATACTTCATTAGTCAACCTTCGAAATAAAACCATTTACTACAGAATATACGAAACACTTGACATCAGTGAGTTAACTCTGAATGTATAGACAGAGTTACCTACCGCCTACAGTGAGTAATTGCTAACAGACACCATACTGACAAGTTCAGTCAGTGGTCCAAGTCATTAGTGCAAAATCGGAGTTTAACTGGAGAATTAGGGATGAATTATTCTTCTGTTAGTGAGTTCCTGATTTTATATTTAAAAAATCGGTATTATTCAAATTCCTGTTTGAAAATAATCGAAGTCAAAATTTAAAAAATAAACAATTAATTACAATTGTAGTAAGTAATATTGTATAAGTAAATGTATTCATCACATGACGGAAAGGAAAGTTCTTTTCCAATGTCTTACAATGACAACTGTACATACGTCTTAAGATAACTCTTTTTTAACAATTCATTTTCTCACCTGAATATCTGGAAGTTTTCTCCTCTGTTTGTTATTAAACATCAACAATTGGGATGTTTAAAGCTTCGAAATCAAGCTATGGAATAATTTAGATAACAGACATTGATTATTCACACCAGGTTTTATATTTTCAGTTGCTTACGTTAGTTTTTTGTTTTATAAGTTACCAGTACCAGCACAGGTGTAATTACCCACATGAATTATTGATATTTGAAATCTTCAGTTTTATAAATGATTATGGAAGTATTAAAAAACTACGAATTATTGTGCAAATCGTTTTTCTGAAGTAAAGAGAACATAAAAACGTAAAAACCTCTGTTCCTACTGAAATGACTATAACATTGTATCAGAAATCTTAATTGAAAAATATCATATTCAGTCTATCATCAATCATTGCCATGTTTATAATAATTTATTGATGCATATGAGTGTATTTGTATTCGCATGTACCGCCGTGTGTTTGTTGGTAAATAAACTGTCAGTCTGTAACGTCATGAACCTTAGTGTAAACCATGTGGACTATTGTTAAATATAACAAATAAGTATCAAGTATCAGTTACAAATACTATTACATATGATATTGACAATGCAAGATTCTAGACTCCAGGCAACATCTATGATCGGCATTGAGATGTAGTTCAATGTAAACATTACTTTTTTTCAAATATGAATCAAATACAAATGTTATGGTAAACCTTTGGAATACAGCGAAGACGAATATGTAAGGGATTTTCAAATCATATCATACATTTCTTAAAACACCTATAAACTTTCCATGGTAATGCTGATTTTAACTCGGCAAAGCACCAGCTGACCCTTACAAATATACTGTACCTGACCTCAACATATGTGTAGTATTTGGACGGAAGTCTGTTCTAGAGTAAAGATTGTACATGGAGGCAAAGGTCGATGCTATTTCAAGAAATGTGCCATTGCCTTATTGTTGCTCTGTGGTTCATAATTAATCTTATATTGTAAGGATGAGTTGGAACTGATTTTCCCTCAGTATCCTGACTATTCCAAAGTGTATATTTAGCACTGACATGTATGCACCTTAACTACTTACTGACTATATAAACTCCTGAATGTCACACAAACCATTTGTCTCATCTGTTTTATTCTTTTGGTAGATGATATCCTTAGAGATGGAAATAACATGGTAGGATGTAATCCGTTTTGAATGGTGGTGTCATTCGTTTTAATTTACAATCGGATAAGGGAGATGGGCAGAAGTCAACCATCATTATATTGTATATTAGGTAGTTAACGGACCATAACATTTTTTGTAAGTGTTGTGAAATGTGAATAAATCATATTTGATAACAGATGGTTCCTTCATCATACCCTTTTCACAAACAATGTAGGTATCATTTAAGTCATTCCCTTTTATTAGTTTTTGTTTATTATGTTGTTTCAACCAACCTACCACTAACATTACCAGAAGACCTTCCTCAAAACTGATAAACCTGTTTCATCAGAAAACATACCATTGTATACATGTATATCAAAACACATGTTCGTCTGTTGGTAAGCCAATTTCTCCAAATTGATGTTATTATCAAATGCCATTGTAAAATGCTTATAACTTAATTTCATTATTTGAAAGCTATATCTCAAGCACGAAATAAACATTAAAAGATGTTAAAATGAATGTTCTGCTTAGGCAGTTTAATATAAGCTATAGAGAAGTTCATGAAGAGAGGAAGATACGATTGAACCACAGCTAATGGATCAAGAATTGGGTTGTACTCATAACCTCAAGGTATGCTACTCTCTAAATCTTTGGAATCTTTGTAGTACTGTTTCTCAGAAACATACGTGAATTTTGTTTATTCTAAGCACACACACACACACACACACACACACACATACACACACACACACACACACACACACACACACACACACACACACACACACATAATAACACTAATAACACAATGTACTTGAAATATATTACTGGTGTCATAGTTTGATAATTGAATATTTGACAACAACCCCCTCTTTAATCATGTGTATCCGTTCTGTCATATAACCATATGTATCAGAAAATATTAAAAAGTATTATACCTCTATTAAATGTGTAAGAATATCATTGGCCAGTTCGTACCACGTGATCCAAAAATATATTTGTACATTGACCTCCGATTCCAGTGATGAGGTCAGTTTTGTGACAGAAATTTATGTCACTGACCTGAGATATTGACTCGTCACGTGATTTGTTACGTGACTGTTTGTTTTGACAAAGATGGCGTCAGCTGATGGGTTCTATTTGACAAATTAGAAAATACATACTATAGTCTTAAGAAGAAAAACAAAAATTTCGGTATAATAAAACACTCGGACCTGACTCCCTCGGCGGTCTGACCTGACCTCGACCTGCGGTCTTGGTCACGTCAGACCTCCTCGGGAGTCAGGTCTCGAGTCCTTGTATTTCACATAATGACCTCACCATGAGTAATTAAGTGTATATTATGGACTCTTGTAGAGGTCAATATTGTTTTACCCAGGTCAATGAAAACCAATATTTGCCTCTACAAGAGTCCATAAATGTTTTTTTATAAGGCTCAAAGAAAATATATCTAAAATGAATGGAGCTTCTTTACCAAACGACTAGCAACAATAACTAATGTAACGTCAATGAACACACGCATCATTGACCTCACGAAGAATCTATATGTGTTGGTGCATGATTTGGAGAAGAACTAGCACATACGAGTTGTGTTAAAAAATACCCTTTGTTCAACAAAACGTCGGCAAAACGATTCATTTTCAGCGCGAAACGCAGACATCAAAGGTGAACAAACGTTGCTTTGCATTACGTAACAATGGTTGCCGTGATGTCAGAAAGATATTACGTCAACAATGGGTCGATATTAAAGTTAATTGATAGGTCCATTGTTCTCAAGTCAATATCGTTTTCTATGGACTGTCGTGTGACCGTCTTTGGACCAATCAGCACTTGTAAAAACATGTGACCATATAATAACTGACTTTGTTTGACAATGTAATATATACCTCATCTAACAAGGTAGAACATTTATTTTGAAACTACGCAAGTTTTCAGAAATAACAGATTTATCATGTTGATACAATTCTTCTTCATGATACCTCATGTTTAATTTGCAGCAGTAAGTTGTTTTGTCTGTACAGCTCCTTGAAAGTTATTATAGGCAAACTTTTGTAAAATTAACATTGTTATACTGTAAAACATACTGAATGTGTAATTTCTGTGTACTTGCAGTCTTCTACCCTTTTGAAAGCCTTCTGAAATAAAGTGAAACATGTAGTTTGTCCGTGTGTTATCCAGGGAGGCCGGGGTTATCTGTGTCAAAACAGAACACAACATGTAACCCTAAATCAATAATTCATCAATTTATGGATCGGCTGTATCCATATTTATAGCGGAACAACTCTTTGAAGATAACATTACAAATGATGCCCCAATATTTCAGAAGAAACATGAGTGGAATAAAATGAATAGTTTAGGGCAAGTCTTTGACGGGGATGGGGGAGGGTTCATTTTGAAGTGAAAACAGGATATTCTGGATAATGACTTCTAAGCCGTTATAAATAAAGAAGTTCCTTATGAATATGTTGCATATTTGTCATGCTTTCCCTAATGACCCAACAGTTAAAGTTGTTATCGTCATCCACATACACTCAACCACAAAATAAACGTCACCATACAAAATGCAAGATTATTCAATCCACGAGTGATGAACACAACTGAAACAGAGATACGTTATGTCTTAAGAAGCCAACTAAACTCATCTTGAATTTTCAAAACATTATCTGTTAACAAATTCTTAAAAACACGCGTTTCAAGAATTGTCATTTTCCTATCTCCTTAACAAAACAAGATTAGAGAGACAAAAGGGGCTTTTTTGGTTTGTTTTTGTTTGTTTTATGTCGTCCTACAGTAAAGATGCGTCAACAAAATTAAGTTTAAGAAAGTTATTAATGTCGACAACATGTTTGATTAATTACATTTCTACATTTTTTTTACTTAAATGCCAAACGCTCTGGCCAAAAACCATTTTGGAAAAGCGATTTCAGCACCCCAAGCACATATGAACTGACATAAAAAATAAAAGTATTATACGCTGATGCATGAACTTGTGATTACTCCTTTATGAAACATGTGTCTATCGAATACATTCAAAATCTACTTTCTCAGGTAGCAGTATTTTGTTTTTACACTGTTGAAATTAATGTGACGTTTCTTTTGCGGTTGAGTGTATGTCACTGTAACAAACCTAGTAGTGAAATAATAGCATATAACTTGGAATCCCAAGTCCTGCTAATGACCATTAACATATATAGTTGGATAAAATTGTTGACATTAACGAATACCACAGATTAACACATGCATTCAGATGTATACAAATTACTAAACGATGGTTAATGCACTGGGCCACGTATGTGTACAATAGGCAGCCTCAATTAGGTACATGTCCTTTTCAAGTAAACCTCCATACAAGCTGGTTTTTTTTCGGAATATAATCGAGAATATGTATGTGAAATGTGGCCAATTAAGATCATATGACTGAACTTTATCTATTTATGGTGCAGTTAAACACGACAATCAAACAATAAAAACATGCTGATGAAAAAGTTGAAATACACTACTTAACTTCCCAAAATCCACAAGAAACATTAGTAAAATGGGACCAAATTAGGCCAAATAATGATAACAAGTATGACTCAAGTCCGCCAGTTTAACCACTTTTTTGTAAATTAAAATCCTCCCTGAAATCGTGACTATTCAATAAGTTTTAGCTTCTTACTTCATCAGTCAACCTTCGGAATGAAACCACTCACTACAGAATATACACAGTTGACATCAGTGAGTTACCGCCTTCAGTGAGTAATTGCTAACAGACACCATACTGACGAGTTCAGTCAGTGGTCCAAGTCAATAGTGCAAAATCGGCGTTTTACTGGACAATTAAGGATGAATAAATATTTTGTTAGTGAAATTCGTGAGTATCATCGGTGTTATTCAATTTCCTGTAACCAAAATAATAATTATGAGTCATTACAAATACACACCTAATCATAATTGAAGAATATTGTTTAAGTAAATTTATCCATCAAATGACAGAAAGAAGAGCCTTTTCTGTCTGGTGGAGAACTCTCTATAAGAAACTATACTGTCCGACATTATGGTGTAAGTAGTAATGCAGATACATTTATTCTTTTGTGTAAATATATGGCTGCCTTCTCCTCTGTATGTTAAATAGTTAAAGTTGTTTGTCATCGAAATCAAGCTATGGATTACTTCATATAACATACCTTGCATATTCTTAACAGAAGTTACCATTACCAGCACAAGTGTAATTAGCCACAGGAAATATTGATAGTTGAAATCTTCATTTTCATAAATGCAACTGATAGTTTTGAAAAACTATGAATTATTGTGCAAATATTTTTTTTCTGAAATAAAGAGAACATACATTTAAGTTCACTCAAATACTCCATGCCTGTAGTAACAACACCACGTTTCAGAATCAAAGCATCATATTCAATCTATCATCATTGCCATGTATATATTTGTATATTGAAAATGTATAATCCGCCAGGGACTCGGTAAGCTTGTCTGCTGTAAGGAACTGTTGCAGTAAGTAATGCTACATAGAATTTCAGAACAGTACCACCCATGGTTCGCTAGTTCCCCGTTCCACCGCAATACATAGCCATCATGGCATTTCGGATTTTCTCTGCAATAATACTAGCAGCCGTAATAAAAGTAAAATACTTGTCAAAGCGCCTTTAAACCCAAACTAACCTCACATAACCTTGTATATATTTTATATCCTCGTGTACTGCCGTTGGCCGGTTGGGAAATAAACTGGTCTATCTGCTGTCTGTCACGTTATAATCCCTAATATAAACAGTGAGGAATATCGTTTTGTATCAAATACAATGATCAGGTTTCACTTACAAACACCATTACATATAATATTGACAATGACAGATTCTAGACTCTAGGCAAAATTCATGATGGACATCGATAAGCTGGTAGTTAGTTCAATCTAAACATAAATATCAAATATGAGTGTATAAACAATATATTGTAAACAAACAGTGAAGAGACAAATGTAAGCCATTTTCGAATCATATAAGAACTCTTAATACACATATAGTTTTCAACGTAACGCTGATGTTAAAAAAGCACCAGCTGACCCATAGAAATATGCTGTACCTGACCTCAACATATTTGGAGTACGTGGACGGGCGTCTGTTCTGGAGTAAAGGCTGTACATGAAGACTAAGGTCTGTGTAAAGTTGTAATCCATTCTGAATGGCTGCAAACATCTACAATGGTATAAGAGACATGAACAGAAACGATACATTAGGTTATTGTATATTAGGTAGATAACGGACTAGAAACACATTTGTGTAAGTGTTTTTAACTCTTGATAAGCCAATAATTTGTCAAGTCCTTGATAACAGATTGTCCTATCGTCATACCATAATGTATCCCATGTACCTTTTCGAAAGCAATGTAGGTATCATTTTAGTCATTCCCTCTTTATTAGATTTTGTTTAATATTGTGTTGCCTCAGCCAACATACAACTTACATAACGAGACCTTCGTGAAAATGAATAAACCTGTTTCCATGGAAAACACACCTTTATATAAATGTATATTTAAACACATGTTCGTCTGTTGGTAATCCAAATTGATATTATTATCATGTGTCATTGTAAAATGCTTATAATTTATTTAATTCATTATTTGAAAGTTATATCTTATGCACGAAATAAACACTATAAGATCGTAAAATGAATGGCATAAAGAAATTTCTGCTTTGGCAGTTTAGGATAAGCGAAAGAGAAGTTGATTAAGAGAGGAAGAAACGATTGAACCAGAACTAATGGATCAGGAATTGGGTTGTACTCATAAACCTCAAGGTATGTTTCTCTCATCTGACGCTTTCTAAACTGTGCAGTACTTTTTCTAAGACACATATCTGTTTTGTTTGTATTCTAAATAACTATTAAAGTGATGTTATTGTACTGTACTTATCTTTATCAGAAAAAACATAACTAGGAAGTGATGTATGTTTCTGTTGAGTATCAATCAGTTAATGATAAATAGGTTGTAGGTCTCAATAGTTCCCGTTCCTGTTCTTGTTTCTGGGATAAATGCTGACCATAAGCGCTGTGCAATGGACTAAAAGAGTCTGGTATGTTGTGGACATCACCTCTCCTTTGTCGCTGTATCTTGCCCATGACCAGCGTCCTACAGGTGTATATGTATAATACAAACCATAAACACACTAGCTTGAATGTACAGCCAGACCCGTTTGTCCGCACAGTTTGGTTAAAGTTGAAACCCGCTCAGATAGCAAGTCGTGCGGTTAAGCGAGTCATGTGCTAGGAATACATAGAGAGGATTCGAAATGCTATACGAGGTCCTGTTGAACGAGGTCTGACTGTATACTTAAAAATGCCTCTAGTCTTCATTTAGTGCAATTCACGGGGATACTGTGATATAGTTCCAGCAAGTGTATATTATAGTATCATGAGAAATAACATTTTGTTTTTGCATACATATGGTAGCCGAATAGGTGACACCCATTTTTTCTCACCTGTTTTGATTTTATCAATATTCACCATTGTCTGTGCCTCTGAATCGTGCCATCGGTCATGAGGCAGTCAGTGGTTTCTTGTCAGTACGTAATAAAAAATAAAGGTCGAATTTAAACACTTAACATCTTACCAAACTTAAGTGTAACAAAATAATATGTTTTGGAATAGCCTGGAATAAAGCTAACCAACATAGATTTATATTCAAAATAAGGAACAAGTTTGCAGAATTCAGGACAGTATAACGTCTGAGGTTGATTCTCCAGAACGGGAGGGGATGGAAGATAAGTGTCATACTGTCAATGACTTAACCGAACACAAAATGTAAATATTTGTTGAGAAGTCACTTTCAAATTTACTGTATACTTTATCAGAACATGCCTAACTTTCAGGAGCCATTATCATATATACTGGAAACGTGTTTGGGGTGTACTAAGTATTTTGGACAATAGTACTATAACATACAATCTTAAGAAGTTATATTAAGAATTGTATATAGATTATTTATCTATATGTTCAACACAGATAACTCATTCTGTAAGGGATGATAAACAAAGAAAATACTTTACTTTGAAAGGACAGATATACAAGTAAGTAATGTGTTCAAATAATGAGGTAAATATTTGTATCCAACTTTGCGCTTTGTACTATACAGAAGTTTGTATATAATGCTATGTAACACATATGTAACATGTGGTAATCTGTTACATCTCGAACTGATACAGCCGGTTTGTGTCACAGTTTTTCATATTAGAATCAGATCAATAATGTCGATGTTATAAAACTTAAAGCATTCTATCAGTAAAAATATGTTTGTACAGCTAATATTCCAGAAAATGCAACTTTATCACAGCAAATGTTTTTGAAAATATTTGATAAATCTCAAAGACTTATGTCCCTATCCCTAATAGTTAGAAATGTGCATCCTGGGTTATGTTTCTTAGCAATGGGAAAGTCGTTGGTAATAACAAGGGTCAGATTGTAGCAATGAGATAATGCATTCCGGTGTCTATTTCATTTTATTGACAGATTCGTAGTTAAGTGTACTGAAATTTTATTCCTTTCCTTATGCGTGAGAATAAAATATAATATTCTCATTGGCAGTAGAAAGTTCCTCTTGATTTATTTCCATAGTTTCATTTTTTCGTTTCAGTTTTCGCTCAACAACCAAATATTTCCTAACTTCTAATCAATCGTATTTTAAGGAGAACGAGTTTTATGGATTTACAACTTCCTTATTGCAGGAGTACGACGTTTCAGTGTAGATTCTAACAACTTTATCAAGCAAATAACGGCGGTTATAGTTTTGCTTGATAACGGTGTTAGAATCTACCAAGTTGTAAATCCATAAAAATCGTTCTCCTTCATCTAACCAACTTCTAAATGCCATTGAAAGAAGTAATCGTTTTTTAATCGTGAAAAATTTCAGAAATGTGAAATAAGTAGAATAGCGAGTATAATGTGATAATATAGTTAGCCTACTACATACTGTTTAAGTTATTGCACAAACAAACTCTAAAACCATTATATGTTGACATACATAGTCAAGTGTTTCAATATTTTATAGTTGTTGGTTATGTTTTCATGGTTATAATATTTCTTCCACTTTAACGGTTTCAGGCAAAAATATTACTAATATAACTAAAATTGGTCTTACTACAGGTAATAAGTTCTCTGCATTCGATGGATCGATTTGAGTCAATACAAGAGTCTCTGACCTTTAAAAGGATCAATACGTAACCCTTAACGATTAGTTCAGAAATGTATGGATCGGCTCTATCCACATTGACTGCAAAACAACTCTGTGAAGATTAGATTACAAATGATTTCCAATTCCTCAGAAGAGACATGGGAGGAATAACATGAATATGTTGCGTCTATGTTAAGTCAACCATTTATATAACCCCTGAATTGTCTCAGCTAGTACTACATCTGCGAAATATTAGGAATGTGCAGTGTATTTAGTGTATTGTTATATTTGGAACGACACAGACAAAAACAACATTCTAGTACTATTTAGAGTACGAAGACGATTTCACTTCCTTGTCGGGTTCACTGTACTGTCAGGTCGGGATGACCCCAGTCACTGAAAGGGCTTGGCACCTAGGACATTTTTGTCTGGATTTAGATTCTTCCGATGTCGGCGGTTATAGTTTTGCACTGACTATAACCATATAATAAAACATTCCGCACGCACGTGCTAATAGAGACGATGCAATACAAAAACTTTAACGTTAAGGTCATATGATGGAATGTAATATATGCATCTAAATGCAATATCCCTGATAAGTAATAAGGATGTTATAAAAGGACACAAGTGTCTAAAAAAATTTATAAAACACGATCTCAACATGACATAACATTGGCACTTCACAAATGAATTATTGATTACTCTTCTATGTATATATATCACAATGTATAGCCAGCCTAATCAAATTATTTGGAGTTGTATAGTTGGCGACACAGTTGCAAGAATGCCTTTTCACTCCAGCAAGATTTAGTAGCAATGAAGAATTTGCAATAATGAAGCTTCATACTGTAATGCTTAGAATATACATTTAACATGTTATGGTATTTTTGCCACATTTGAATATTGTCTAAAAAAACCATTTCACAATGAAGGAATTGTTATCAGACATGAGCGGGAGGCTGTAAATGATGATATCCCTCTCAAAACTAACGACGAGTCATTATCACAATAGCCATTGAATATGTCGTTGAAGTCACATTATGTCAACCGTTATAATTACGAACTACTGACTGTAACTGAAAAGTATCAATATAATACTAGTTCATTCAGTAAAGTGACAATTCAAAAATGAAAATCGTGATTAATGATCGAAAACTGGACATTGGCATGCGTCATTTTATCAAATGTTATTTTGGAAACTTACCTACAACAGACAAATGGTAATGTTTAATAGGTAAACTTACTTCTGTGCATATAAATGGGATGTGTTATTTCGTCATCCGCACATGTAAAAGGCCGAACTCGGATAGATTTTCATTTGAAAAGTAATTATTATATACTTGGCGAAAGGATATTAATATATAAGTCAGGTGAAATATTTTGAGCTTAAACCAGCACATGTGGTCTTTGGTCACTATTGAAAGACAAATAAATGTTATAAATATAACTAAATGCTACTAAATGACTCTTTATTTGACAAGCTTGTACTTTTTCAAATGATAATGTCCTGCAATATTATTAATGACATAATCATTCTCTGCGATTTACTGTTAATGAAATGTTTTCTTCAATGACATGTTCGAGGATTGGTGTTCTTTAACTAAAGACGTAGAATAAAATATCAATGTAAATTTAAAACCAATATTTTAGAATAAAGCTACACAGCAAACAATAACCACTTGACTTAATAATACATAAATTAACATGATCCATTATGATGACATTTTGGTTGAGCCTTTGATTTCAGTTTTAAATCCTACTTAATTACGTGCACTTGATGAAGGGTTTTGCGCATATTTTCACGCAGATAGGTACACTTCACAGTATCTGCCTTCATCTGCACAGGACACTTCAAGAACTACATGAACTGATTGACATTAATGAATCGGGAGGACGAACTGAATGGTATGACTTCATTGTGAAAGATTGATAAATGCAGGAATTTTCAACATAATAATTTGATGTTAATGTTCACGTTTCAGGTTCACTGCTCATCTAATCACTCCTGCAACAATGAAAGTAATAAACTTATTATCAAAAGCTTAATGATATATGTTAAACCATGTTATAGCTGCTATATTGCAAGGTTGCTAGAAATAACATTACCGCACGTATGGCATGAAGTTAATTACACAAAGTTAATGAAAATCCCAAAATGTACATCTACTATGTTCGAATCCCGGTGGAGACACCAAAAATGTGTGACCTTGGTCTCACACATTTTGTTGTGCCCTTGGGCAAGGCAGTTCATCATCATTGCACTCAGTCTACCCAGCTGTTTAAATGGGTACCTGAACATGGGAAAGTACGGAGTCGACCTATCCGGTCGCGCGGAGCGCTTAAAAGTACAATTCCTTCAGGGTAATAATATGTGTAGCGCTTAGGGCATGCTAAGCATGGATTTAGCGCAATATAAATATGCATTTATTATTATTATTATTATTATTGCTGTCACTTGTTCTTCCGTCATTTATAAAACATAATTGAATTGAAATAGAATTCAACAATTCTGCTGTACCTATTCCAGTGATAATGTACGGAAAAACCTTTATCAAGTGCAAGTTAATTAATTATGAATTACTCATACGATTTGAAACAGACACTTTGTGTTTCACCCAAGGTTGTCACTGACTATCTGCCATGCTTTTGTTCTTACAAAATCTGCTATTTAAAAGCATCAACTCTGAAATGTGTTCTATGTTTCTCTATATATTAACGATGTTCTGGTGATTATCAGAATACGTTTAACTTAAACCATGTTAAACTAACATTCAAAATAAAGTTATACACACAACTGCAATATATTTCAATTCACAAATAATAGACTGAAATTAGATACATTATATCTCTAGAATCAAACTAAAATAAAGGTTTGTCATTTGGAAAAATGTTCTTCATGTTTGTCATAAACATGCCATAAAGTACTACTTCTGACTGTATATATAGAGGATATCTGTCTTTTCCTGACTAATACCATGTTTATCTCATCGAGTGAGGTAGACAGGTTATATTTTCACGAGATGAGATAAACATGTTATTTGTCAAGAATTGACGGATATTCTATTTATTATGATGTTATCTTTGTAATTACGTCCGAAAAGGATCTTGTTCATGCCAAGCGGCCGCTAGGAACAGCTCGTCACCACTGTAACACTGTGACGTCATAAGCCGATTCTCTGCGTCAGACCATTGTTTTATGACGTCAAATTATATCGGTCACTGGCCGCAGTGAAAATATAAGTTATTTTCACTGTAGCTTGATAGATAGTTTATTTCACTGTTAAATCCCCGTATTTCATTGCTCGTCATATAATAAATAGAGAATACTAAACAACGTCCCGTTTAATAACATATTTATGGAACGAGTGGATTGTTTTGGTATTTTTTTGGAGAGAAGCGAGTTAGATAAATACCATCCACGAGTTTCAAAAATATGTTATTAAACGGGACGGAGTTTAGTATTTTCTTTATTACAGGCTCTAAACTAAAAAAATATAATACATCGCAATAGCACTCAACTGAAGACTGTCATAGCATTCGTGGGTTCGGCGTGAAATACATTCCTCGTGAAATTACATTAAACTTAGCCTAAGTTGCATGACGACGTCAAATGGCGGTCAAAACACGAGCGCCGTAACGAGATTAGTCAAGGGAACTAACTCTGGATCAACCGAGTGATACTGATTTACATTAATTGTGAAAGAAGCGTCCGTAAAATATTAATATTAAGGCGTTGTGACAAAACAAGTCCCTAGAAATCCAGAGCGACCCAAAAGTCACATGACAACTGGAAAGTATTTCCGGCTGCGATCGCTTTCACGTGCAATCTTTCACAACAGTGTTGAATAACATTTTGATGTTTCACAAGAGTAGTATCTTCAACGGGAGTCTAATGAATTCACATAGTAGACACCTTATATGTGCTCATGGACTAATATATCATTTTATTACCCATATGGTTGAAAATAACCGAGTTAATAATATTGATATGAGCACATGTGCACATATCACGTTTGCCTAGCAACCATTGTTTCACCGCGACTTCCCGTATTGTGTCGTCTGTGACGTCATAAAACGATTGTTCGTGACGTCACTGTAGCTTGCCGTCGCAAGAGAAGTGGGCCGCTTCCTGCTTATTTTTACGCTAGTGAAAATGAGTAATTAAGAAATTATTACACTCGAAAGTGTGCCATATGACTTTTACGAAACTCGTGGAAATTTGTGTATAGCCCTCGCTCTCGCTCGGGCAAAACACAAATTCACACTCGTTTCGTATAAGTCATATGACACACTTCCTCGGGTAATAATCTCTATATATCATATGCATGTGCATCTGCATGTGCTCGATAGTTTCATGTCATCTTCATTTTTATGAAAACTATCCCTTAATGTTTACATATCAGAGTCTACAGATAACACATGGCTTCGTGAATCAATCAGTTCTCTTGTTCGTGTATTCCCAAACTTCTATTCTGTGGTGATTTCTCAATTAGGTAAGTCTTCTTCACCATAATCATACAATTGCTATGCATGTCCAATACGACACAATCACAAGAGAGTGCTTAACTAGAGCATTCATAATCTGACCGGGTTAGACTAGACTTACTTGTTATTTTCACACGTAATACTCTTTTCAAGTTTGTATACATGCGCCCAGTATATATGATAGTAAATGATACACTGCCTCACACATTTAATAAGATAGTAAAGTAGACTAAAATAAGTCCAATATGAGAAACAAAGAGTGCTGAAAAATCAATTTTAAAATATTTTTACTTTCTTTTCATTGCAGTTTTGATGAAAGTCAAATATCCAATCTCTAAAATAAATCTCTAGAATAAAAGTAACCAGACATTCCGATAAAACCTTAAAATAACGTTTTCTTAAGCTTAAGTGCCAGATCTAGTGATGAATCTTTAATAGATACAGGTATATGTCTACACATTACCATTTAAAGTGGTTTATCCGCTGAATCCCGTATGTACAGTTTACAATGTGTGACTCTGATGTAAAATGTAAAACTCGTTTCAGGTTGTTTTAGTAGAAAAAGAGCCATAAACACATATATGTGCAATGTGGCATTTAAAGGAGGCTTTTATTCTCGTTGAGAACAGTAAAACTAAATTTATACATGATGCAGTTAAACCTGGAAGTAACAAAACACGTTCCCGTTTAAGATCCTTCTGAGGAGGGCCTGTTTATACCCAGACAAAATCCTGACCTGATACAGTGCCAACAAGAAACGACAGTGTGACCTGGAAACAAAGTCTGACTAAGATCAGGTAAAAAAGCCAAAATATCAACATCTCCCATCTTCTATATATAATGTTTACCTCATATCTTAGAATAAAGTATATTTACATCCTATATCCAAGCACGTGTATCAACCTACATACCAGCGAGGAATCTGATATTTGCTGACCAGTCACTTCTTGCTGTGCCTCCATACAAATTAAAATGTTTCGGCCACAGATCATTGAGACATTTCGCTGCACTCCTACGGAACTATCTCTATTGACATTAAATCTGCTCCGACACTCTCAAGCTACAAGTCCCACCTAAACACTTTGTGTGTGTATGCGCTTAGAGCATGGCCCAGTGTTGTGGATTTTAGCGCATTATAAATGGCCTATATTATTATTAGTATTATAAGGATCACGACATCGACCCTTTAGTGTTTCTAAAGTTGTGCGTATACCTTGGACAATTTTACAACTCGTGCAGATTGTTATGGACACTGTTTAAGTTACATCAATTTTTCATTGTAAGAGTTATAACAGCACGTGAAAACATTCGTGAATTAAGTTCACAGTCATAACATTCCAGTTGTATCAATTAATCAATAGAATACCTACTAGGGGTTTGATGCAACAATTTAAAAAAAGATGTTGAACCTTTAAAACTGGGCTGGGTATGTACTTGTATAAGCCGACCAAGGAGCATATACTGTACTACAGAACACGCCAGTACACGCAAGTGAGCTAGTTATCCGTCATTGTAATGTTTGTACTTCATCTTCTGTATCTATACACACTGATTGATTACTAACAAACACTTTCTTGACGAGCTCAGGCAGTACTTAATCAGAATTTAACTAGATGATTACGGATGAAAGATTGATATGTTCTTGGATTGTCCGTGAATGAGTTTATTACTAAACCCATCCCACTATTCAACTGTCTTTTAATGCGAATAGGAAATTAAATAAAATCAATATTAGCAGCAATAATAACCAAACCAGCGATTTTGTGATAAATGATTCAGCAAATAAATGAGCGGTTACCACCAAGAATAAATTCTGAAAATAAAACTATTGACATATCATAGAAATGGTCGATTGAAGTGCTACATACCCTTTTTTAAAAATTAGAAAAAAAGTTTATTAATCCTAACATCAATGTGTCTTTACTTGTCAATGATAACCGTTACGCTTAACTGGGCTGTTTGTCATTAACGATCGACTATAATTTTGCATAATGTAATTAATCAATTTATAACTTCTCTTTGGTGTTGTTACCAAACATTAATTCAAAATAACAGACGCAAATACTTCCCGTTTGAAACTAACAAAATTGATTATAAAAGTTACTTAACATATCTACTTTGCTGTGTATTCATATTTAGAATTGTGACGAAAATTAGAAAATCTGTATGACTGAAAACACAAACTTGTCAATAGACAAAGTTCGTTTGTTGATGTGCATGTGAGCAGAATTAAGTTCAAGAAACTATCTTAAACTCATTATTTTAGATATTTGTTTCATTATGTGTTTCAAAGCACGGGTAAACTCCCAGAGATTATAGAATAATTTATAATACTAATGTTCATGGCACTTACTGAGAGTTTATAAGGAAAACGACACGACATAATCTAAGCTAATTGTTCATTAAAGGATAGATGCAATGACATATGGTCAAAATCGGATTCATTAAAATGGGACAATTGCTCGATTTTAAATTTCTGAAATCGGCCCATAAATTACATATAAACGGCTTTTTAAAAAACCGCCTAATTTATCCCCGGCGACCAGAATGAAAGTATGCGGGGGTGTGGCCCCTAAAGTGATGACTTCTGTGACGTCACAACAGTAATCTTATTATCGGCGATAGTCATAATTCAACGTAATTTCGCAAAATTTGGATTGTTAATTTCACAAAGAACTGTTCAATAAACCAACTTAAATTTCCCATATATCGTCTGTCGCTTTTCACAGTCACGCCTCAGTGAGAATTTTCAAAATGAATCGCACTACTAATTGCGGCAGTGTTAAAATGGGTGAATTAAAATCGTCTTAATAATCAGCTGCACATGTATATTGTCTGGATTTTATGCTCAATTGATTCCGATATACTATATACGTAGAGGTAATCATCTGTCATTCTTGAGAAAAATGCATTTCATCACATCTTTAAGTGGTAATACTCATCAACCTCAAGGTACTGAAAGTGTGTTACTCTTTGTAGGATTATACTCACAAACATTTTAATGTATTTTGAACAATGACGTAATTTAAGCTAAATTTCGCAACAAGAACTCACAGAGGACTTATATGTACAATGTTTAGTCCCCATATGATGAAAAATATGTCTTAAATGTTAATATACCAGAGTCCCATTTACCATGTAAATAGTAAATTTAGTAACCATTCATTTTACATAAATCTTTTTTATTTTGCTATTTCTAAGGTCTTTTCGTCTTGATCTCTAGTGTCTAACACATCATAACACCCAGTACATGTAGTTCAAATAATAGAGAGCATATCATGCTATTCAAAAATATGTTAATGTTTACCAAGAGAGCGGACATTATCATTAATTTATATCAAAACAGTTTAGACCCACATTTTGTTATCATCTGTCTCATCGTGTCAAGAAGCCTGTAGAAGGTAAATTATGTATATCACATAGATAACCAATGCTATAATATTTAACACAACTAATTATTCTTTGGGAGCGGTAAACATAGTTGAACCTTTACTCTGTAATGACTAAGATAGGTGTAGTCATATTAATAGTGCATTGCATTTATCATCATATTTGTATCAAAATAATCAGATATGAGTTATACAATGAACTTGTTCGTGGTTTTGCCGCACATAATTGTAACACATACATACATACTAATACAGATCCTTTATTACGTAATAATAATAATAATACGTTATAATCACATGACTAATGTCACTTTATCTATTTTAGCAGCTGGTTTCAGAAGATGCTTCTTTGTTGTACTTTTAAGCATTTCCTTGAACTTTATTTACATGCGTTGAATTATATATTTATATATTTATAACAAAATTCATTTCAAACTTGTCCAACCCTCAGGTCTCATATAGGAAAATACAATTGTCGAAGAAATCACGATGATTTATTCATAATTCACAAGCATGCTTTCGACCATCACGGGTCTCATCAGGTGAATGACGTTGAGTCGCTTGATGCGTCATAAAGTGTAATTATGACGTCACAATACATTGCATAGATACATTCATAGATACAATTCATAGAAATAGATGTACATTAAATTGATAATGACACTACATTTCAGAATTGAGTCTTGGCTTATATTTATTAATAAACAATACTTATTTTTCTGCCAAGCAATCAGATTCAGTTGAATCAACTTTGTATATCGGAAAAACAGAATATTAATTTTTTTCCACATAGTTCTAGATGCGCACTAAGAGGGATAGTACGATTGTGTTTTTGTTTAATTTGAGAATGATGAAGATTCATTCTCCTTTTTAATTTCAATTCTGTTTTCCCCGATGTATATTTCTTGACATCCATGACAAACAATCATATAAACGACATTTTTGGAATCACATGTCATATTTTATTTGGTGGGATACTAACTGATGTACCCTCAATCAAAATGTTACATGTCGCGCATCGTTTATCACCACATTTTTTAACCTGAGGGGTATCCGTATTTGAGTCAAATTTGGAATTTGTCAATATTTTCCTTAAAAGATGAAACACATTTTGAAATATTATCGAATTATTAAAAGTCAAAGGCAACCCAGAAATTTATATAAACTGTCAACAGGGAATTCACTTGAAACTACAGTTGTAGGTATTCAATATTAAGGTCAGTCAACCGGTAAATTACTAGTAAGAGCCTGTACTTAAACTTAATGGGGGTGATTTGCGATTCCTCGAGCGTTGACAAGTGATTTGGTATTAGGTGCAACGGCATGGTCAGATAATTACATGTTATTAGAGGATATCCCCCCCCCCCCCCCCCCCCCCCCCCCCCCCCCCCTCCACCTTGACAAATACCATGTTCTTTCTCATCGGGTGAGTTACAAAGTAGATATTTCACAAATGACATAGCCAAGAATGCAATATGAACGTTTTTACCTTGGGAAATGATATTAACATATTATTAATTATTATTTATTAATTAATGATTATATCATTATTTCGGTGTTTTATGTTGAAATTGACTGATGAACAACGGTAAGTTTATGGCCCTGGAAGCTGATACAATGACGTCTAAGTATTGTTCTATTGACATCACCACCCGCTTTAGTGATGATAACAGTTACCGTCACAACAGCCTCATAGTGTGTATTCCAATTATAGAAACGAATATCACACTCTCGATTACACGATAAACAGGATATCCCACTGCAGCGGTGGACACATTTTCTCGGATTGAGCAAACTCAACAACCACTATTTTCCATGTTATGATGGCAACACTATCATTAAAACTGTTTAATAAAGAAAAACATGCAAACCGCTACAAGAAATATCAAAGCAGATAATTTATAGAACAACTAGTAATACACGTGGTCACGTTTTAACACCTATAATAGTCTGTAACTAATGTAAAGTAGTTTACCCACTAACTACTCAGAATAGGTTCCTCGATGTATGTTAGAGTAGTCTAAATATGTTCATCGATTATCTCTCTGGCTGTAACGAAAAGGGCGTCAATGTACAGTATTACTATTTGTACTAATAAAGTACATATTACTGTTATTGCTATCAACGATATATTCAATAAAGACGACAGTTGTTAATTTGAAAGCAATTAGGAAGAATAATAATAGACTTAATGATGGGGAGTTGAGGTCATTGACAAGTGAGTCGTTAATAATATGTGAGTAGTGAATCAGTTAATATAGGATATGTGACATTTGTTAACACTACTTTCTATATCTCCTCTTGCAAGAACATATATGTTATAACCCTGTGATGTTGTAATACATCACATTTGTCACTAAGGACATGCGTGGTCTAATGTCTCTTGTTAATTCATTTTTGTTGTAAAGGGAAGTGAAGAAAGATAAAAAAAAAATTCTGAGACTTCTATGGCAAATTTCCCTTAAATTCAAGTAAATTCGTATCATTTCAGCGGAAATATACAGGTCAATTTCAAATGCAACACTTTTCTCACTTTAATGAATATTGGACATTCTAATATCTCAATGATTAGGACAAAGAGTTTAATTGTTTAACCTCACACAGGTGTCTAAAATAGTCATAGTTAATGACAATCGATACATAAACTATTCATTATAACGGTGGATATGACTAACTAAACTCTTCACTGCAAATCAACTAGGACAAGTCTAATTGTAAGTGCAGTTCTAACAGTTGGCCGTTGTACAGGTCATCGGACTGTTTCATTGGCCATAGACATCGCCTCCCGCCATGTCAAGCGTCCTCGGTTCTGTAATATACTAATACTATACTATAATATAAGTCTCACTAAAATCAAACCGTAATAATGTTGCACTACGTGACCTGACCTGTGACCATAACGAAACACGTTGTCAGAAGCTCGCAGATTCTTAGCTCGAAATATAAACACTAGTGAAAGTAAAGATAATACCCCAGCATTTCAGAATAGACAGGGTTTAGATGTATATGAATTTCTAACTTTCATTTAGAATAATGTGCATCTTGTGAGAGAATTATAATAGGAATTATGATAGGAAAAGAGAATTATAATTGGAACATCTCCATGACGATATAACTGTCGCTATCTAAAGTAAATGCAATTCATTTGACAAAACAATGACATATGCAGAATTCTAACTATTGTGTATCAAGTTTAAACATGCCAACTTTAGTAGATTTGATCTAATGTCAGGTTAATGGAACACGCTAATTTAAAAATAAATTGAATCAGACTTTCTTTTTATCCAAATTCTAACCATTGGACAGAAGAATGACAAACAAATTTTAATTTAATATATAATAAAAACTATGTTAAAAAAAACCTTTGAGACTATTTCCGTAAATCTAGTTTCGTTTCTATCTGTGTACTTTTTGTAAAAAGTATATTTTCATTTAGTTGACAAGTAAATGAAAATGTACACTCTGTCTCCTTTTGTCTGATAGGAAAATATGATAAACTCCAAATTCAAAGTAGATAAAGCGAAAAGAAGTTAAAAAACTTATTTTATATAAAATCCCGGCAAAAATTTAAGCACATTGTTTCAAAGCTTCAGTGCGGCACAGGAAACATTGATTTATTGAACTGGCTTGAAACTGGTTATCTAACTGCATTGACAAAACATAACTCATGTGAACAACATAGCATGTGGATATAATTGTGATTAAATTGAATTTAACCATTAGGAAAACAAAACAAAAAGTTAAGTACATATGTTATTGGAGGTAGAAATGGCGTTAACATGTCAAACTGATTGAAATGGAGTCGGTTTCGAAATCCCGAAGTTGTTTTAAAAGTTTTTACATGTAGAGATATATTGTTCTTGCACCATAGTGAGATAAAAAAAAAATAATACACCCTATTGCCATATAGTGATAAAGAATTAGATTTAGAAATATAAGATCAAAAGCCAAAACACATTCCATTACTCTTTAAAGAAGGCGCTTCAATGTTGAGTTCTATCCGAAAATTCTAATAAAATGAGACAATTCAATCGGAATATCGTTTAATGATCGTATTGTAGATAACGTTTACACTGCACATTTTTCAGTTTTGTAGCAGACAGTAGACTGAATGTGTTACGATAAAATGATCTTAATTAGTCGAATACTGCATGAAAAGAGTAAAAGGAACATCTCTGTAACAAGAACAAAGTCATCTTCAATCGTGGAAGTGATATTGGTTCTGCTTTCAGGCATGCCTTGCCCTGTTTGGACATTTGCAAATCACAAATGATACTCTTACTCTTATTAGTGATATCTATAGATATAATGATGTAATAATGTATATCTCTCATTATGTGAATAATGTAAGAACATTGCATTTAGCTTTATTAAGTTTATCTGTTTCAGTTAATTGTGAGTTGATGTCTGAAAATCGTGTTTCAGTACACCATACATAGATAAAACAGAACACTGACCGACTCGTTTGTTAGCAACTACTCTCTGTAGTTGGTTTATTGATGACTTGCTGTACATTCATTAGGACGTGCCCCAGATACCTATACCGAAAGAGTAAGATATATATATATATATATATATATATATATATATATATATATATATATATATATATATATATATATATATATATATATATATATATATGTATATATATAATATATATATATATATATATATATGAATGGTTAATCTTAGGGTATATTAAAATTGATTTATTATCAATCAACCTTACTGTATATAAAGTTTGAACAATAAAAATAAATCAATATTGATTATTTGCAAACAGATTGTGACTTCAACCATCATCAACACAGGAAAACAAATGAGTTGTACTAAAGGATTTCAAGGTAGATGTTAATCTGGTATAAGCACGACATCCATGTTAATTTTACATGTGATAGGCGCTCATTGTTTCACGACGACGTGATCGTTATGCAAAAAGAGTACATTGCTGATATAAGGTCACAATAATAGATCTATAGATATCAGGTTTGAAATCTACTGCATATTCTTCGTTTTCATACAGCATATGACTTTCCATGGTTTGAGGTCATGTTTGTTTCTGAAGGGAACTCTATAAAACAATATTTGATAAAATTCGTGCAAACGAAGTATTCCTTCATTCAAAATATACCACAAATGTACCTTACATGTCATAAAAATAAGTAAATAATTCTACTAGGAACATTGTAACCCTGACACATAATTTTTTATTCAAAATATATAGTCCACCTTTACACACCGAAATAATGAAAACCGAGTATACAAAAAAGTATACGTTTCTTGCAATAACAATTTTAATACTAGATTTTGTTCAGCAGTAACGCATCTTACACATCCATCATTGTCCAATAACCGATTTCCAGAAGGAAACAAACTTGCGTCAATGATAACTGATTTATGTTATGCTTGATGGTATTCCAATTACATAAGACTGAGAAATGAATGTTTGGCAAGAAATGAAATCCATAAAGTTGAATTGAAAGAGCTGCAAGCAATGTAGTTCAAGTATGTTCAGAAAGATTCGAGAATATACTGGATACAGCTAAATCACCTTCGTTGATGCTCTCAGAACAAAAACTATTGATATATTTTGCCCAAACATTGATGACGCTCTGTTTTCAGTGGAATACGTACGTCATTGTTTCTTCAGAATGATGTCTTCTTTTCAGTATTAGTCTTATTTCATATAACTTTACTCTCAATTTTTTTGTATATATAGATATAGATATATATATATATATATATATATATATATATATATATATATATATATATATATATTATGAATCATATCGACGACGTGATATTGATACTTAAAGAAGGTCTGTCAACTATCCCACTCTTACCAAATGCAGTCACGCCATATTTTAATATACAATTGAGTTGTTGCTAACTGAAACAACCAGGAATACTTGATTAAGTTAATTATATATATTTTTTGTTACTATTTTGTTACTTTTCAGAATACATTTTGAATTGAGTTTCTGTAAAACGTTCCTACAATTTCCAATTGATTCATAAAGTTATCAGCATTGCCTTTATGCAACATATATCTTCATATGATAAATTAATGAATTTTGTTATATCCATTCTTTTACAGATGAATTCTCATATTTATTAAATTGTAACAATCAGGATGTCATTAAAAATATTGCTTTGTTTCCATACCACGCTATGACAGTCAGAAAGGTCTAGTTAGAGAACAACACAATAATGTCATCATTGCCTATAAACCCTATATTAATAACATGCATATGGATATATATCCAATTGAATTATGTACTATAGACCCGTGGTCTTTTATTTCTTGTGAAAAACACAGAGCACTCAATGGCTTCGTAAAATCGACGAACATGTCTTTCTCGGGTTCACCGAGAGCTGCGATAAGAATACAGGTTAGAGTAATGTCTGATATTTTCAGAACCTTTATTCATGGTTTATACAGTGTTTGGCAACAAATCAATTCTCGCAATGACATATTTGAGTTATGATACGAAAAGAAAATGTTTTTTCCTAATATTAAGTATAATTGAGTTTTATGTACAGGGATATGAAAATGTCTTGATTAAATGATATTCTCTTTATTTAACCCGTAACTTCAGAGATATTGCTATGCTATTTTGTCAGACATTTATACCTCATACCTCAATTAATAAAATATGTTATTGACATAAATAACTTAATTGGACTTACATTTTGTTGACGCCTCTTTACTGTAGGAAGTCATAAACAAGCCAAGAAAGCCGTTTTGTACTCCCTTATCTGACCCAGTTATGGAGATTCAAAACGATGATTTCTTAAAACTGCGGTTTCACAGATATATGAACAGAACATTTTGAATTTTTAAATCTATTTTAGTTGGCTCTTTGAGAAATGATGAATCTCTGTTTCAATCTCCTTTATTACGCGCGGATTGAATATATATATAATTATATATATATATATATATATATATATATATATATATATATATATATATATATATATATATATATATATATATATTGTATGATGACGTTTGTTATGCGGTTGAGTGCAATTACAATATTCCTTGCCATCTTCAACCCTTCCCCTCCGACTCTCCACATTCACGCAATCCAGCTTTAATTCAGATCAAACTAAATAAATGAATATCCTCTTCACAGACACTGAAATATAACTGAAAATAAAAAGTTATTTTTCAGAAAGTGACCGAGTAAAAAGATAGCAAATTGTGTAACACATTTAACCGCATACTTTGCTTAACAAAACTACTGAATGCAATTATCTTCCATTTTAAATGTAAATTGTCGTCGATAGTTTAGCGTTATTTGAAGACCTTGAACCTTTGAACTAAACCAGAGAATATTTCATTTCTTAACCTTATGCTGATAGGTAATATTTTGTTTAAACTACTTAACACATTCTGTCCAATTTATCTGTTAATTGTTGTGTTGCTGAAGTTATCAAGGTATTGATTCATTTTGCTAGATTAAAAAACACATGTTTATTTCGTTAACAACTGAGAAAAGCTTTAACTAATGATACGTACAGATCCAGATTTATTTTAGTGAACGAATTTGGATCCGAACACGTCACACTTAGAGAATATTCTACGTTTTCAATCTGGGTGTTTATTAATGCCTTGCAGATAAAAAAAAAGACTAAAATAAGCTAGTGATATATACATGTTTATACTTTCGGCCAGACAAACAAATTAATGTTTGCATATTTATGTATTTCAAAAGTCCAGAAATCCAGATATTCTGCTCAAGCTAAATTGTGAAATGCTCCTATAAGTCGGATGTTTCGATCCCATGTAGCTAATATGTCCTTAAAAATAGAATTAAGTTATGTGATTACCCACGTGGTTCACCGTGAAATGGTTTCATAACAATCTCTTGTGACACATATGTGTCATAACACCTTCAAGTAATTTGATTGGGTGATGAACTTTTGACATTGCCTGGACTACTGTTGCCTTATTTCCTTCTTCAGGTTCTTTATAAAGACGTACTTACAATAAATGATAATACTTAATAATGAACAAAGAAATTAAAGGGGAGGATGTATTAATGTCATTACGTGAGAAAGGCTGATAAGACATATGTTTGTGAATACAGCTTTTATCTTCTCTCAGCGTTTTGTCAATTACAACACAACGCCACAACAGTCTCTTAATTAGTACACTTAGTAATCAATAGGATACCGTTACTGCTTGTACATATATCCCTGGGCAATACGTATGCAAGGGGAGGGCTATTCCAACAGTATCATGTATCTAAATGTTCTTTTAAGACGATTATTTACGTATTGGAACAATGAGATACTGGCAAAATGGCAACCACCATGACATGATATTATTCAAAGAACTGATAAGTATAAAGAAGACAAATATTTATGGATGATCAACTTTTTTTTATTAATAATAGCGACGTTTCGGTATAAATCCTTATACCGTTATCAAGCATGTGGAGGAGATGGTGAAACAGCAGGTTATATGCTTGATAACGGTATAAGGATCGATACTGAAACGTCGCTATTGTTAATAAAGAAGTTGATCATCCATAAATAATTGTCTTCTTCATCACACAAACTTCTTGAATACCTCTCAAACAGTTCTGATAAGTATACTCTCAACCTTCCTAGATCCTAGAGTACAGACATTTTATTTTGCGTACCCTTCATTCGTCATGACTAGTGCAACTGGAGTCTTAAACAATAATTCAGAATTTGATTTAAACGTGTGAATATTTAACGCATCATTAACTCAGAGGAAGATACAGGGTTGGGGAATTTGTATGTTTGTTCCGTTCCTTTATAGTGACAATAAACCATATTTTAAAACATGATTGATCTGATGAAATACAAATTATAAATAGGATATTATCCTTCCTCTTTAATTTAAAGTGAATGGCTCACGAGGAATAAGTGTGTTTGTCCTTCGCCTTCATAGTCCCTTGAAATGAGACGGGAAGCTGATTATAGATAATATACTATTTATAATTAGAGATTATAGCTATGCACTTACGCAGGTATTTATTCAAAAAAAAGTAAAATGTGATTTTGCATGTATTGAAAATAATTGCCACAAATTGACGGGCCAGGGCTCGGCAAAATGTAAGCAAATACTAGTTTTTCAAATTTCTATAAATAAGGGTCATTGCATAGAACTTTGTAAAAAGAACAACTATGTGGTAAATATGGTAAATACAATGTAGGATACAACAATATATATATATAGAATAAGTTCTAACTCTGCATGTTTAGTCTTGTCTAAATCCATTAACCAATAAAAGTGTTCAAATGTCACCTGATACACAGCCATTTATACCATTGGGTGAGCAAGTCCTTTGCAAAAGTAGATACCACTATTATTCTCTCAACTCATTTCTCGGTGTAGAGCAAGTTATAACCCTTCACAATCTCAGTTCACCAAGTCAAGCCAGGCACCCGTCCAGCGTGTTTCACCCATTTTCTTTCTGGAAAATTATACAGGTTGACAGATTTTTTAAACAGATATTTATGACACTATGTTTTGAGCATATCTTCAGTGTAACAAAGCATGATGATTCAAGCAGTAACACATTTCAAGACTTCAATTCCTTTGTATTAATAACATATTTCCAATATCTATATCATTATATGTCTTTCAAATGGACCGTCCGGCTTGAAAACAGACCTTCCGGGGGGGGGGGGGGGGGGGGGGGGGGGGGTTTCTCCAAAACCACAATCAACAGTGAATGATATTTGCTTTTATATAGAGAGCTGTGCACTGCATTGCTAAGATTACTTCATCAGACAATCATAATTAATGGCACCTTGTTAACCTTTCGTTGGTTGTTTTGGAGTTTTAGAGTACACCATTAATTTGGTAACCTAGTTAGGATTAGTCATACAATACGCCCATTTGAGCATATACTTTCAGAAAAAGTTAAGGAAAGGTTAAAAACGAATGACGAAAATGATATATCCCTATTGAAACTACATATTTAAACCAACTGGTTGTTATTTTCCTTCCAAAATTATGAAATAAATACAAATGAAAGCATTGCCAAATTAATCGTAGTGACAGCTTGTTCAATAAAGTAACCAATGTGTGAGTGTATTTCCTTTAATTGACTGTATTGGGCTCTGAATGAAAAAAAAAATCAATATGTTTTATCAAGCTCCTTGAGACATCAAGTAATGGGTAACCTGGTTTCATTTCAACCAAACAGGCTCCAAAAGCCATAACTTTAGCCCCAACAGTTGCTTCAATTTCATTTCTTGCAATGTTTCCTATTTGTATTGCATTGGAATGACATCAAGCGAGAAATTGCCACTTTCAAAGTCAGTCGACTGCGAATGGATAGGATCGTGTAATAATTTGCTGAATAAACTTTTTTCATTTTTCTGCCTCACAAAACAACGAATGAGAAACTCTTAAGCAGCCCAGTCGTCAATCTTTTCACTTTTAACTGGACGAAAATATCCGTACATATCTGCAGATCCCGATTATAATGATCATTCCAAGGTTTATTACTACGTTTATGTGTCTGCCTGAAACAACTATACATACTTTTCAAAAGAGATTTAGAAGATGAGACAAACCTAAAGTGTTAATAAACATATGACACACTGCGACATTGCGATGTAGATTCAAGCTTGGCAACACGTTTGACCGTATTTTCACATCAACATGTAGCATTAATGGATGGTTTATACACTTGTATGTGTATAATAAAACTTTTACAGGAGGTGTGTGCACTTGTATGTATACAGTGTCACATTCTCAGAGGATATATACTCGTATACAATGTAACCGTTACAGGATATTTATGCTCACACATGTATACAATGTAGCATTTACAGCAGGTTTGTGCACACGTATATATACAATGTGTAATATTAAAATACGGTTAATGCACTCATGAACATTCAAGGTGCCATGATCGTACTGGGAAACTATGTTTATGTAAATTACATACCTGGCTGTTCATTTAAGAGTTAACTTCAGACACCCCTTTATACAATCGAGCTGAACTCACAACTGTAGAATAACTTATTCAAAGAGTTGAACTCACGGAGACGACATTTGCAGCAGATGTAGAATCTGGAAGGGAGTGACTGTTTTACTGTTTTGTTAGATTTTCAGATTTCGAAAATCTCATGACCATGACTCATATATAGAAAAGGAAAACAGACATTTATTACACTCTTGTTAATGATACTACTCTTCGTTTTAACGAGTTACCATTTGAAGATTTGTATAAAAACAGAAATTGAAATTGAAATTGAAATTGAAGAAAGGGTACCGAGAGCTGAGAGTTTATTCCTCCAAAACAATCATGAAGGTAAATACTTTCTGAAATACTTACGGCAATGTTTAAAACGAAACGAAATTTATATAGCTCTATTGAACCTGCATATTTAACCATATATATATATATATATATATATATATATATATATATATATATATATATATATATATATAGAGAGAGAGAGAGAGAGAGAGAGAGAGAGAGAGAGAGAGAGAGAGAGAGAGAGAGAGAGAGAGAGAGTATCTGTTCCTAAATTATAACATAGTTAAAACTACATTAAACCATACATATTAATCGCAGTGACAGTATGTTCAATAGTTCAACCATTGTGAGTGGAAATGCTCCCTGTGATTGTCAGTATTGTAAATATTTGACGTGGAATCAATAATTATCAATATGTCCCGCCAATGAATGGGTAACCTGGTTCCGTGTTAACCAAACCTGCTCCATATTCTTACAGAACCATAACTTCCACCTTCAAAAACACATTCTCACTATATGTCTTAAATCGCTCACAGCTACTGCAATTTCATTTCTTTAAATGTTTCCCATTTCTTTTGCAATGGAATGATACCAAGCGAGAAATTATCACTCCCAATGTCAATCAACTTGAAATGGGCAGTGAATGTTGCAATATGATAAATGGGAATTGGTTGTTTTAGTTGTGAAATAATGTGCTTAATCTACTACTAGGTTTCAACTTCTATGTGTTTGCTACCACGAATTATCAACTCTGAAACAGCAAAATCGTAACAGCCGAATCTTTTCGCTCTTAAATGGACACAGTAGAGATCTGGAGATTGTAATGATCATTTCAAGGTTTATTCCGCCTGACACATCTATAGAGACTTATCTTAGAGATTTAGAAACCTAAAGAGTAATCTAATACATGCACTGCAACTTTTAAATGCGTTCTCTCATTTTATAACAGGAAATTTCGATAACGATTTAAGCTTGGCAACATGTTTGGCTATGCATGCACATCAATGTGTAGCATTTATGAGGGTTAATGTACTCGTAGTACATAAATTTAACTCAATCGGGTGTATAATATGTAATATAAAAGGATGGTTAATGAACCGGTATGTATCCATGGTGCAGTATAGAAACTGATTTTAAAGGGGCAGTAGCACGTGAACGTTTTTTTGAAAATTTATTTTTCAAATTTCATTTTTATAATGATAGTTTGTGCTAATTAAATTTACTTTAGAGGGTAAAACATCTTATTACACAAACCAATTATCCGTTATAGTAATAACGGTGTTGCGTATAGAGCAAACATTGCATGGCGGCCATTTTATTGTGAACACATTTTATTATTTCGAATGACAAAAACGATTCCCATGGCTTTACTGAGCAATGTACACCCATTTTTAGCTTGGTTTTCCGAAGAGAAATATATATATATTTCAACTACATTTCATCGACTTATTTCAGCGAAAAAACGTGCTACTGCCCCTTTAATGTGAACATGCAAATCGGCTGTTCATTTGAAAACTAGCTTCTAACACCTATTTATACTAGAGAGCTTTATTCACCAATTAAGACAAGTTTATTTATTCAAGGATTTGAATCCAAGGAGAACACACATGCAACAGATGTTATCTCTGGAAGGGAGGGGCAGTTTTACTGTTTTCCTAAAGTTTCAGCTTCCCAAAAGCACATGACCATGACTCATACTCAATTATATTCACAAAGAGAATAGGAAATAGTCATGTCCAATAGCATTTTGAAACTTTATTTTTTATTTATGAGTTTCAAGATACAAAAGGAACACTTTCACCATCCGATCCATATGTATATAAGATGTCAGTTGAATAAAATCGGCAATAATGCATGTTGTAACACCCATTGTGACCTAAAACACATATTGGTTAGGAATAGGTAGACTGTATGTCTACGACTTCAGATATTGCAAATATGACATCGTATGATGTATTGTTGTGACCTCTTATCGACAACATACTCTATTTTCATATAGATCACATAGTCTGAGACACATCGGTGCCTACCATAATCCACATGGGTGTTTGCAAACTATTATATAAACATGTACCTATGACCTTCTCCTTAGATCAAGGGATCGCTGACCCGTTACCCGTTGTGAGCTCACAATCTAGGAATACTCCACCATTCCTAGATTCCCTAACAATCTGAGAATGCTCACAATCTAAGAATTTGTTTGTCAGGCTATCTAACCTGTTTGTAAAAACTTCGGGGCATAGGGTCGATACGTAATTTGTGCATGGAAATCCACTGGTGGGTGAGTGACGCATCAGTACTGTTGACTCTAGCGAAGGTGTACAACGTTATACGAAATACTATAAAGAAATTATTTGATACAATGTCGTTGCAAAACATCTGAAATCCTTTGTATTGTCTTCGCTTTGTTGTTGTCGACAGAAAACCTCGTGACAAACTACACAGAACTATACAGAACTATACAGTAGAGTCACTGGTGTCTGGAAGAGAAATCTAGGCATCTTGTGGCCATTGCGAAAATGTACATCGAAATAGCATGGCATTTGATGAAACAGGTATCACCTACCACCGAAGAGGCTATAGTAGAAGATCTCGCAGTACCCACTTCGTTTCCGGTTTACCGGGTACCTCACCTGAATCACATACATTTGAAAATACAAACTTAAGTAATTTAGCTACTCATTTTAGTGCGCTATTAGCATCTATAAGCACAGGTTTGGTACAAGGAATTATTGAAAGTCAAAGATTATATTAAAGGGAGAAACATGTGGCATAAATCAAGTTGCAGATGTATTCTGAAGTGATGGTAACTACCTCAGCGGGCCCCGCCTTGAGAAGTAAATTAGAAACATTACGTAATTGAAGTGCTAGTTAAAGTGGACATTTCGTACTAGGAGTCCTGATTTAGTCTAATAAAGTAGGTGTTTTGGCAACCAATGATTATGGCAGCTCCGGTTTATAGTTTTAATGGATTTACAGACAACTACCTCTCAACTGACCCTCACCGATGAATGTGTTATTTTGCGTATGACTCGACTGCTGAACTACACAAAAAACAAGGATTATGGCGGCTACCAGAATGGAAGCCTCAGAAAAGAAACGTCAAAAAATTAACCACGATATCAAAAGTATGGAAGTTTTAATAAATATGGACTGTGCTATCGAGCATCGTTGCCAAAGGATTTTTTTCTTTCGTCGTCATCTCGTTGACAGTGACCATGTCAACTACAGTACTTTGAAAAGTAATAAAGTCGGTCTAAATCAAAACTAGGATACATCTTTTTAAAAAAAAGTGCAGATTAAACGTAATTGAGGTTGAATAATCTACCAAAAGGATAGATAAATGATTGTCATTTCTTTCAGCCTGAATTATTCCCGTTTTTCCTGTTGATCGCCAGGTAGTTAGGTTTCCAGCTGTCATGACTGGCCTAAAATAGACTGATGACGAACATCACCCAGTGTGACATCAGCTAGGCTTCAGGTGTATCGACCTGTATCAATTACAATTGCAGTCTACATCATAATGAAAAGTGCCTTCAGTATGGAAATTGTAATGAATATTGACTGTGTTATCGATCAATACTGCTGAAGGGGTTTTGCTTTTGCCGTCATATTTGTTTACAGTGTCAAAGTCCGCAACAATACTTTCGAAAGTAATGGACTCTATATCTAGATACATCTTCAAATAATTACGATTTTTTCGCATATTTGGAGTTTGAAACATTTACGAAAATACATTATTAATTTGTTTTAATTGGACAAACTTCTTTGACTACTTTCCTTATTTTTAAAAATGGCATTGTTTTAATTGGCTGCCGGCGATGACGAATATCACTCAGTGCGATATCAGTGCATTGACCTGTATCCATTACCATGTCTGTCTACAACACAATGAAACGTATCTAAGGCATGGACATTTTAATGAATCGAGACTTATCGATGGATGCTGCTAAAGGGCTTTCACTTTTGCTGTCATATTTGTTAACAGTGTCAAAGTCGGAAAGTAAGGGATTCGGTTCTAATCGAAAGTGGGATACATTTCAAATAAGTGTTTATCTTTCACATATTTGGAGTTTGAAAACATTGACGAACATCGATTTACATTTCTTTCAATTGGACAAAAATGACTACTGTCCATTTTTTTAAAATTTAATAGAATTTGTTATTCTTCATTTTCATATACGGTTTCTTTTTTCAGACATAAGTGTGCTTATCATCGCAATATTGATACTTTCTATTGATTGATTGTATTCACTGTATGTACATTGTAGGACATACGATCATGAAACAATATGTACATAATGTATGTGTTACAGAATGGACGTTAGTAACTGATTTGAAAGCAATTGGGTTTCATGAAGACATTGAACTATTAGACTTATGCTTATGCTGCTTGGAATAAATTAATTTCTTAAATATCATAACATTTGCATTTTAAAATAAAGTGGAATTCATGTTCCATATATTTCATTGACATACATCAGGTTCCTTATAATGCTTACCAGTTTCAATGTTAAGATGACTAGAGCAACATCGTGGACGAGCCATTGCATATCTAAATTTGTCACATGCTAAAACAGTAATGTACAATTCTGTGGAAAAACTGTATTAAATACATACAATATAAATACGCCTTGGTAGTATATTGAAGAGCAAAATTATTTTCTATAACTAGACAATGCTTCATATTTAAAGGGGGTGTGCTGTACGATGCTACATTAGATTTTACATTAGTGGAAAGTTTTACGTTAGTGACTTAAAGGTTACTTAGTGTCTGGGCCAGTGTTTTAACAGTAAGCAGACCAGATTTGAGCTTCATTTCTTTGGCATTTCGAGTTTATTTCCTTACTCGTGTTTATATCGACCAACATTCACCACAGAGGATCTCTTCATTATCAGTAGAGATGTGCCAGACGAAATAGGTTGGCTAATTGCAGATCACATACATGTATCAACAAATTTACCAAAAATGTCCCCAAAAGCTCTTTGTCTTACTTCCCTCTGCTTATAAACTCCATACCCTCTAATTAGCTTCATAAGGCATGCAAATAGTGTACTTTATTCACATATTGACTTTTATTATGGAAATAACAAATTAAGATTCTGAAGATTATCTGGAACAACTCCAATGACTCTTCCAGTACACATTTCTTCATGACATAGGCTACTTATTATTCTAAATTGATATTTAAAATATGAAATTATATGTATTATCTATTTTTAACCATACAAGACTTAAACCTAGTATATGCTGCCGTACCCGTTGATAAATTACTACAATATTTGTTAAGGAATTTCAAGTTACCCTGTACACCTTTTTTAAAACATGGGAATTATTTCCCATTCCACAAATAAAACACTTTTATTTTGTTTACATTTTTGTAATATTTAAATCCTATCATTTGAAATCATAACATATTCATTGAAATAGGTTGCTGGAGTAACCTCTAACAACCTAACACAACTTTGTAATAGAAATGGTCATCCAATCCACTCCGTGAGTTGCTTACCTAAATGGCGATGGTGGCAGAAGTTGAAATGTGTACATTGTGTTCCCCCTGTACATGCATATCTATGATTGGTAGATTCAAATTGTAATTTTTAATGGGATTATCACGGCCAATATGCCATTCATAACATATCCACTTCATAAACCTCATTAACATGGTATTTGTCTAGGAAAGACAGAAACCTTTCATTTATGTGTTGACAATTGAACTGGTATTTAGGTGTAGTCACATGGTCAAATAATAACATGTTATTGGAGGATATATGTTTTCCCTCGACTAAAACCATATTTTTCTCATCGAGTGAGGTACAAAGGTAGATATTTCACAAGTGACATAGCTACGAAAGCAATATAAACGCTTCTACCACGAAATATAAGACTAACATATATATATATATAAATAATTATTATATCATTATTTCTTTTTTTTATGTTGAAATTATCTGATGTAAACCATAAATGTATGGCCGTGAAAGGCTGCCGCCATGATTTCTTAAATTGTTCATGCAAGAGGTGATATATTGTATAATTCACTTTAGTGGCGATAACATTTAACGTCACTGTAGTATAGACTGTGATAACTGTAGTATAGAGTGTGATCTAACTCTCCCTTACATAATAAAGATGATCCATAAATGCAAAGGTGAAAACGATTGAGCAAATTTAACATTCACTAGTTACCACAGAATAATGATACTAATATAATTAAAAACGTAAAATCCGACTGAATATGGTCAGGTAGTATTTATTTATAAGTAAGAGGGCAAATGTTAAAACTGTTAATTACTGTTAACTTTAAAGCAGCCCAATCATTAATCTTTTCACCTTCATCTGCACGACAATCGGTAGATATCTGCAGAACCTGATTGTAATGAACATTTCACGGTTGATTGCTTCGTTTATGTGTCTGAACTATCTATACATAATTTTCAATAGAGATTCAGAAGATGAGCCAAACCTAAAGTGTTAATAAACATATTCATTGCGACATTGAAGGAAGTTTTCCTTATTTTTTTAACATTTAACCTTGACATAGATTTAAGCTTGGCCACATGTTTGGTTGTATATTCACATTGCAACGTAGCATGCATACATGTAGATTACGTATGTATACAATGTAGCATTTACACCAGGCCTGTGCACATGTATATATACAATGTTATATTAATAGACGGTTAATGCACCCATGTACATTCAAGGTGCCATGATAGGGCTGGGAAACTAATGTTAATGTAAATAGCATAACTGCAGTTGGCTGTTCATTTGAGAGTTATGAACTCACAACTGAAGAAACTTAATCAAAAAGTTGAACTCAAGGAGAGCACATTTGCAGCAGATGTAGAATCTGGAAGGGAGTGACTGTTCTACTGTTTTGTTAGATTTTCAGATTTCGAAAAACTTATAATCGTGACTCATGCTCAATGATTTTCAGAAAAGGAATAAGAAAAAGGCATTTATTACACTCTTGTTGAATAAACTACTCTTAGTTTTAACGAGTTAGCATTGGAAAGTTTGTGTAAAACAGAAATTGAAATGACAAGGCTGGTACGATACCGAGGGAAAACTCAAACCAGTGCATGATATGTTGGTTACCTACATGTTCGTAAGAGTTTATTTCTACAAAATAATCGTAAGGGTATATACTTCCTGAAACAGTGAAGGCAATGTTTAAAACGAATGTTTAAATCTATCTAGCTCTTTTGCGACTGCATATCTTACCAGCTGGTGTTATTTCTGTTCCTAAATTATGAGAATTATACCTACATTGCCAAATTAATCTCAGTGACAGCATGTGCAGTAATTCAACCATTGAGTGTGTAAATGTGTCCTATACTTGTTAGTATCGTCAGTATTGGACATAGAATGAAAATGATAATTATCAATATGATACGCTGATTCCCTTGAAACTACAATGAATTGTAGTCGTCATCATTCATCATGTGTGAAAATCTTCCTGTTCTTACAATGAATTGGTAACCTGGTTTCATTTTAAACAAACATGCTCCAAATTCCTACATAACCATAACTTACAACTTCAAAAACACGTTCTCATTACATGTCTTAAATCCCTCACAGCTACATTTCTGGCAATGTTTCAAATTTGAACTGCATTGAAATGATATCAAGCATGAAATTACCACTCACAATGTCAGTCAACTTCGAATTGGCAGGAAATCTTGCAATATGATAAATTGTTGTTTTAGTTGTGAAATAATTTGCTTAATCTACTACTAAGTTTCGACTTAATGTGTTTGCTACAATGAATGAGCAACTCTTAAACATACGAATCGTAACAGCCGAATGTCCAATCTTTTCGCTCTTAAATTGACGAACAAATCGGTAGAGATCTGCAGATTCCGATTGTAATGATCATTTCAAGGTATATTTCGTCTTATATGTGTCTGCCCGAAATATCTATGCAGACTTTTCGTTAGAAATTTAGAAGATGACCCAAACATTAAGAGTTATATGCATTGCGACTTTTAAAGGAGTTTCTCTTATTTTATAACAGGAAATTTTGATATAGATTTAAGCTTGGCAACATGTTTTGCTATGCATGCACATCGATGTGTAGCATTAATGGGGGTATGTACTCGTAGCACATAATGTTAACTCAATCGTATGAATACAATGTAATATAAAAGGACGGTTGATGCGCCGGTATGTATCCAAGGTGCAGTTAGAATGCTGAGAAACTGATTTTAATGTAAACATGGAAATTGGCTGTTCAAATGAGAAATAGCTTCAAACACCTATTTATACTAGGGAGCTTTATTCACCAATGAAGACAAGTTTATTTATTCAAGGATTTGAATCCAAGGAGAACACACATGCAGCGGATGTTATCTCTTGAAGGGAGGGACAGTTTTACTGTTTTCCTACAGTTCCAGTTTCCCAAAAGAACATGACCATGACTCATACTCAATTATAAACACAAAGAGAATAGGAAATAGTCATGTCCAATGCCATTTTGAAAATTCATTTTTGATTTATGAGTTGTTTAATTTAGAGTTTTCAAGATACAAAAAGCACACTTCCATCATCCGATCCATGTGTATAAGACGTCAGTTGAATGGAATCGGCAAGAACGCATTTTGTGATCTAAAACACATACTGGTTAGGAATAGGTAGACTGTATGTCTACAACTTCAGATATTGCAAATATGATATCGTATGATGTATTGTTGTGAACTCTTATCAACAACATAATCTATTTTCATATAGATCACATCGTCTGAGACACATCGGTGCCTACCATAATCCATATGGGTGTTTTGCAAACTATTATATAAACATGTACCTATGACCATCTCCTTAGATCAAAGGATCGCTGACGCATTACCTTACCACTAGCATGTGGGGTTGTCTTTGCCTTGTGATCTTACCGAGGCTTTTCTTGTTTCTGTATACATGATATTGTTAGCCTTTATCGTTCACTCCATAGCATGACCGGTATCAATTATCAATTAAGTTGTAGTGTAATGACTTCTTAAACTGATTAAATTTAAAACAGTAAGTATGCATGTTCAACGTCTTTATTCTAAGAATATATATGCATATGTAAAATACAGAGTGTTATTTCATGCTACTCTGAGTTTCACGCACACCGTGGTGTCGATATTCAGGCATAATGAGTACAGGTGCAACACTGGAGACTTATTTCTTTCTTGCCCGGCTTGGCGTCTATATACATAAACAAAACAAAGGCTGAACATGTTTTGGATTTCCGACCAGTTTCACACTATAATTCAGTGATCATCACGTTGTCCTTCTATGACGTCACAGAACACTGGGTGCATAACTCAAACAATGCGTCATCTGTGACGTCGTATGTGTACATTCATCACATAATATAATAAGCAGTTCGAATACATTTAAATGTGCAGTATTACGAGCTAATTATGATATTTAATCGTGGTTTAAAGACTGTGATGAAAGAGTTTTCTTTGATTTTTCTATTTTCATTACTGTCCGACATGACTTTGTAAAAATATAAATATATATATTTATTAACCATGACACATGCTACAAGTCATGACACATGACACTAAGAGAAACTGTGAACGACCAAGGAAAACATATACCTTTAGGTTGACTGAACCTGTACCTTACTCTTTTGTTTGTAGTTACATATTGAAATGAAAGCACAACTCAAGTCAACTCTACCTAGTGAGTTACCTACCGCCTACAATGATTAATTGCTAACATACACTCTGCTGACGAGTTCAGTCAGTGTTCCACGTCAGTAGTTCATGAACTGGATTAGTATTACACTTAATGGTTACAATGTACGTGAAATGCTGGAGTTTACTATTCTAAGTATTTTACAATTCAAGTAAATCACGTTATTTTGTTCATCCTATCATTCAGAGAGTAATACAATTCAAATGCCAAAACATTTTAATTTTTTTTTTACATTTTGGCTATGTGAAAGGACCATAATAAAGCAAACATAGATACCATGGTGAATAATGGTGGAATGTGGAAAACGGTGTTACATACTTTTATTGATAATATGTTTATGTATTGTTATGGTATGATAACTTTAATATTTATTTTATTTTTATTATTATATGCATTATGGATACTCATATCTGAAATTTGTATGTCTGTTTTCTGACTCATTCTGTGAGTTAAATTGATCTAAGTGTACATATTCGTTATTATTTAAGTTGAGCCAACTTCAGTCTTCAATAAATATATGTGATAAGAACTTCATAGAATTCATTTAAGAATTGACTTCAAAATTTATTAAGTTCATGGAGGTATAAACTTATAAAACGCTGTGCAAACTGTGTAAATACGCGTAGCGGATTTATGCCAAGTTTACACAGCGTTGTATAAGTTTATACCTCCATGAACTTAATACATTTTGAAGTCAATACTTATAAATAAATATATTCGTACCTGATGTTTTGAAAAGGTGCCATTGCTACAAATATACAAATTTGCAACAATTAGAACTGTAAACGCGTATGAAAACAACAAATATTAGCCCCGCCTACAACGTGTTCATCAGCCAATGAAAAGGCACAACGCAACTAGCCATGAACCTTTCGTCATGGGGGCGTCGCTAAATGTGATGTGACGTCAAGAAATTAAGTTCATGCAAGTATGAACTGAATCTCTGTGACAGTGTTCAGGGAATCAGATTCGAGCAAAGCAATTGATGTTTATTTATTTATTAATGGTTACACTTATGCAAGACGAGGTAAGCACTACAAGTCCACTGGTGCGTGAGTAACACATCGTGTCTGTTGACTCTGTTCTCCGAAGGTGTGCAATATGTTAATATTGTGTACACTTTAAACGAAATACCATAAAGAACATACTTATAATATAATATCGTTGGTATAAACCTGAAATCCTTTGTATTGTCTTCGCTTTGTTGTGCTCGACAGAATGCCACACACCTTGACAAACCACAAAACCACAGAACTAAACGATTAATAGAGTTTCTGGGGTCTAGAAGAAAAGTGTACATCTGTACATTGATCGACGGTATTTGATGGAACAAGTATTACTTTCCATCGAACAAGCTTAAGAAGAAGATCTCACAGTATCCTATTCGTGTCGAGTGTCCAATGCACCTGAATCGAATGGCATTGTATAGATATTATCCGAACATATTTGAGCAACACATATCATTTTAATACCACAATAATGTAATTTACTTTTCCGTTTCCGCCATATTCTTCATACCTCATACATTGGAAAGTACAAACTTGAGTAAGAAAGTGGACTTTTTTTTACTTGGAGTCCTGATATAGTCTAATAAAATATGCGTGACTATTGCAGCTCCGGTTTATAGGTTTAATGGATTTAAAGATTCCTACCTCTCCACTGACATTCACCACTGAAAGTGTTATTTGCTTTGTGTGTGACTCAACTAATGAAGTAAACTAAAATAAAACCCAGAAAATTAACCATTATACCAAAAGTATGGACGTTTTAATGAAAATAGACTGTGTTATTGAGCATCGCTGCCCAAATTGTTTTTTCTTTCGTCGTCATATTTGTTTACAGTGTCCATGTTGACCACAGTACTTTGGAAAATAATGATTTCGGTCTAAATCAAGACTGGGACACATCTTTCAAATGAGTGCAGATTTCGCATATTTGAAGTTGAACAGATATGCCAAAAAGATAGATAAATGGTTTTCAATTCTACCCCTATTTTTGTTTGATGGCACTTTAATTGTCTAAGTGTCAACGTGAATTATTCCCGTTTTACCTATTGATCGCCTGGTAGTTATGTATCGAGGGGTGACAGACCTCAAATAGACTGATGACGAATATCACCAAGTGTGATATCAGGTATGCTTCCGGTGTATGTCCCTGTATCCATTATCATTTCAGTCAACATCACAATGAGTAATGCTACAGACTAATGTATTACACAAATAGAATATGTTGTTCATTCTTTACGACTCTCATATACGGTTTCCCTATACCAATATAGTGTGTTTATCATTGCACTATTCATGGTAATAGTCTACAATCCTTAGGATTTAAGGGTAGTGTGCTGTACTACATTACATTAGGTTTCACATTAGTAGATAAGTCTTGTTTAGTGTCCGGATCAGTGTTTTAACAGTAAGCAGACCAGATTCATTTGTTTGACATTTTCAGGTTATTTTCTAACTCTTGTTATATTGACTAACACTCACCACAGACGATCTCTTCATCATCAGCCGAGATGTGTCAGACGAAATATGTCTGCTAATTTCAGATCACATATCAACAAATTTATCCCAGTAATTTTCCCCTGAAGTTCCATGATATACTTCCTTCGGCTTATAATTGCACACAATTTACTGAGCTTCAAAAGACAAACACAATAAAATAGTGTATTGTATACAAATATGGACTTAGGGAAATAACAAATTAAAATTCTGAAGACCGTTCACAGGAATCTTCCAGTATGCATGTCTACAAGAACGAATAGGCTATTTATTATTCTAAATTAAAATTAAAATATGAACTTAAATTATATACCTTTAACCATACAATACTATATCCCAGTATATGCTGCCATAAGTATCCGATGATGTAGTATACTAGACGATCTGAGTGGTTTCATGTGACCCTGTAACCCTATTTTTAACATCGGAATTGTTCTATATTTGTTGAAATAAAACTATTTTACATCTTTGCCATATTAAATGATTTATAGGATATCATTACTTACCCACCGAAATAGGTTGCTGCAGTAATCTCCAGAAACATAGTAATAGTATGACCCCCTAAACCAACTACTAACAAAGACTTTGCTGGCGAAATGGTGATTGTGGCAGATTGTGAAATTTGTAAAGTATTTGTAAGGTTTTTTTCGTGTGATTGTCACTTTTAATATAAGCACAATAATAACAAACACGTAAATAAAATAAAAATTATGTGAAATATCTAAAATAAAACACAAAACTAAGTAATTGTCTTTTCAAAGGGTTGAATAAAGAACAGATGTGCTAACATAACAGAATGAAAACTTTGCATAAACATTTGGAGCAGCCATACGAAAGGGGTCAGCTGTTTGGATGGACGCTATTAAGGTATTTTTATGCCTCGTCTTATGTTTATATTACTCAAATGAAACTGTGAACGACAAATAACATTAAGATACTATTTATGTAATATGTATTGAAATAAAAATGAAGTATGTCGGTGATCCATATTCTACTCCATCAATAATGTATATTTTACACGATATTTGTAATTAAATCTTTCATAATCGTTAAATTGTATTTCTTCATATCACAATGTGAAGTACAAAAACGGATAATCTGTTTCCACTGCATGTAGATAGAAAGCGATTTGACATTTGCATAGCACGAGTGATGAATGCGTGTATATGTGTATATGTAGACAACATTTGTGCCATTATTTGACCACGCCAGTTGAATAGCAGTGAGTTTGTAAGACAGTCACCCTCGTCAAAATATTCACATTAAGTAACATCCAGAGCATAGGGCGTGTCTCTGAAATGTGAGTTCGAAATGGAAATTGTTCTACTTAATATCTGGCTGTGTGAGGACAATAAGGAAAAGGGAAAAAGCTACAATCAACAAAACTTTCCAAAGTTCTATTTGATTCATATATATTTAAGTTCATATGCAAACTTTAATTTCACTTCAGGTGCCTTTATACCATTACACACCTATTTGCGTAAGGGTTGTTGCAATGTAGACATCACATTTGTCAACAGTGAATGCTTGTTTTCATAGTTTCATAATCCACCAGACCTGGTGATTGTTCTCAACAACATTATGTAACCGAAGATTATGGCAAAGAAAGTTATGAAGAAACGACTTATCTTTTCTTTTCAGTCTCCTTTGTTCTGATTTTTAAACAATTAATCATGTACAAGGTAATATAACAAAAATGTTATCATATGTTTTGTGTTTTGTTATCAGTTTTATGCAGTTTGTAAATATATGCTTTTGCATCTTTTCTTCTTTCGGAACACACTACAATAACAATAATGAGTTATTCTAACACACCATAGCAATGTCCAACATACAAGTATCTATTTGTCAATAAGGACATACATGGACCAATGCCACTTTCTTTATTCCTTCATTTTGTACAAGAGGTGAAACAAGATACAGATGTTTCTGAGAACTTCTGTCGCAATCTTCTATAAATTCAAGTCATTCCTTTTTACTTCAGAGCAAATAATTCAGATCATAATGTACTGCTATTCCCTTTCTTTCTTACAACAAACAATTTAATTCTAGATTTAGATTTAATTTCTAACAGCTAACACATCCTCAAGTGTCCATTAACCGATTTTCGGAAATTGCTTGCCTGAGATGATACCTTTTTTTAACTTGATTTAATTTTAGCGAGAACTGAAATCGATGAAGATGGACATGAAATACCTGCAGGGGGTGTAGTTTATGTATGGTCTGAAAGATTAGAGTATATACTGGATGCATCTTGAGTACGTTTGGTTGACGATCTCCGAACAAAACCTTTTAAACAATTTTACCCAAAGATTGATTTTACTCCGTTTTCAGTGGAATACGTGCCTCATTGATATCTTAAGAATCATTCGTTTTAATGTCTTGTTATGTTACTTTACTGTCTTATTTTGCGAATAGAACAACCTATGTTTAAACATTCATATCAACGAAATTATATTGATACTGTGAAGTCTGTGAATTATTTGTGTGGTATTCTAATCAGCGACATGACATGCAAGATCAATTAATTCAACTGTTTATTATTTTAAATTCAGTTACGCTAAATTTTAAAACGGAATTGAGTGTTTGCATTCTGAGGCAACAGGGAATATGTCTTTAAGTTAGGTATACATACTTCCCATTGCTTATGTGTTACTCTTCAAAATCATTGTTGAATTTGATTTCCATAAAACGTCCCTAAAATTTCCATTAATTTTCATCATTGCCGATATGCAATATACATCTTCATAGCATTTCATGTGAAGAACGCTGAGCACTCAGTTACCTACAGCGATGAAAAAATAAAGGTTAGTGGAATGTTTGATATTTTCAGAACCTTTATTCATGGTTTATACAGTGTTTGACAACACACCAACTCTCATAATGATGTTTTTGGGGTAATATACGAACAAATATGGTATTTTCAAATGATTATCATACGTTTTATATATATGTGACACATATCTATTGCTTAGGTATTCAAATATGGTAATTAAACAATAATATGTTTATTTAACCCGTTAGTGAGTTATGATTTCACTTCAGAGAAATTGATATGTTTTTTTTGTCAGACATAATCACCTCATATTGATACTGCATTATTTTTTATTCTGTTGTAAAAATAAGTACTTACATATGATCATCCATCAATCAACATCTTACCCCTCCCATTTTGCACACTCTCACATCCCAACTCTCATTCAAAACAAACGAAATCAGTATACTTTCCACAGAGGAGTGACATAAAATGTCATTTTCAGAAATGTAAGAGAAGAAAGAAACCCGATTTTGTTTAATATACTTTTCTCAACAAAATACTGGATATAATTTTCTTCCATTTGAAATGTTCGTTGTCGATAAAGGTTTGCTTTATATGCCAAATTATTCGCAGTATCAGCTTGTGGTATGGTTCAACCACTGATTTACTATTTCCTGTTATTGTCAGTAACGTAAATATTGGACATAAAATGAAAAGGAAATCAACAATTATGAATATGTTCCGCCAATCCCCTTGAATCTTTAATTCAGGAGTAACCTTGTTTCATTTCAACAAAACATGCTCTTTCACAAGTCCTTCACAACTTTAACTTTACTCTTCGAAAATACATTCTCATTACATGTCTTGATGCCCTTACAGCTATTAACATTTTATATCTTGCACTGTTTCAATTTGTATAGCATTGGAATGATATCAAGCGAGAAATTACAACTCCCAATGTCAATCAACTTTGGATGGGCAGGAATTCTTGCAATAAGAAAACGTTGTGTCAGTAATAATTTGCTTAATCTACTTCTCAGTTTCAACTTATATGTGTTTACTTCAACGAATGAGCAGCTCTTAAGCAGCCAAATCGCAACAGCCGAATCGTAACAGCCGAATCGTCAATCTGTTCGCTCTTAAATGGACGAACAAATCGGTAGAGATCTGCAGATCCTGATTGTAATGATCATTTCAAGGTTTATTACGGCTTATGTGTGTCTGCATGAAACATCTGTATCGACGTTTCATTAGAGATTTAGAAGATGAGCCAAACCATTGCGACTTTTAAATGCATCTCTCTTATTTTATAACAGGAAATATCAATATAGATTTAAGCTTGGCAACATGTTTTGCTATGCATGCACATCGATGTGTAGCATTACTGGGGGTTAATGTACATAATGTTAACGCAATCGTGTGAATACAACGTAATATTAAAGGACAGTTGATGCGCTGGTATGTATCCAACGTGCAGTTAGAATGATTAGAAACTGATTTTAATGTAAACATGCAAATTGGCTGTTCAAATGAGAAATAGCTTCAGACACCTATTTATACTAGGGAGCTTTATTCACAAATGAAGACGAGTTTATTTATTCAAGGATTTGATTCAGAGGAGAACACACATGCAGCAAATGTTATCTCTTGAAGAGGGTACAGTATTGCTGTTTTCCTAAAGTTTCAGCTTCCCAAAAGCACATGACCATGACTCTTACTCAATTATATTCACAAAGAGAATCGGAAATAGTCATGTTTAAGGCACACTTTCAACACCCGATCCATATGTATATAAGATGTCAGTTGTATAAAATCGGCAAGAACGAAATTTGTAAAAGCCATTGTGACCTAAAACACATATATTGGTTGGAATAGGTAGACTATGTATACAACATCAGATATTGCAACATCTGGTATCGTATGATGTATTTCTGTGAACTCTTATCGACAACATACTCTATTTTCATATAGATCACATCGTCTGAGACACATCGGTGCCTACCATAATCCACATGGGTGTTGTGCAAAATATTATATAAACATGTACCTATGACCTTCTCCTTAGATCAAAGGATCGCTGACCCGTTACCTAACCACTAGGCTGTTGGGATGTCTTTGCGTTGTAAGCTTACAAAGGCTTTTCTTGTTTCTGTATATATGTTACATGTTAGCCTGTATTGTTCCTTCTTCACGGCCTTTAGCGTAATTATCTGCTTCATGCTGCATCTTTGAAGAACTAAAACAGTTTGTCTGCATATACATGTCAACATAATTCATTCAACAAACGAGTTCTTTTGGAAACGATTACACCAAATTCTGTACCAATTTCTAAAAAACAAACTTCTATTTTTTGTCAAAACGTCGCCTCTATTATATGTTAATTCATTGTGTGTTTCATCACTTCAATTTCTAGAATGTCCAACAAGAATCTGTATGTATCTATCAGCCAAGATAAACTTGGAACAACTAAATTAAAATAAAACACCTTTAGGTTGACCAAACCTGTATCTTACACTTCTGGTTGTAGTTTTCTATTGCAATGGAAAGCACTGACTACACACTAAATAACTCTAATCTGTATGTGACATCCCAAAGTATCTTGTGAGTTACCTACCGCCTACAATGATTAATTGCTAACATAAACTTTGCTGACGAGTTCAGTCACTGTTCTACGTCAGTAACGCATGTTACAGTTTAATTGGATCACTATTACACTGAATGGTTACAATGTCCGCGAAATGTTGCAATTATTCAAATCCTCTAACCCTCTATCAAATTCAGATGACAGTGTCCATTTGGTGACCTCGAGAGACAACATTACAGAACTATAACATGTCAGTAGAGTCTAAGCATCTTGTTGGCATTGAGAAAATCTAGATTGAAGTAGGACTGTTTTTGATTGAAAAGGTATGAGTTACAGCCGAACAGACTATAGCAGAAGATCTCAGAGTACCCAATGCGTGTGGGTTTCCCGTGTACGTCACAGTGTAAGTTCCAGTACAAGTTGCACATGCACATAATATTGTTACTATACTACAGGTACATGTATGATCCGAACAAGTTCGGGCAACACTTATAATTTGGATACCACAATAATTTCATCTAAATTTCCTTTTCCGCCATTTCAGTAAAAAGCACATGCATTTGAAAATTCATACTTAAGTTTAACATAAATTACCTACTCATGTTAAGATTATTTACATAGTAAGAAACCATAAAAAAAGTTTTTTTGCAACAACAGTTTAAACTTTAACAATTATATCAGAGTAACTTTCATTTGGTTTGGTATTGAGGAATATTGGCATTAACAGATTGTTACATTTGGCATCAATCCAGTTGCAGATGTATTCTAAAGTGACGGTAACTACCTTAGTGGTCCCCGCCTTGAGAAGTAAATTAGAAACAGTTCGTAATTGAAGCGCGAGTTAAGTGGGAACTTTTTACTAGCAGTCTTAGTCTAGTGTAATTATGATAAGGGTTTCGGCAATGCATGACCATGTCCGGTTTATAGTTTGAATGGATTTAAAGCCACCTAACCTCTCACATTAATTTTGAGTATGATTCGATGGTTGAAGTAAACCAAACAGCAAGGATTATCGAGGCTATGAAATCTCTTTAAAAAATATGTCGGAAAATCAACCATGATAGCCAGAGTATAGAATTTTTAATGAATATAGACTCTGTTATCGATCACTGATGCTAAACGGATTTTTCTTTTTATTGTCGTATTTGTTTACAGTGTCCAACAATATAAACAAAAATAACTGACTCCGTCTAAATCTAGATTTGGATACATCTTTCAAACAATTGTTATTTCATCGTTTTGGGGGTTGAAACATTGGCGAAAGACCATTTGGATTCCTTTCAATTAGATAAATGTTTGGCAATTCTTTCCATATTTTTATTTAATAGCACTTTAAATGGCTACCTGTCAACTTGAATTATTTCCGTTGTACCTGTTGATTGCCAGGTAGTGGGGTATCCAGGGGTGATGGACCTCAAATAGACTGATGACGAATATCACCCAGTGTGATATCAGCTAGGCTTCCGGTGTATCGACCTATATCCATTATCATTTTCCTAATGCGCTTAGTGCAAAAATAGGATTTGTTATTATTCATTCTGTAAGATTGTTATTTACTGTGTTCACTATTCCGATATTAGAGTGGACATTGGACTGTTTATTGTTAACTTGACAACACTTTACATTAAAAGGGGGTACTTCAAAGGATATACAAAGACAATTATTGTATTCTGAACACATACGAACTTTAATCAGCATAATAACTCTAAAAATTCAGGTTGCTAGTATTATGGCAAGGAGAAAGCCTGCGAGCATCGACTAGAACTAGCGAACCATTGGTGTCACTACGCTGAAATTCAGTGTAGCATTGCACCCAAACCTTACTGCGTGTAGAACAGTTCTCTACTGCAGACAAAGTTGGCGTGCCCCTGGCGGGATTCGAACCACGAACGTGCTAACCACTGCGCTATCCTGCCCCCTAATAACTCTCAATTTCCGAAGATTGTTTGAAACACCTCAAACAAATCTAGCAAGTCTACATGTCTACATAAAATTATATGCCATTTTATTATCTTATAATGATATTGAAAATAAGAAATGATATAACCTACCTTTAACAATACAAGAGTATAGTACCACAATAGCATGAAGCGCGCTGCAAGCAATTTCTAATTCACATAATAGGGACAGTATCAAGTCCAAAAAGGACATCTCTAAAATATATGTTCGTTTTCTTCATGAAGTGCAAGAAAACATAACAACTACATTGTTAGTAGTCTAACAGTATGCTTTATATGACTCTACATACACCTTGATGTGATACCATGTATTCATTCATCGTCGTTAAACTCCAAGTTTATAAACATACGTGCTAAAAGGTCAACATTTACGTACGATATGTCCCAGATACAAAGTGTCATTTACCACAACAAAGTATTCTGTAAATAACATTATTTTTTACTTTCATCCATCAACGAATCTCGCATATAATAGTGTCATCTAACACAGGCTTTAATCATGATATTCACGTAGTGAAGCTTGATGCAATAACAAAATAAAATCTAACCTTGTCTTTGATAAATTGTTTTCGTGTATTCACAATGATTAGTTCGAGAGGTTCTCACTGGTTTTCTCATCAACTATTGAAGTCATATAAAGTTTTTCACGAACCATATATACATTTCTAATACAATATCTGTCTTTAATCCAAATCCCCTATTAACTTTCGTATCTTTTAAAATGCCATCTATATGTAAATAATTGTATCAAAATTCAACGCCTTTGTACAAGATGGAGGGTGGTACATATAATATGATTACAAAGTAGAATACCTACCACCTAAAATGGTAGATACATGTACTCACACACATCTCGATGCAATAAGTATTCTAGGTAAGGCGTTCAAGATTAGGATTTGTTCTATTTGGTTTTCTCTGTACTCAAAAGTCCCTAAGAACGACAACATATCATTAACATTCAAGTTTATTTTGTATTTATTGGAAAGTCAGTCAGTGTGATAGAAATTGAATTTAATGTATATGTATGTATATGTATATGTAATTTAAATGTATTATACAATATCGAGTTCATTAGAATCATTGAATCATGTTTTCAAAATATGTTTCCATGCGAGTTCAATTACATGTGGATCGTTAGAGATTGGCATGGCACGAGGGATAAATGTGTGTATGCAATCTGTATGTTTTACTCATGCTAGATCTATTTACGAAAACAAACTCCTTTAGAAAGTTTTAACATTGAGAGTTCATCTCACATTTGACAGCAACAGGATTTGTACTGAGCAATTTCTCGATTCTTTGAGGTATGCTTATCTGGCATCACTCCAGTTCCATATGTATTCCTAACTGCCTTACTGGGCACGCCTTGAGCATTCAATTATTGGAACATTCCGTAATTGTTACACTAATTAAAGAGGACATGTGTTACACAGATAGTTCAACTTATTACCTAATTGTTTGTCAATATTTTTATTTTACCGGAAAGTACATCACCAAAGTCACAGATATACATAAAAGCGAAAAGCCAAATTTAATTAAAATATGTTTTTGTTCGAGTAAGTTGTAGAGATCAAGCATATTCTCCGTGCGCAATTAGTTCTTATCTTCTCACACCAACTTTTCAACTGCTTATCTGTTTTTCAAAGATGATAGATTCTTTAATGTAAAATAAATGGCACCACATCGAAAACAAACAGCAATCAATTAAACAGTCAGATGTAAATAATACATTGTGTCCATTAACCTATAGATCGCCAACGTTATTATAAGTATCCTGCGGTGTAGGACCAAACTTAAAACTCTCATGGCTTATGTCACCAAGGTTGGTTTCCGGTTTGACATGTGTCAAGTATCATTGCAACTGCTATTTATCAGAGGTAATGCTACAGATTTCAGCACTACAAACCAAGGTGCTTAGGTGAGAAATTTTCCTGTATTTAGACCATTTGAAGTTCACTTTTAGGCATGACATATTTCCAACCTCAACCAAAAGGTTTCATCATCAGCAAGACTAACTAAGCGGGTTAATGTCAGAGTACACGTCAATAGGTTTAAGGCAGATAATACTATAAATGGTATAGATAATGTCATACTATGATTTATAGTACATTCTAAGATGCCTAGCGGCTAGAACAATCGAAATAAAAGTACTTTATCAGACGATAGAGGTATAGTTTTTTGTGATGACGTAACAATTGAATGACGTTTCCACTCCCCTCGTAGTCACGTGTGCCCATGGTAACCCAACGAAAGAGGGCAGTTGAAAAGACCGTGTTTTTCTGGAAATGATAATGTCTTAAAACATCGGTAGCGTTGTTATAACAACTAGATTAGCGTTTGCGGGACACCGCAAAAGCAGAGCAGCTCCGAAACTTAGGGTCTCGCCTTTCCCTGTTCCGCCTTCTCGTCAGCATCAATAAAATGGGAATTCTTTTTAACAAAAGTTTGTTCATTATTCAAGTTACTAATCATCACTGGGGTCACTTTTCACAAGTTTGTTCTTAAAACCTATTTCTTCTTACAAAATTTGATCAAAGGATTAACGTGGCCTTAACCAATATCTCATGACCTTGACCTTTGATCTTGAAGGTCACACCATCAATGATCACTTTTCATCGCGTATAATAATCATGCAATGACTCAAAGTGTTCATAGTTAAAATACGGCCGATTCACAAAAGCATGCCTAAGTTTTGACATCACTGTGACCTTGACCTTTGACAGATTTTAGCGAAAACGTTTTCAAATCTTGGTCTTTCTCCATAGTTCATATATACCAAATAAGAGCCTAATAGCACAAAAAAAGTTTGAAGTTATCACGTTTACAAGGATTGTTGTAGTGATTTCAGAACTCATGACCTTGACCTTTGACCTTGAATGTGAACATGTCAAAATCATTCACCATGTGTATAAGAAAGAAATTAAGCTATCTATATGAGGTGTTAATATATTCATGGAAAAAAGTTACTTAGTGATTTCAGAACTGGTCAGCATGACCATATCTCGTGACCTTGACCTTTAAAATTCAAGGTCACACAATCAGTGGTCACTTTTCATTGTGAATCACAATCATGTAATGATTCAAAGTGTTAATAGTTGAAATAAGACATTTTCGCAAAAGCATGCTTAGGTTGTGACCTCGCTATGACCTTGACCTTTGACGGATGTTAGCGAAAACCTTTTCAAATCTTGGCCTTTCTCCATAGTTGATATATACCAAATAAGAGCCTGATAGCACAAATATTTTACAAGTTATCGTGTTTACAAGGATTGTTTTAGCAATTTCAGAACTTGTGACCTTGACCTTTGACCTTGAATATGAACATGTCAAAATAATTCCCCAGTTCGAAAGTAAGAAGTTATGTATATGAGGTGTTGATACCTCCTTGGAAAGAAGTTATTTTCGTGATTTCAGAACTGGTGACCAAGACCCTATCTCGTGACCTTGACCTTTAAAATTCAAGGTCCCACAATCAGTGATCACTTTTCATTGTGTATCACAATCATGTAATGATTCAAAGTGTTAATAGTTGAAATAAGACATTTTTGCAAAAGCATGCTTAAGTTGTGACCTCACTATGACCTTGACCTTTGACGGATTTTAGCGAAAACCTTTTCAAATCTTGGCCTTTCTCCATAGTTGATATACACCAAAGGAGAGCCTGATAGCACAACTATTTTTCAAGTTATTGTGTTTACAAGGATTTTTTTAGCGATTTCAGAACTCGTGACCTTGACCTTTGACCTTGAATGTGAACATGTCAAAAAAATTCCCCAGGGGTATAAGTAAGAAGTTATGTATATGAGTTCTCAAAACCTAATTAGGAAAAAAGTTATAGCCAATACAAAACGCGCCGGCGAGCTGCTAATTATTGAAGGTATGTGTTCTTTTGTATCCGAATTAGTCTTAAATTTTAAGCTACATTTGTACTTGAACCAAAACGACGAAATCCGCATTAGGCAACCTCAGGAACCACTATGACGTGACAACAGAACAGTGACGTCATAGTCGATGTTGTCGCACGGCTCGTCAGTTGGCCCTGATCATGGATTATTAATATTAAGGAAGTAAACTCTATTTTTATTGCAAAATTACTCAAAGTAGAATGTTGTGTTATGGGTTATCTTAGAAAAGTAATAAAGTTCGCTGTACCCCAATGTGTTTTGTAATAAAGTATAGTTTTGCCCTGAACTATTATAACGTCAAAGTACTCGGACTACCGTCCTCGTACTTTAACTATAATAGTTCAGGGCAAAACTATACTTTATTACAAAACACATTGGGGTACAGCGAACTTTATTTCTTAACTATAGTTTGACGTTCTTATATACCATTCAGCGGATGACTACCACGGTCACATTAATCAAAATCTAAAAAGAAAACCTTGGATTATATTAAACATCTTAACAGGATAATTTTGCAAAGCACTCAAAACGTCTCTATTGGTGTTTGGGTCAGTTTTTAAATGGCATACAGACGAGATACGAGCTCCATTTGAAGGTTAACTTCAACCAAACGGTTTCATCATCAGCAAGACTAAGGGCTAATTTAAGAGTACACTTTTACCACAGGGTGAATCCCATAATCTGTGTGTCTTACCTTCCTCCCATTAGACCTTTGACAATATAATAATAATAATGAGATTCAAGAGAGGACTTCAGATAAGCTTCAGATAAACAGATATAGATTTTTTGAGGACGATAATAAAATCTGTAGATTTGTTGGAACACTACTAAATGAATCCAGCACGCCAACGTGTCTCCTTGACGTATGTGTTATGCAATATTGCCAATTGGAATCATGGTTTAAGTGAATATTATTTATTTCTAACAATTTCAATACTCTTCATATACAATACTCTACTGATACAATTTAACAAAAAGTTTTGTTTTCAAAATGATCCTTCTCATAACGTACCATGTCAAGTCATTTTAAATATTTTCAACATAATATTTTGCAGCACATTATCTTTTTAAATGTGGAGGGTCAAGAACATATGATAAGGAATTCCAAGAGACCTTGTGACCTTTTCTTTGAAACATCTGAATAGTGTTACTATGATTCATCAATCGTTAAATAAAAGCAGCTGCTCCAAACAGGAAACACTCAAGTATTACTTAAGATGTAGTTAGCTTGTTATAATGAAGTAGTGAGATAATGAATAGGTTTGTATGTATCAGTAACATATAGTAATGAAGAGTTAAGCAGAACGTTTAGCTGACATTGACAAAACGATTCCGATAATAAACTACTGCATTCCGTGCATGAGGCAGCCAGAGAAGCAATAAAACATGGTGTTCGTTCCGCAGATATAATATTATAAGACAATGTACTTTAAGAAACATATGAATATGTTCAGTATAAATCTGAGAAGGATATTCATTGGAAAATGACAGAAGTCATTTCAAATGCTTCTATACTTTTATAAAAATGGTAAAATCTGTTTTCACAGTAAAAGCAAAAGGTCCGCTAGGCCAAATAAACATATATCATTGTGCATACAGGGTCCACGTTACACAAAGTGTATTAGGCTATACAACTCAGAAAATTCCGAAATGTGAGTAGATTAGAACATTTGGAATTATCTGTTCACAAAACATAATGTCTTTGATCCTTGCAACCTTATAGAACCAATCGGAATGCTTTTAACACTTCAGTTCCGATTGTATCACAGGCTGGTGCACCTATACACTATTCAAACTGATTGGTTAGTGTTTCAATTTTAAGAGACAATTTGAACAGTTTGTGAGAGATTTGCGGCCATATGATGTTGATGACGCGTCATGCCACAACTCATCTCTGAAAGGTAAATCAAGACCACATTCAATTTAGCTTGATTCAATTCATCTCGAGTACCAGATAACAAAGTAGAGCTAAGTTTATTAAACTCTTTTAAGATAGCCCCAGGTGAACACTCCGTCACGTCACATTTATTACTTACTCAAGCACATTCTCAAGAATAAATGATAGTAATCGGATTCAATGAGCAGTGTCCATGAAACATAATGGCGAGACGAATCCGTTACGAGTCCTGAGATTGAGAAAATACAGTTCAATCAATCTTATAAAAAGTAGCAAATTAATTGATTTGAATTGGTAAACGACATTAATTTATAAAATGTATTAAACACACGAATACAATGTTTCTTCTTTTTAAACGTGTGAAATATATTTGTCAATTAAACAAAATCATTATTTGTCATCCCAGCTGAAATGCCAAATAACAAAAGGAACCATTCACAGCCGGAACCCATTATTGTTTAGTTACCTACATTTGCATCATATATGTTCTTTACTTGATGCTGTTTAACACTCATATCAGACTATGTTCCAATATAAAGTGAAATTGAGAAAGAAGCATATTATTTATATAAGAGAAATGTAAACTGTTTCAGGACTGAAACATCCATGACCTTAGACAGCAAACACACGTCGCCTAGTACAGGCGAAACCAACCAACGCCATCTGCAACTACCTTTTTCTAGAATCGGCAAAAGATGACTATAATTTTTCAGTAATTTGTTGACTGTAATGTCATTGCGAAAATGAAATGAACAACATCATATTATCAAGAATTAAATATGAAACTGGCAATATAAAATATCTAATGTGTCATTTCCGTTTTTTTTTTTCCAAGTAACCCAATGACGAGAGTGTACGTCGAAATATAAATATTGAAAATGTAGATACATTTATTCCGACAAGAGTAATATTAGGGAGATACAGAATGGTGATACTGTAAGGAACTGTGAGCTTCAGCTATAAGTATCGTCCAATGATATCAACCACAGAGATACGACGCCAACTGTCTTATATAGAATGGTTGCAGAACGACAAAGGATAGCTGCTACCATAGAATCCCATTGAGATTCTGTCTCTTAGGACAACGGGCACAACTTTACTCATTTCTAACAACAGTATATATATATATATATATATATTCTTATAAGCATACCATAAGTCTGCATTTCATCAGGTAACGCTTTTGTGTACCTTGTTGTGTAAGACTTCTTCAAAGCATTGCTATTCTTTATAAGTATTTGACACCAAACCTTCTCTAAGCAGATGAGATATCGGCCCCGTTATACTTCAGTCCACCACAAGCTATTCAGTAAGAGTGTGGAATTCCTATAAGCAATATATGGTGTATTATGCGCTTTGAGCATGTATTGCACATGGATAAATGCGCATTATAAGTATGCTATTATTATTATTGGGGTGTATAAATGTTTATTATGAGTTTATTAGGCATATACGCACAGCTGTCTAATTTATGTTCTATTTGATTTCATTATTCATTAGGCCAGTCATGAGCATTTATTTTTACGAGTGAATGTGTATCCTACCAATACACAAATCCCAAATGTTTAGTATCATATTCAAAAGTGTATACTGAGAAGATAATAACAAATGTGCCAAACCCGTTTGAAAAAATAACTTCAAACCACAGGCCATCTTCCCACGGCAAGGTGAAAACGTATCGACATAAATTCTATGAGGGAGATGATTTGAAAATATTTTCGTTACGCCCGTGACGTTGTGAAGATGACCACAGGCACGTAGACGTTTTAGAAATTCAAGAAATGCTACTCCAGAAAGAAAACCAACGAGTTCATGAGTACTAGTCATTCTGTTGTGTTCAGTCCTCTCCACAAATTGGATTTATAGTATAACATTGACTATTGATGGTCTCATTTCTCATCCAGACTTTGTAAATTGACGTTTAAACGATTCATTTCCCAAATGTTACTTACCTCTCCCGAAGCTACAAATTGTTCCATGAAGTTATCGATCTTTCTGTCCAATCTGTGTGACCTGTCATTTATCATGTTTCTATCGATTAATTTATTTGACAAGTATTCATTTCTTTTCTAGTACAGAGCGTCATTAAGACGTTGGAGACTCCGAGTTCTAAGATTATGTATCTGTATGAAGGCTTATGTCAATTTGGTAAGGTGATGGAGAAAGAGTCAAATGAATAATTATACAACTTTTAGTGCAAGAGTGCTACGTTTTGGTGTATATTCTAACACGGTTATCAAGCAAATAATCAACTGTCAAGGCTGTTGAAAGTATCGCAGTGACGGTCAGCCTACCGAAGAAGTCTTGCATTGACCAAACATAAATTAATGAAGACCAATATTCTGTTCAACTAAACATTGTGGAGCCCCAACTAAGCCCTCTCACAATTGCGAAACCACCATAGTGTTGATACAAATAAGTAGATGCAAAATAGATGAACCTGTAAGTGCTTGATAATGGAATTAATCTCACACACCAACATATATACTGATTTACTTTAGTTCTAAGACACCCAAAACTCATATAATATCAGACAGTTTTAAAAAGATTTTACACAGTTGTCAAGATATTAATCAGCGAGCCATCAACGCAATATTGTTTTCATTTTATTAATGAGTTCTAAGCAATGCATCCTCAGCTGGCAGACCCCTGACCTAAAAGGATATCCTGGTTTCCGGTGTGAGAATCAGTTTCCATTAGCAAATAGCTTTTATCAAAATAAACCAAGCTACACGTTTATACACTACAAACGAATGTGTTCAGTGTGGAAAAAGGTGTCAAAAAGGATATCATTGTTTATTGACTTGAAGAGAATGAACCTTGAAATGGAGATGCGTTTTTTTCATGAACATTTCTGAAAAGCTCTGGTAAATATATATGGGCCGAGTACAGACAATCCTGATTTCTATTATCACATTGATAACCTCATCCAGTCATTTAAAACAGACAATATCTCTCTTTGTGGGGACTGGAATATCATTCAAGATTACCTTAAAGATGCATATAGCTATAAACACGTTAATAACCCAAAAGCAAGGGAAAAATTACTGTCGCTGAAAGAGTTTGATCTAGTTGATCCCTGGAGAAAGTTTAACCCGAACGAAAAGCGCTTTACCTGGCGACAACCTACCCCGCTAAAACCAGGTAGACTTGACTATACTTCCTTATATCACATAACCTGCTATCTTCAGTTGTAAAGTGTGAAATTGAACCGAGTTTCAAGTCGGACCACTCCCAAATTTCTTTAACGATTAAACTAGAAAAATCTTATACGTGACAAAGGGTTCTGGAAATTCAATAACTCGCTCTTCGGAGATCCTGATTATGTTAAGCTCGTTAAAACGGTGATACATGATACATTCGATCAGTACAGTGCAGTTAACGGAGATGAATGCGAATCGCAATTAAGTGATCAGATGCTATGGGAAATATTAACGCTAATGATACGGGTAAATACAATCTCTTACTCCTGTGCAATAAAGAAAGAGCGGGACAATGAAGAGAAGGAGTTGAATGATACCTTAAATACAAAAACCGTAGCACTTGATACCTCGATCAAGGTATTTATGCCCTCAAGCATCACACCAAATTAAGTTATCCTATCTTAAATAGTTTCTGAGATAAGCTGTCCCCTTTGGAGATACGATGAACAAAGTCGAAAACTACGGAACAAGGGCAACAACTCCTTCACCATACCCTACCAACCAATACCCGTTTACATAAAATGGGATATTCTATGACTGATAAATGCGATCTTTGTTCCAACAATAAAGATACAGTGAAACACTTGTTTTGGGAATGTGACCATGTGCGACCGTTGTGGATCAAATTGGAAGGTTGGCTTAGAGAAAAAGCACAAGTAAAAATCTGTTTTGATGAAAAAACAACATACCTATTGGTTTCCCCGAAAGAAACAATGACCCAGTGAACATAATCATCCTGATCTTCAAAAAGTCTATTTTCGACGATAAACAGAAACAACTGCCAACCTTCCAATCACTAACAACTCAAGTCCGAGACTATTATAATGTTACTAAATGTGCAGCTGAAATGTCAAATAGAGTCGATGTGTTCTATAAATTCTGGTACTCATGTCATCTGTTGTTTATATGAATGTATTTGTGTGATTGATACCTGTAAAAAAAAAACTTTAAATAAAAAAGCAAAAACAAAAACAAAAAAACTTTCGACAACCATGTATGTGACTACAATAACACTCTGAGTGTCCTTCTAATATTATTTCGAACGGTGGTTCACACAATCACTTTCAAAGAAGTGTTAAACTAAACAAAACACTAAATTCACATTGAAAGAAATGCTTATTGCGATTGTTCTCGAAGGACTCGCAAAAGGCTATTTTGGTGCCTTCAACAATGTTTTAACAGTAAGCAGACCAGATTTGAGTTTCATCTGTTTGACATTTCCAGATTATTTACCTCCACGTGTTTATATTGACTAACCCCCACCAAGGGAGATCTCTTCATCATCAGCAGGGATGTGCCAGACTAAATAGGTTGGCTAATTTCAGGTTACACATCAACACACTTACCCATTGTGTGTCTCACACGATGTATGTTTCACTTCTTTCACAACCTAATTTTATGCAATTGTTTTAACTTCAATGGGAGCACTTTCCAATAAGCAATGGACTTTTTGTCGAGGGAAATAGTAACTTAAAAGTTTAAATATATTAATACTCGTTAATTAAAGTTCAAATATCCTCTGCAAGCATTGGACATGTAATAAAAACAGCTCCTCTATCCGATCTTATCGCCATCCAGGATCAGAGTAACATGACGTTTGCAGACAATAACATGTTGGGTTTAAAAAACTAAAGCGATAAGAGCTATCATCTCTTTAACCACTCCAATACATGACAAGTGTTTTCTCGAGGCGGCTGACTACAATGGAAATTGGATGAAAATGTAGAAACATTTATCCGCAAGAGAAAATTATGTCAATGACATCGGAGTGCATCAAGGATGTTGAAGTTTGAAACAGTCACATATATATATATACAATGTCTCAAGATGTCTCAACGGATTTTGTGTTTAACTGCTTTAATCTTTGATTAATCTCATCTAATCTAATCGAAAGAGTATATCATATTGATCTCCTCAACGTTATGATTTCTATTTTGAAAACTTTTTGTCTTAATTCAACCACAGAGGTATATTGCACTTCCTGATACATACATCCAAGAAGTCTAAGAATGATGATGTATTAAGTGTACATGTATGCTGTACAACGGAAAATGTAATTATTGTATAATTCAACGCTTTAGACGGTTAAGATCACAATATCACAGATTTCTCCGCCATTGACATATTAGATAAAAAAAAAAAACAATTAGCAAATGCGTTGTTTGCATTCTTCTCACAATTTCAATCAAAGTGACTTGTGTGCCAATATTCCCTAACATTCTGATAGAAGCTTATGATGTTTTCTGATTGAATTATAGTAACAGTCAAATGATAGAATGCATGTTATGTATTTAATGTTATACTTAAAATACGGAAAGAAGACGAGAAAAAATGATGCACCTTTATATTAGTCGTATGACACTACTACTAAGCTATCATTTTATATTTAGTAGCACTTGTGTTTATTGTTCTTGAGTTTCCACCAAGACGAGAGGAGACTTAATGACACCCATATACCATGTTTATTATTCGTGATAGGCATCAGACAACATCTTCCGACTGCCTTATCCTCTACGAGCAGAAGATGTCACAGTTCATTTACTCTTCAGTTTATCATAGGCTTGCAATAAGAATATGGTATTTTAAGCAACAGATGCTGTTTCTTATGCAAACATTCACCTATAAAATAGGATCAATAACATTCAACAGTGTTGGAGATTAACGTTATTATAATAATGATGATAATAAGTCCACGTATAATACGCATATACCCATCATTTAAACAACTGCTCAAAGCACGACATTTTATTACCCTGACGGAATTGTACTTTCGGTGCTTCCGAAGTGCGACACCAAGCCATGTACACCCGTTATTGTAGGTACCCATTTATATAGCTGGTTGAACTGAGTGCAATGAACTGTCTTAATCAGGGACGCAACACAGTAAAACCCCGGGTCACAATTTTTTGTTGAGAGGCAATTGTGATCCCCAACCGTATATTTTCAACCTGTATTCTGTAATAAAAATGTTTTTTATCCATAGGGAGTCACTGGAAAATATCACACCTCACTAAAGTTAAGTTAAAACCATGAGTATGTTTGTGAATCACTATTTCATAACACTTTGTTCCGGAAATAAAATTAGATAGTCCAATTATCAGGCAGTTGAGTTCTCCTGCAGCTTACTCTACGTATCTGATTGAGAGTATACGTTTGAGTATTAATGGTTTAATTTCTCCCCCAGACGACACAGATCGAAATTTAAACATCAATTTCCCTAATGTTACCTATCTATCCTGAAGTTATAGATCTTTCTGTCCAGACCATTTGACCTGTCATTTATCACTTTGGTGTATTTCTGTCAACTGCATTATTTGAATATGGTGTCTTGTGAAGTAAAAATCTTGATTAAGTTATATCAGTGAAGCTAGTGCTATCCATAGAGATCTTAGGAATAACACATTGATATTATGTTGGTAAGTTTTGCATTGGTTAAAATATACAACCTCGGAAATCGATTTTCAATAGCAGTTAAATTTGCTTATTATCGGATAATTGCAACTTTCTTTAACTGGATAATACTTATTTTTTTATATAGTATGCCCTGTACTGTGCAGGCCAACCTAAGATAGATTTGATTAGATTAGAAAAACTTATCCAGATGGTGCCTCTTAAAAGTCAATTTTTGGTGTCTAGGTCAGTGTTTTAACAGTAAACAGACCAGGTTAGAGCATCATTTGTTTGACATATCTAGGTTATTTTCTTACTAATCTACTCCGAAGAGGATCTCTTCGTCACCAGCCAAGATGTGCCAGACGAAATTAGTCGGCTAATTTGAGATTACGCCTCAACATATTTACCACAGTGTGTATCTCACAAGCTATACGTCTCGGCCAATTATACAGATTATACAATTTTATACGTTACAGGGAATTTAATGCACCAAATGGAATTATAATTATGGAAATAATTAATTCAAAGTTTTGAAGATTGGTTGGAACATGTGAAATAAATTTAGCACTTGTACATCAAGATAACATTGTTCTTAATCAAAATACATATTTGTAGCACCATGGCCCTGTGTGGCGTGTAGTTATTACTTGTAGTTCAATCCGTAGAATCAACGCAGATTGTATGTACATCAGATGAAAGGTTATCTTACTCATTCATATCTTTTAAAGGGGGAAGACTCAAGATGTGTGTTCACTGCCAGTGTCCCCTCACTGTTAAACACATTCTATGAGTACTGGGACACTGCGTACATCTAGGAAAGTTTTTACCCAGATATTTCTATATTCAATGTTTTTAGCCAGTTTGGCGAGCAACGTATTTTAGTTATTTTATAAAACTGACAATTTGAAAATTATAAATTTTAACTTTTCAAAATCAGCTTTTAACCAAATTGTAATAATTTGCTGGTGATTTTAGGCCTTTGCGTCGTTACGTTTTGCTTTTGCAATTTGAAAAAAAAGTTAATCAACTAAACAAAATGTCTTTTATGGCTGTGATGCTTCCGTAACGGCGTTAAACAATAACTCAATCACTCACACTGATGAAAGGTTGATACGACTTAAATGTTTCACAGTGCAACTAAAGTTGGTTACTACAAGACTCACTGTAAAGGAGCTACATTGTACAAGACAATCTATTAAGGATTATCAAATTACCCTGTCTCTATAGTAGTCTATAAGAGAATTGTTTTATTATTTTTCATCAATCGTTGAATACAAACGTGTGCTCAAAATCAGAAACTTTATTTAAGTATTACTTGAATTACAAATATTTGTCATTCATGATAATTAGAATTCTGGATGGGACGAATTTGTTCTTTTGCAGATTGTAACAATGTTGTAAATATTTCGAGTATTATACCTGTTCAAAATAAGAAATGGCATACAGATATTTTGTTGTTAAGACAGATATTCTTACCCCAGGAAGTGTGTCATATGACTTTTACGAAACGAGTGTGATTGTTTTGTATTGCCCGAGCGAGAGCGAGGGTTATACACAAATTCACACGAGTTTCGTAAAAGTCATGTGACACACTTTGAGTGTAATACTTTCTTTATTACCCGTTCTATACCCGTTCTATTCCTTTTGATTCGCGTAAAAATAGTCAGAAAGCGGCCCACTTCTCTTGCGACAAAATACGGGAAGCCGCGGTGAAACAATCATTGCTAGGCAAACGTGATATGTGCACATGTGCACAATAATATTAACTCGGTTATTTTCAATCATACGGATAATAAGTAGTTATACTGTTGAGGTGATGTCTGCAGTTTCTGGGTACGTATCATTCACATAGTGTTGACAAAGAAAAGGGTGTCAGAAAGTTGACGGTGACACCGATTCTAATTATCAAGACCTCCTTTGCAAATATATATATATACTTAAATATATTGTTATAACAAACACCTTTACAATCACGTAAATATGCAGACGTTGTGGAATATTGTAATATTTTAGATTGAAAAAGTAAATGTAAACTCAAAATCAATCCAATTAGGATTCATTCGCGAAACAATTCGATTTCGCATTTAGCAATAATTATTGTAGACTAAATTCATTATCAATATTAGTAAAATGAAATTGGCTAAATAAGGAAGGTACTTTGGGGAACAAGAGAATTAGTGAGCACAGCTCACTCATGATACCCCCGCTTTTAACATTGGTAAAAAAGAAATGTTTGAAAATAGCAAAAGGGCATCAATGTTTAAACTTTTGTATGAACAGACCATTATATATAAGTATTATTAAAGCAGAGTAAGTATTACACTTGTAAGCATGTTTTAGAAGTAAAAGTCGAAACATTTGAAAAATGTCATTAAATATGCAAATGAGGGTATGAAACATACAAATATGCAAATGAGGGTATGAAATATAAAAATGACAGATGTACACATCAGTGGTTTCGTAACATTTGAACAATTAGTGTCTGAGTTATGAGTGGAACAAAAAGTGTGAATGGCGAGGATGAAAAACGGAGAAAATTTGCATAAATTATGCAAATGAGGGTATGAAACATACAAAAGTCAGATGTACACATCATGGTGATTGTACATATCAAGTTTCTTAACATTTGGACAACTGCTTTCAGAGTTATGAGTGGAACAAAAAGTGTGAATGGTTAAGTCGAAAACGGAGAATATTTGCATAAATTATGCAAATGAGGGTATGAAACATACAAAAGGCAGATGTACACATCGTGATGATTATATGTATCAAGTTACAAGACATTTGAACAATTAGTATTTGAGTTATGAGTGGAACAAAAACTGAATGGCAAAGTAAAAAAACGGAGAAAATTTGCATACATTATGCAAATTAGAGTACGAAACATACAAAAGGCACATGTGGGGACCATAAAGTGTACATACATAAAGTTTCATAACAATTGAACAAGTAGTATTTGAGTTATGAGCGGAACCAAAAGTGTAAGCATAGACGCACACACAAAGACGCTTAAAAGTGGAAAATCTGAAAAAATAATCATGGCATCTGAGTGAAACATAGAAAAGGCACATCTAGGGACCATAAAGTGTACATGTATAAAGTTTCATAACAATTGAACAAGTAGTATTTGAGTTATGAGCGGAACCAAAAGTGTGACCATTGACGCGCACACAAAGACGCTTAAAAGTGGAAAATCTGAAAAAAAATCATGGAATCTGAGGGAAACATAGAAAAGGCACATCTAGGGACCATAAAGTGTACATGTATAAAGTTTCATAACAATTGAACAAGTAGTATTTGAGTTATGAGCGGAACCAAAAGTGTTCCGGACGGACGGACGGACGGACGCAAGGACGGACGGACGCGCTGAGCGCTATATACCCCCGACTACTTCGTAGCGGGGGTATAATTAACTTGCGTATTATAAGCACAAACCGAATTTACATCAAGTTTGCAGTGACCTTCGAATTCATTATGAGTAAAATTAGCATTGCTTTGTAACACCAGTTTATTCATTTATTACTCGGCGTTCAATATAAATGAAATATTTCTTTGTGAATGATATATACTTCGTTTCCAAACATCAATAATCTTTCAAATATGTCACAAACCGAAATTATATAATTGTTTGCATGTCTTGATTACTGTCGATATATTAGTTACGTATATAGAATGTGTTTGCTGTTCTTACCTCCTTCCCAAATATACAGTAGTGAACAGTCAGTAACATAAGTATTCGTCAAACATATTTCCAGGCTGTAAGTTTGGTCTACAGCCAGCCAAATTATAGTCTACACAAACGATTATTTACATCATTGTCGGGCAGTTAATTGAAGACCTCGAGCTTCTGCAAATGATAATGCCCTGAAAAACAACGTTACCCCTATAATATATAGGAATGGGTACATGCAGTACATTACAGTCTGTGTTTTATTCTAACTGTTCAGAAGCAGACTAAAGTACCAATGTGTAAGATTGAATGTAATGCAAAATGTCAATCCATTCTGAAAGTTCTACAAACTTACGAAAATTTAGGGTATAGCTACTAGTCATTTCAATTGGAAATCCTCCCCCTCCCCTCTACCCCCTCTATCTGTATTTAGTCGCCGTCACGAATCGAGGCTACCCATTCTTGGGTGACAATAACTAGCCTCTTACTTTCCTGGATTGTAGCTAACACCCCTTGGTCTCAGTTAAAACGGTTTAAGCAGCTATAAATAAGTGTAATTTGTTGTAGGTGATATGGGCAATAGCGAAGGTAATTAAATAACAACTTCATACCATGAAGATATTTATTGATAAAAACAAAACCTACATGTGTAACTGTGAAATCATGAGCGAATTGTGTTTTCCATATTACTCTACAGATCAGGATTTATTGTATTAGTTTGAGTACTGATGATGTCATTTCTACTCCAGACGACATAGATCAACATTTACACGATTCATTTCCCAATTGTTACTTTCTGTCCAGAGGCTACAAATTGTTCACTGATTTCATCAATCCTTCTGCCCACACAGTTTCACCTGACATTTATCATTTTGGGTTATATCTGTCTATTCATTTGAAACTAGTGTTTGTTAAATGTGATAGTGAGCTTGACAACAACGTGCCTTCCAGAGTATGTAGATGAGGTATTACACGTTTTATCGCCTCAAATAACTACCGAACCCGTCTTGTATTCATTAAAATGCTGTTTCATAAAGTGACCGACACTAATACATGTTTCTTTTTAAAATTATAATTAGCGAAATACATGTGGAGCTGATAGATTACAATAAAATGGATTGAATGATGCTTTATAATAAAAATGTGCGCATGTGCAATACGCCCCAATCAATGAATTTAAGTGTAGTGTTTGATGAGGAGCATTTCAGTCTGGTCAACTAAAGTGCCATAATTCAAGTAAATAAAAATGATTGTCAGCAGATTAATGTAATGATATATATAATATATATATATATATATATATATATATATATATATATATATATATATATATATATATATATATATATTAGGTATACTAACTTTAATCGCATACGAATCATGACATGATTATGCATTACTTCGATGTATGCCATATTTATTTCGCTGTCCTTTTAAATCTTTTCATCATCATTCCTGACAAGTATAAGACAACAGACCATCATCTCTTATCCCTCAGTATCATGTCCTAACACTATAACTGTTCGGTAAAGCTATTCAGATGCTATCCAGTAAAGGTCTCTCATATGAACAAAGCAGTGACAATATTGCAATATTATCGAAATTGAAATGTCCACAGTTAGATTATCTTGTAATGTAAACTTGAATCTTTATATACCGTCATGTTTCGTGAATATATATTATTTTACAAGGCACACCACTTGTGTTTAGGCCTTCGTGCCGTTTCTTATTTGCTTATGCAAATATATTTACTTTAAAAGACAAGAATTAAATCAAAGTTCTTGCCGCTAATGGCTGTCATTAAACAATAAACTATTCACTCAAAGCACATTACTTCAATGGTATTAAAAGTCATTATAATTTATTTAAAACTGTACTTGATAACGTATATCCAGGATGTTAGAGATTAAAAGTTTTGCCGAATAACAAGCAATAAAATGAAACATGCACTTCTGCATTAAACATGCACCAAAATAGCATGTCTGATTAATATTTTAAGTCAACCGTTCCCAATTTATTAACAGATTGATGTAAATCAGTAGCTTTCTGAGACTATTCAACTAGAAATACATTATATTTCTTTTAAATTGTATTACGATCAACAAATTAGATAATGAAGTCCCATTACGACGACAGCAAATAAAAACAAACTTTTAATTTAATTAAAATTGTAATGAAAAAATACACTAGTAATCTGATTAATCGTACATTTTTTCTACAACAGAGATACACCTGGGTCATATACACTAATAGACCTCTAGTGAATAAGCATTTACCGGCAGTCAACAGCAAATGAAGATATCCAAGTGCAATCATATAGTGTCCAAGTATAGAATCCAAAGTATAGTATCCAAAGTATAGTATCCAACGTTTAGAATGTCAGTCATATCAGTTAACAGTCCTATTTATACTAAAAAGTCAAAGAACGCAACATTGTTTGGAGACTCTAGAAAACATCGGAAATTGGAAGGGAGTTCGGAACTCTGAATCCTCTGTGTATGCTTAGGCTAGCATCAAGTCATTTCATAGAAGTTAAAGTTGAAATCCTATTAACCCTTAAAATATCATAACCATCATATACCTATCATAACAATTGGGACAGTTGCGTTTATAGAGAACAAGACGTTATTTTTCTCAGGAGGACACTTACGCAAAGTTGAAGATACACACATTTCAGGGTAAAAGGCAAAATGCTCCTACCTTTATCCCAAGAACATAGTATAAATCCAATGCTCCAGACGAAAGATTGTAAGTGAAACAATGTATTTCTTAATATTTACTAAGACAATTCTCACTAAAGTCAAGAGAGTCTGACATGTCCTTTATTGTGATATATTTATACATTGCCGTCATAACAATATGGAAAGACGGTGCATCCGCAAGCGTCTCGCATGGATATCCAAGAGGCGTACTATTGGGGCAAGGTTTGGTGACCTGGCTGAGCACGCCAAAACGTCAATGTTGTGCTGCAGCAGCTTTTGAATCAGGCGAGCTGTATGTGAGCGTGCATTGTCTTTTGGAAAAAGTGTCCAGGACGTTGCCTGAGGAAGGCTATGACCACTGGCGCAATCACCTGATCGCAATATAGCTGGACTGTAAGGGTCTGGTTTAACACAAGAAGATCTGTTTTGCCGTCCCAGTGGATCCATCCCCAAGCTTCCACCCTCGTAACGGTCACGCTCCATGACGTTATGAGGCTGAAAACAATATCTTCGACGTCGCCGAACACGACTCATTCCATCTGTCAACTGTCCACAGAATTTGATGAGTACTTCCATTCACTGAGCAAGACACCATCTCTGATGGGCACGTGTTCATGTCCATGTCAACCGTTTTTTTAACATGACGTGGCGTTAAGGTTACAGTCTCGAAGGGACGACGTGCTTGGAGTCCTTAAGAACGGAGTCAATCACATGAAATGATACCATTGAAAAGGTCAGGCAACCTGTCGTAAGCTCATTCCGGCCCTCAACATCCTAATGTCTGGATGTTCAGATGCCACATTGTCTTCAAACCTTGTGATGCTGTGGGTTTTTTTTAATCGGACACTAAACAATACTCACGTATGCTCAACGTATTTTGGGATCAGCATGGTGTAATAATGATGGATTTTTTGGAAAGGGGTACCACAATTACTGGGGCATACTACGCTAGTTTGTTGCAAAAATTGCGGAAAGCTATCCTAACCAGAGACGTTGTATGCTCACTAAAGGTGTACGCATGCTTCAGGACAATGTTCCTGTCCACAACTCACGTGTAGCGCAGAAATACTTCATCATCCATCGTATTCTCTCTTGCACTATCTTGGCCGTGTTCAAGATAGGTTTCAAAGTAATCGCTCAATGAGCGATTACTTTAAAACCTCTCTTGAACGCGATTGCTCAATGTAGCGCCACGTAGCAAGGCGAGCTAACTTCGAGGAAATTGCACTGTGTCGTTCAAGAGAGAAGAAGCGATCAATGAGCGCTACGAAGCGCTTCATTTTGTTGAACCGCCTGCTGATTTCTTCCTCTTCCCAAACATGAAGTCATTTTTGAAAGGCACTCGTTTCCCTGATGATGAAACCCTCATTAATGAAGTCAAGTCCTGGCTTGACAGGCGATTAACAACGGTTTCGTTTCTTCCAGTAAAGTAGAAGTCTCATGAGGGGAAATTTTTATTGAACGCCCCTCGTACAATCAGTGACAGATACGTGCACACAAAAACACATATGCTAGTACTAGTAGGCGTTTGGTGACAAAATGGACAAATCTGAGCATTGGGACTGGTTATGAGGGTGAATCCACTGACCAACTAACTGACTGCTATTTTGCATATATTGGTAGCCAACCTATGAACCTGCTGTGATTTCCATCTCGAAAAAGAGTAAGTATACAACAGTAATCCAATGGATTATGATTGGGCAAAAATCACAGGACTGATGAATGACTCATTTCCCTTGCGACGACAATGTATGAACACAACTTCATTTGATATTTCTGAACTACTTGAACAGGACAAGGCAAAAGTGAGCGCAGCTCACATACCCCCGCCTGTAGTTTGACCGCCTTTCTTTAAACTATGTAATCATAAATCATATATTATGATAAGGCTTAGGAATGTGGTTTGGTCAGCACATAACAAAGAAAACAACAGGAAATGTAATTGTTTGCATAGGTGTGAACTGGACGAGATAACTAAATGTTTTACATCAGAATCTCACCTTCCAATCAGTTGCTTGAAGGTCAATATATATTCCTATGTATAAACTGTAGTTATAATCTTTATAAATAATTTATTTTTCATGAATTCAAAAAAGTTTAAAGAAGTAAAAGATTTTAAAGATGATTATCATTTTCTGAAATATGTTGCCACCATGAGTGAAAATAAAATTCTAGTATAATAACTTACCTATTGATGAAATGGAAATGTCCCACTCTTACAGTAAATGTGTGAAATGTTCAACATGTCAGCTCCATGAACAAAGCAATGTGACAATAATCAAACAAAACACAAATGGGAAATCACCTCGTATTCATGATTTCCAACCATATAGACAAGTGAAATCAAACTAGGATTGAAGTTTACACATAAAAATTTTTTAAATTATAAAATCGGACCGTTTTTGGGTAAAAAACCCAAAATTATTTGAACCATGGAGTTGAAACCCCTAAAAGGCACAACAGCAACATGTAGGTTATCGCTATACTAAATTTGAAGTTTCCAAAGGGTATAGTTTCCGAGATAAGCTCCGGAAACGACACAAAGTTCAAAAATGGGACCGTTTTTGGTCAAAATGTCCAAAATTATTTGAACCATGGAGTTGAAACCCCTAAAAGGCACGTGCAACATGTAGGTTAGGGGTATAGTTTCCGAGATAAGCTCAGGAAACGACACAAAGTCCAAAAATGGGACCGTTTTTGGTCAAAATGTCCAAAATTATTTGAACCATGGAGTTGAAACCCCTAAAAGGCACAACAGCATCATGTAGGTTATCGCTATACCAAATTTGAAGTTTCCAAAGGGTATAGTTTCCGAGATAAGCTCCGGAAAGGACACAAAGTCCAAAAATGGGACCGTTTTTGGTCAAAATGTCCAAAATTATTTGAACCATGGAGTTGAAACCCCTAAAAGGCACAACAGCAACATGTAGGTTATCGCTATACCAAATTTGAAGTTTCCAAGGGGTATAGTTTCCGAGATAAGCTCCGGAAACGACACAAAGTCCAAAAATGGGACCGTTTTTGGTCAAAATGTCCAAAATTATTTGAACCATGGAATTGAAACCCCTAAAAGGCACAACAGCATCATGTAGGTTATCGCTATACCAAATTTGAAGTTTCCAGGTGGTATAGTTTCCGAGATAAGCTCCGGAAAAGATTTCGGACGGACGGACGCACGGATGGACGGACACGCGGAGCGCTATATACCCCCGACTACGTCGTAGCGGGGGTATAAAAAGGGACTTCTTATATATATTTCCAAATACAAGATGGAGTAAATATAAGCTCAATACACAGGGCCTTTGACAAAAAGATGCTGACACTTAATAACAATAGCAAAATCAAGGAAGTTGCAAAAGAGGTGTTTACAAGGGCTAATCGCAATTTACCAGTTAACAACTGGAGTGAGTGAGTGAGTTATTGTTTAACGCCGCTTCGGCAGTATCGCAGCCATTTGCGGCTTAACAACTGGAAGGTGTACTGATATACCAAGAGAAAACCGAACCTGCCAACTTTGTAACAGCCCGGCGATTGCTGATGAATTCCAGTACAAGATGTGAAGCCTTCGCTGCGGAATGAAACCATTCATTCCTGATAAATTAAAAAGGTAAATCTGTACACAAACAAATCTTTATTTTCGTCCAAAAAAATAACCATACTGAAGACGTTTTCTAGATTCATATCGTTCATTGAAGCAAGACTAAAGAAACTAAGGTGAGGTGATGTGAGATGGGTTAGGGTTTAACGCTGCTTTCAAAAGTATTTCACTTATATTACGGTAGCTAGTATTTATGCAGTGAGAAAGCCCGCAACGTGATGTGTCTATGCATTGAGTGAAACCTGCGATCAACGGCTGGAACTAGCGAACCATGGGTGGTACTGCACTGAACTTGTGTAGCATTGCACCCAAACCTTACTGCGTGCAGACAAAGTTGCCATGCCCCTGGCGGGATTTTAACAACGGACCTCTTGATCCGAGGCCGAATGCGCTATCCCGCCCCCTAAAGAAACTAAATCCATTATCACATTCAAGCACTTACTTCCACCATGTCCATGTATAATAATAATGAATTTTCCTCTCTTGTACCATCGATGGTGAATGAATGAGAAATAAAGAATTGAATAATTTTCAAATCTCAACTTCTCTTTCTAATCAACCATTTCTAAAAACACATGTTACAGCTTACATATTTGGGATTACCTCTCTTAATCTCTATACTGACTGAGTGAAGGGCAAATAAAATCTCAAAAGTACTGTTCAAAGCTTGCTACAATAGGTTTTGTGACCCTGTGATCCATATTTGAGGGTCACCAAATCTAAAAATTTAGTATCCCCAGTAGCCAAGGAGTCTGCACACAACATTTCAGCTCTCTAGACCTATTAGTACTGGAGAAGATGAAAATAGGTTTTTAAGGTCGTTACCCCTGTAACCGTATTCAGTATCACCAAATCTACAATTTAGAATCCCCATTTGCAAATGAGTCTGCACATAAAATTTCAGTTCTCTAGAGTCATCGGTTCTTGATAAGTCGAAAAAGCGGAAAGTTTATGGACAAACGGACGGATGGACACTGGGCGCCATGGATGGTAAGTTTACCCATGATGTAAGCACAAGCTGTAATGTACAGAACATATCCAAATGTATTGAAGTTGTTTCCCGAAATTTGTCCCATGACAACATTGATGTTCTTCTGAAAGCCAATATGAAAGGCAAGTTGGAAGTTTGTAAGCAAATGCTGGGTGAAAATCAAGGAACATTAAATTTTACAAGCGACAGCTGCTTCGCTGCTTGCTACCTTTCTCTTCTGGAAACTCAAGTGTTCAATACAAAATTTCATGTTAAATAAGCATATCATCAACAAGAATTGTAGAGAAGAATTTAAGAAGAATTTAAGAAGATGTGAGGGGCAATGATAGACAGACTTGGCGACAAACTTGGTATTAAGGATAGAAAAAATCTTTTATGGTGAGTGCATATTCTCTGTTTCCTTCACGCTGTTGATTATTCTTTAAAAGGAGTATGAATATATTATTAAAAGAAGGAAATATGCCTATTTGACGGAAAAATGACAAGTTATTCTTAAAAAAGAAGATTCAATGTGTTAAAAGGTTAAACGTTGAAACTGAAAAGATTTAAACATAACAGGTGTAATATTGTGTTGATATTGTAATGATGCTGCATTATATGAGCATTTAGAAGAGAAGTTGTTTCCCGAAATTTGTCCCATGACAACATTGATGTTCTTCTGAAAGCCAATATGAAAGGCAAGTTGGAAGTTTGTAAGCAAATGCTGGGTGAAAATCAAGGAACATTAAATTTTACAAGCGACAGCTGCTTCGCTGCTTGCTACCTTTCTCTTCTGGAAACTCAAGTGTTCAATACAAAATTTCATGTTAAATAAGCATATCATCAACAAGAATTGTAGAGAAGAATTTAAGAAGAATTTAAGAAGATGTGAGGGGCAATGATAGACAGACTTGGCGACAAACTTGGTATTAAGGATAGAAAAAATCTTTTATGGTGAGTGCATATTCTCTGTTTCCTTCACGCTGTTGATTATTCTTTAAAAGGAGTATGAATATATTATTAAAAGAAGGAAATATGCCTATTTGACGGAAAAATGACAAGTTATTCTTAAAAAAGAAGATTCAATGTGTTAAAAGGTTAAACGTTGAAACTGAAAAGATTTAAACATAACAGGTGTAATATTGTGTTGATATTGTAATGATGCTGCATTATATGAGCATTTAGAAGAAGTGAGCGAGTTGTTTAATTTGACAAGCAGTAACAACAACTTGTAAAGTGTGTGAAGGCAGGTATTCAGGACACCATCGTACTTTCAGAACTCAAGGCAGTCGGTGCCTTCTACCATTTCATAACAGAACTCTTCCATAGATTGATTTTGTGTCAATCTTTGGCCACCAACATTTTGGTAATGAAACCATACCTGGAGCATATGGAAGAAACTTTGGAGACATTGTCCAAAGATCCTTCCGGACTTACAGCAACGTTTCAGATGTTGACTGACATTCAACCAAGTAGAAATGACATGGACTGCTCATCATTCTTTGCCAAGGACGATAATTGCAAAGAAATTTTGAATAAACTTTTCAGTTGACAATGCTTTAGTGGCAAATCCACAATCAAGTTAGTGTAATGGCAACTTATCCATCTTCAACTGAAACAAGACATTGGATTGGCTTGATGTTTTACCTGCCAATGAGAAGGAGCAACTTTTTACCATCGCTCGCTCAAAATCCACAGCATTCCAGAAAGTTTTCAAGGAAAAAAGAATTCCTCCTTTACCTAGCCAGACAACATATGCCCATCATCAATTCTCCAAGCCCCAAGCTTTCTTCCTTTTCTTGAAACGGGGCCAAGGGCGAGGCAAGGTATTCGCATGGCATGCCACATGGTGATTGTTGGTTGTTGGAGGGAGAATTCCTATTCCAACACAGCAATTCTTAACGCCATGAGGACTTTGTTGGCTTTCAGAGTTTGCTTCCCATGATGCTGCGCTTGAGCAGTTGAATGTGGTGTTTGGCAACGTGATGCCTGTTGAATCAGCTTTTCAGTTGATGACTCTCATGGAGAAGTGTTATACTGCTCGTCAGGCTAAGTACCAATCAGTGGCTGAGTGGAGTTGTCTTTGTGAATTTATATCCATTGTAGAATCATCTGGAACACTCCTTCCAACTGCACATACTGGTTCGCTTCGCAGTCGATTTTGGATGGGTCTCTCAAGAGATGACATGAAGCAAGCTACTCAGCAACACATTGTTTAGTTATTTAGTTTGTTGTTCATACCTGATGAGCTACAGCGCCAATGACACTATTTTTTCTGTTTCTAAGGTAATAAGTTAGACCTCGACTATTTGAATGGTAGGGTTTGTTTCCTAAACGGATCTCTAAAACCACCTGACAAATGTTCAAATTGGTGTACTGCCTGTCCATTTGATGAAGATGTGCCTTTTGGGGGTTTCAGCTTTTACATTTTTCTTTTTTTCTTCTTTTTCCTTGGTAACATTTTTGACTTCGTTTATTTAGAGATGAGGTGAGTTAATTTGGGGTTTAACACCGCTTTCAAGAATATTTCACTTATATCGTGACGCCTAGTATTATGGCAGGGAGAAAGCCCGCAACGCCATGTGTGAAACCTGCAAGCATCGGCTGGAACTAGCGAACCATGGATATCACTATGCTGAAATTCAGTGTACATTGCATCCAAACCTTACTGATTGTGACCTAGTTTAATCAGCGTTTAACAAAACATTCTAAAAAGAAGATACTTCATTATCATGATTATATTTCACGTTTGCGACAAAGTTCACACAATCAACAGAAGGTCATCAAAATCGAAGCTACCAAGAGGAGTGTTGGCAGGGGATTTTGCCTTGGCGCGCATACTTGCATATCAGGCAACAATTACAGCAAGACAATGAAGCTATTTAAATTCCTGCATAATGGATGCGTAAACAATTTAAATTCTTTATTCATCATTACATAATCCAAATAGAATTTTCTTCGAATGGACAGTCCTGGTTTCTGCGTGATCAAACAACGAATCCATAGGTGAAACAGGGTTTTAAAGACAATGGAGTCCCTGGTGATGATGGTTTCATGCACCAGATGTGTTTAAAAGTTGAAATGCAATTCATCAATGCGAATAGCTATGTAACATACTACGTTATGGTTATTCTTATATTACAGTTCCATCGCTGACCCAGAACCACAAGAGAGTCCTAACCAGGAACTGCAGCAGCTGCACAGGCACAGGCACAGGCAGTAAGCGCGGTAAAACCACTCCTGATAGACAACTGTGGCCTCTCATACAGCATTCAGGTATTAAAATTAAAATAGAAAAACAATTAATTTGAATATGATTTTTAATTGATTTAATTATTCAATATTCACATATTCAATATTTAAGTAAAACAAGCTGTATGCTGAAGCAACTGTGTCCTAGAGAGGAGATGAGTTAGTCCGTGGCCGATTTGACTACCACCACTAACCGACGATAGGACTCCTCACTTAGCTATTGTCGATATCTTAATCCTAAGGATATGTAGACGTGTATTTTACTTGTATTTTGTATACAATAGTTTACATTTGATTCTTTAATTACAGATCAGAGAGGTAGCAAAATCTGCGGATTACTACCAATCATCAGAGACCTAAGTGGAGCAGGTCTACTGGGATGAGAGCGAAGTGGCGAGGAGGTGAGCTGAGGTGGGTTGAGGTTTAACGCCGCTTTCAAGAGTATTTCATTTATATCGCGGCTGCTAGTATTATGGCAGGGAGAAAGCCTGCAACGCCATGTGGCTATGCACTGTGGTGAAACCTGCGAGCATCGGCTGGAACTAGCGAATCACGGGTGGTACTGCATGTGTAGCATTGCACCCAAACCTTACTGCGTGTAGAACAGTTCTCTACTGCAGACAAAGTAACCATGCTCCTGGCGGCAATCGAACCCCGGACCTCTTGATCTGAAGCCGAACACGCTAACCACTGCGCTATCCCGCCCCCAGCAACTTGGAAAGATCTTACCAAGCATGCAAGGTCAAGGGATGCACCTTCCACATGCATCAGGCGATTCACAGGACACGGGTACGGGTACACAGAGGTAAATATAAATTTATAATCAATAAGTATTTTAAAACACATACTAAACATACCTCATGTACCTCATTGTATATCTCCTTTCAAGATTCGTCAAGAAACTGATGGCCCTGCAGTTCTTGAACGAGAACCACATCATCCCGGCATTTCAGAAGGTGAAGACCCAGGCTAACATCCCGAGCTGCTGCAGTGGTCCCGCTACATGGATTCAACGTCGATGAAGAATCAAGTCCGGAAAGTGGCGAAATGGTGTCTTTTCGGGACAGCCATCCGCACCAACAACGACCTAGAGGCTTGGCACAAGAGACTTAACCAGTTGGCTGGCAGACGAAACGTGCCCTTCTACAGACTCATGCTACACAATGAATCGGAGCTAATTCCTCTGCAAATCAGGCTCGTCACTGACGGACAGCTGGAGACTGTCTATGGGACAGCAACCAAGCATGGAGAGTTGAGAGTGAACCAGTTTCTCCAGGAGGATCAACGGCCCTCTTGTTGACATGGCATGAACTATGAGAAGCTGTGAACTTATGTATGAACTATGTAAATACCGGGATATCTATGAACGTGTTGTAATGTGCTGCAATTAATTACTAAATGTTCTATTTTATTCACTTTTGATATATTTGGTCATTAGTAGTCTACGAGCACCGGTGGAAAGAGTGAGTGAGTTATTGTTTAACGCCGCTTCGGCTGTATCACAGCCATTTGAAGCGAGAGGAACTAGCGAACCACGGCTGGTACGACGCTGAAATTCAGTGTAGCATTGCACCAAACCTTACTGGGTGCCAAACAGTTCTTTAATGCACGCAAAGTTACCGTTCCCCAAGCGGGATTTGAACCTTGGACTCCTTGACTCGAAGCCTAACGCACGAACCACTGCACTATTCCGCCCCGAATAAATAATGAACACCCATGTACTCAGTACTGTATACAACACGGCCAACAGAAAGAAAGCTCCGTCCTTCAGTCAATGTCAAACTACTGAAACAATAAAGGCAGACAAATGACTCGTATGCTGTGTATATTACATACCCTGGCATATCGTACAACTGTGTTAACATTGGTACCAGACACCACAATCTGTTTATCACACCCATGACCTGGTCTCAAGTGATTGACTGATTATGCTGGATGAACGAGTTTACAGAAACACAATAATAAACTGGGTTTTATTTTAAATGTGAAGCAATTCTAAATAATATATGATCAGTGCAGCACATTAACTGAGGAACATCGATTGGAACTAACGAGTGAGTGAGTTAATGTTTAACGCTGCGTCGGCAGTATCGCAGCCATTACCGACGAGAAATTTACCTAATTTATAAAAAGGTTAAATTAGCAAACAGGAAAAGGCACAAAGGTCGTAAAACTTCAGCCAATTATCACAATGTTATTAAGTAGCGGATTTGACAAAAATAAAATTTTCATATTTATTTACCAATTACGTTGATTGCTTTTATCAAAATCTATAATTCAACATTCACCAAAGTGAATAAAAAGTTAACCCTGTTGTGTGCCGTGTCCCAACACTCACACAGAATGTGTTCTACTGTGAGGCGACACTGGCAGGGAATACACATCCGTGGGAAGGTTGGCAACGCCTTTTATCTGTATCCAAAACATGCTAGGATCATAAATGCGTTGTGTTCTCAACAAGGGAAAAAATCAATTATTTTGCCAGCTTGAAAAATGGAAAAGTTATCTCAAAGAGAGGTTGAAGGTGATTGTTGAATAAAGTCTGACTTTGAAATTTTAGCGATACGCTCTCTGCTCATTGGATCAAACAAGGTCATGTGACCGGTATACATTCCCATAAACACAAGATCGACAGCTGAATAGAATAACCTTCATATTCTGACGTTTACAAAAAAATAACCTGCGGTACTACTTTATCACTATCATTGCGCAACTATTACACTGCTATCACATGCTCTTTTTCTTGATTAAACTTTTTAAAAACCTAACGTGAATTTTCATTGTAGTTTGATTGAAACTCTGATTAAAACTGCATGTCGACAAGCTCCGGCATTTATACAAGTGTATAAGCCAGTGAACAAACACATTATGAAATCTTATTTCTTAAGTAACCATATTAAGGAACTATATACACTCCGTGCCCGAAGGTCAATATGTAGACACACCCATTTGGCAGGGGGCGAGTACGTGAAACGCGATATCAGAAACACGCCATCCACTGTGTGAAACTATTGTTTGAGTGCAGGAATGCTATTATGAAAGGTTTCTGTAATGTTTTCACCTTCGCTAAACCCGAGGATTGCTGCTTTGTGAAGATGAGCCGATCCTATGATGGTGTTGGTGTCAACCTAGTTTCTACAAACCAACTATTTCACGGGTACATGCTTTCCTCTCTTTCCTGAGTCTGGCACTAGATGAAATGGTTATTTATGGAATAGACTAGACCGAGTGTTCATTTAAATCAAAGCAGTAGAGAACTGTTCTACACGCAGTAAGGTTTGGGTGCAATGATATTTATCAAAGTTTATATGATGAGTTAAAACTATCGGGAACCAGACACTCAATACTGTTCACAGCTTTTACAATGTGTAATTGTATTATATTACATATCAATTAAATATTAAAATCTTCAAAAAAACTCACTCACTCAGAGAAGGAACATCACATATACACTATGCAAAAAAAGTAGGGTATATTGGATTTACAAGTGTTATTACACTACACCAACGACGTCTTGCCCTGATGTGATGATCTCTCAAACAAGGACTCACGCGAGGACATCGGGCGTGTAGATGACCCCTGTGCAGGCGATTTCGGATCGTCTGGGCACTCACTCTCACACCAGTGTCTGTTTGAAGTATAGCTCTGATCTGATTTGCGGTTATGACACGATTTCTTAAGGCTATGGTACGGATAAATCTATCCTAGGCATGAGTTGTCGCCCTTGGTCGACCAAAGCGTGGTCTATCGTTTGCAGAACGTGTATCACGATATCTGGACCATACTCTACTTATGACAGATTGAGAAACGTTCATTGTCCGTGCCACAACCGACTGTGTTGTGCCAAGCTGTAGCATGCCAAGGGCACGCAATCTTTCATTTTGGGTTAGTCGACGCATATCACCCTTTTGTTCCTGGTGTCCAAAGCAACTGAACTGATGTTTCCACCTTCAAATTTCATTCCACAGGAGTTATAACCGTCAAATTCAAAGTCCTGCAAATCTTGGGTTCGACCCCCATGATCATCACGAGCATCAGGTGCATACCCTGCAGTTGCCATTGTTGCGTTTTGGTGACAGATGTAACTGTTTCTTCTGTAAGAATCTATAGTGACTTGCTTCGTATTCAGTTCCATAAGCTAGTGATAGGCATAGTGTTAAATAACCATATGTACTGATTACCTTTTAAATATATTTTGTAGTTTCATTGGCGTAATCATTGACAATTGCATAGCTCAAGATATTTCTCTACGAGGTATGGGGGGCGGGATAGCGCAGTGGTTAGCGTTCGGCTTCGGATCAAGAGGTCCGGGGTTCGAATCCCGCCAGGGGCACGGCAACTTTATCTGCAGTAGAGAACTGTTCTACACGCAGTAAGGTTTGGGTGCAATGCTACACTGAATCTCAGCGTAGTACCACCCATGGTTCGCTAGTTCCAGCCGATGCTCGTAGGTTTCACCGCAATGCATAGCCACATGGTGTTGCGGGCTTTCTCCCTGCCGTAATACTAGCAGCCACGATATAAGTGAAATACTCTTGAAAGCGGCGTTAAACCCCAGCTCACCTCACCTCACCTCTACGAGGTATGAATTACCACTCTCTTTCTGAATGATTATGCAAAACCATGAAGCGATTATTACTAATAAGAGTGTGTTCAACCGTTCGGTATACATCATATCGGGATCTAGCTTATATGCTCGCATTCTAACAAACATTACATGTACGGAAATCTCCAAGAGTGAGGTGGGTAAACACTATAAACATAATTGTAAACCCTTGGAATGTAATGTAGACTTCATGTTACAATTTCTGTTGAAATCAATGGTTTAATCAAAATCAATGTTAAACAATTGTATAAATTTGACACATGATTCAACATCTGTAACATTTGTGTTGATGGGGGTCACATATTCCAATGTGAATATGCAAGCTGAGTCGGACAATGGATGGACCTGTAATAAGGGGAATATCGAGAAGACCTAAGTCGTCAATTGTGATTGGAGGGGCGATCAAACCATGGTAAATACTCACAGCCCATTAAGAGAAGTAACGTATGTATACACCTCGTCATAAATATCGCTCAACCTACTGTTGATCAGTAAGTAGAACTGGATCTTCAACATTAAACAAGTGGTATTGTGGGAAACACTTTAAACGATCTATGTAGCATCATGTGAAGTTCAGTTACAGCAGAAGACCGAATGTGGGCACTGAGTGAAGGTTTAATTGTAGCAAACGAAAGTCCACTATGATAAATGGAAAAATAAGGTGAGTTAGTATGGCTGCTGAGGTCGGTACAACAAAAACAAAAAAACTTCACATTACAGAGATGTTAATGGTACATCCATTGTGTTGTTGTGGGTCACATATTCAAAACCTTATAAATGGTATATCTTTATCGAGAGGTACCAACTGTTACCGAAAACTACCATTTTGATGATAGGCGACTCAGTATATTGACGATATGAAGGTAAAAGTAACGATTTCTGATCGAAAACCGGACAATGCATCGCCATTGAGTGAAACGTGACTTTGGAATCTTATTTATAACAGACAAAATGACAAATTTGGATTGATAATGGTTTATAGGTCATATAACTACTGTGCATGTGAATAGGACCTCTAGTTTCGGTTTCTGCACATGCATAATGATGTTACTCGATTTTTATTGGAAACCAGTAATTATAATATATTTGCCAATTGGGGATAACTATGCAAGCTGAGGGAAGTTATTTGTACTGTAAACAGCACATATGGTGTGTTGGGATGTATTAAAGGCAAATCAAATTTTATGAAACACAATGGAAGCACCCTTAAACCCCACTAGGAGTGGTAAACACAATATCTGTTGTAACCACTTTGCAATCGGATAACATGTTTCACACGCCGTCTAATGCTGGCCACCAGAGGTCTGAATGTATGTTTGGGAAGTTGTTGCCACTACTCAAGCAAAGGCTGGATCAAGTCCTGAGGGATTTGCACTGGAGGATCCCTTGCTTTTATTCTACGTCCAAAAATGTCCCACAAATATTCAATCGGATTCATGTCTGGACTTCTGGCTAACGGCATTTTTCGGAGATGCTGAACGGCTTGTGCACGATGTGGTCTGGCATTATCGTCTATAAAGATTTGACATGTCGTAGTTGTCGAAATGAGGGACTACAGAACCATCCAGGATCGTGTTCCTCTGTCCATTCAGTGTACTGGGAACTGTGACAAGGTCAATCAATCACAAAGAACAAAACCCCACACCACAAGGGATCCGACTCCGAATGGGACTTCAGGTTGAACGTCCCTCTGATCACATGCCGTGCCTCTCTGCCTCCAAATCCGTGTCCTCCCGTCTGCATGATTCAGTAAAAACTGGCTTTCATCGGAGTTACGGAATCCTCTCCATGACCTAAGATTCCAACGAGCACGTGCCTCGCACCAGACTGAACGGGCGTTGATCTGTGAGTAGTGGACGTATGATTGGTCGCCTATAGCTAATTTTAGCTGTGTCTGCCAACATAACATTCACCAAAAGTGGCTATGTGTAGGAAGCGGTAATCCTTAGACGATGTTGCCAATCATGATGATGATGATATTTCATACGTGAACAGGTTAGTAATACTCATAAACCATTAAGAGTAGCCATGCATGTAGATAGCCATGTGAAGCGGCAGCTCTTAGATGATGCAGAAGTTTACCTCACAATAGAGGTCAGTGTTCTGATACATTCACAATTTACTGTTGAAAAATTGATACTGGTTGAAATATATAATTCTCGGATTGTTATATAGAAATGAGCTCCGTCCGTCCGTATGTGCGTCCGGGCTTTTCCATTCCGGCCTCAAACTTCAAAACTATTCAATATATTTTGCTTAAACTTTGTATAGGTATCAACCAAGTAGTCTAGATGTGCCTTTTGCTGTATAGAAAGTAAATGCATTATATATTCAAAATGCATAAATATATTCAAAATTCCTACATGGCGGGGGATATGGTCGACTCTGTCTGCTTGTTTTTTTCAAGGTGATACATGAGTGAGATCTTCTATAAATACATATTTTTATGTCAGAATTTGCCCAGGATGGCGATGTACACTGAATAATATCCATCCCACAGAACCAATTGACAACATAATGTGTCCACGTCCAGGTTTCACTTATTTAGAAGAAATCGTCAATGGAACAGGAGCTGAGTGTACCATGTACAATACTGACAACCCAATAAGAGAATCCATACTGGAAGAAACGTAAACGTATTTTGTAGATCAACCTTCCAGCTGATGCCCTTCAGAGCCAGGCTAGCTCTGACACTGTAATAATCCACTTGGACAACAGGGGACGTTTAATTACCCTTCTTGCCTTTAGTCCTGCCGATTTGAGGCGATTTCTGACTGTTCTGGTTCTGATTTGGTAACCACAGACGTTTCAGCTAAGGACTTGTCACGAAGGGTTCTCGGCGTACATGTTGAAGGTGGTGCCGGTCCTCTCGAGGTGTAGTGACAGTAGGTATTCCAGACCTTGGATGGTCCATTGCACTTCCTGTCTGCACATCCTTCCGGACTAAATGATTAACAAATGTTAGCCCAGGTTTCGTCCTATCGCCTTAATGGACATTCCCGCAGAGTGCATACCAATAATTTGATTTCCGAGATCCATTGACAGTCATCTTCGTGCCATGTTCAATAGATATGTAACGTTGCTTTCCATAGCCATTCAAGCATAACAGTGCAATGCTACACTGAATTTCAGTGCAGTACCACCCATGGTTCGCTAGTTCCAGCCGATGCTCGCATAGCCACATGGCGTTGCGGGCTTTCTCCCTGCCATAATACTAGCAGCCGCGATATAAGTGAAATACTCTTGAAAGCGGCGTTAAACCCCAACTCACATCACATCACATCAAGCATAACAGGGGGCGGTATAGCGCAGTGGTAAGCGTGTTCGGCTTCGGATCAAGAGGTCCGGGGTTCGAATCCCGCCAGGGGCACGGCAACTTTGTCTGCAGTAGAGAACTGTTCTACACGCAGTAAGGTTTGGGTGCAATGCTACACTGAATTTCAGAGTAGTACCACCCATGGTTCGCTAGTTCCAGCCGTTGCTCGCAGGTTTCACCGCAATGCATAGCCACATGGCGTTGCGGGCTTCTCCCTGCCGTAATACTAGCAGCCGCGATATAAGTGAAATACTCTTGAAAGCGGCGTTAAACCCCAACTCACTCACTCACTCACTCACTCGCTAGTTCCAACCGTTGCTTGCAGGTTTCACCGCAATGCATGGCCACATGGCGTTGCGGGCTTGCTCCCTGCCCTAATACTAGCAGCCGCGATATAAGTGAAATACTCTTGAAAGCGGCGTTAAACCCCAACTCACCTCACCTCACCTCACCTCAAGCATAACACCAAATGCAGTAGGGCCATACTGCTTTTTGTGATCCTCGAGAATAGCATGTTGCACGTGCATACCCCGAACGTGTAGGCGCGACTGTAATCACTGGTTGGAACGTATCGCACAAACATTACTCTTCTCATAAATGAACCTTGTTTAACTATTTAAAATATTCTCGAAAAGATATCATCAAATAAATCAGGGGGTGCTTAACGTTTTTCGTTGTGTATATGAAACTGATATGAACATAATATCATTAATTATGTTGCATTGAATTCCAAACAACCTACTTGACCTGATAAACCTTTATGCTACTATTCATTAACATATATCCTATCATATTGATCCGATATAGCCTAATATTGACCCTCGATTTAACATTATCCCCAGAACCTCAAGGACGATGCCACCAATCGAAAGGATGAGGAGATGAACTGAATATACACATGGAAACTAATCTACGGGGAATGTAATTTAAGGAAAACATCATATTTCATATTCACATTTCCAGCTGATTATTCCTTATTTAGAAAGGTCATTTGTTAGTATAAGGAGACCAAAGTACAACATGTACATTAATCACATCCCATTAGTACTAGCCATGCTGGAGGAAATTGAGTTGAGTGGCAGCTCTCAAGACGACATGACTTGCAGGCCAATCTTCCAGCTGATTTCCTCCAGTGCCCACTTCGCTGTGACACTTTTATAACAGATTCGTAGACTGTCTGGGACACATGGAGCAATAGGCAATAATGATCAAATCAAGCGGACAATCAAACTCCAGACCAATCTATCATGAACAGGATCTAGTTTGACATAAACACTTGCTAAAATCCATCTGGAGAGGTTAGAAGCAATCTTAAAAAAAGTACTGTTATAAAGAATTTCAAAAGAGTAATTAAATAATAAGCCAGTCTACTAAATTATAACATGCAGCTGTGATTATTGAAACAGGGAAAACAAAACAGTCCATGTAGAATGCAAAGAGAAATAAGCCCAGCTTACTGACTGTCAAATTACAACGTGTTATTGCCACACAATGTTCCCCTTCTTGGTAGAAAGAGTTGTTTTGTTTATCTGAAACTCTTCTCCTGACAGAAGATCTTGGCCATGACTCACTCTTTATACAGGAATGGACACAATCTCCTGAATCAGTTCGCTTTTGTTTGTTTTAACCTTTATAATTTATTTCGATAGCTGCTTCTTGGATATGGTCCTGTACCATTTACAAACAAATATATAGCTTAATTAAAATGACACCAATTTAATTGCGTATAGTTTCTGATACCAAACAAGCAAATACTTTATCGTATTTCAGTACAAGCCATTTGTAGCTGGAACCAGAGTGATAGTACAATGGTAATTGGAATGCATTTTTGTGGATGTGAACTACACACACAACCAAGTCAAGTACCATAGAAGAGTTACAGGATGTAATTGACCCTCATCTTGTATCAATGTACATGATTATACAGTGTTCTTCTCCCGAGTTTTATTCTGGCCTTAACAGAGTGGTTAGCGCGGTCGGCTTCGGATCAAGAGGTCCGGGGTTCGAATCCCGCCAGGGGCACGGCAACTTTGTTTGCAGTAGAGAACTGCTCTACACGCAGTAAGGTTTGGGTGCAATGCTACACTGAATTTCAGCATAGTACCACCCATGGTTCGCCAGTTCCAGCCGATGCTCGCAGGTTTCACCGCAATGCATAGCCACATGGCGTTGCGGGCTTTCACCCTGCCATAATATTAGCTAGCAGCCGCGATATAAGTGAAATACTCTTGAAAGTGACGTTAAACCCCAACTCACCTCACCTCACCTCAAAATGTGGATAAAGGCTTTTTGGAGTTGAACCTATGCAGGATGATGTGTACCTGATCTAAAGATTAGAATGATGGCTGAATTCAACTTTTTTTTCTTGGAATTGCAATGATAAAGGTATATAAATGATTCGCTGTTAACATAAATATAGATTTATTTGTTCATCAATGGCTTTTCCAGAACTTGTCGTTTCAATGCATTGCATCGTCCGTTCATCAACCACATATACTAATTGATACAATTGTGTCATGTTGGTACTTACCTATGCTGATCAATATCTGTTGACATTTCATGTTAAAAATGCAATAATGGCATAAATATGTAGGACATATAGTCTCTCGTTTTATTCCTGTCTGTATGACCTAATAGTGCAAAGAATATTTGAACTGAATCTCACGACATATAAGACACTAATTTATCTGGGAACTTGATGCTGACAGATTCAGACATTGTTGACAAATAATAGTCCAAAGACATGTAGCAACGAACTTTGTGCAAGAAATCTCATAAATAGTATCAACTCTAAATAGTGTTGTTGCACGCACAATTGTAAAATCGATTGAGAAAGCCTGAGAAGACTGTTTCAGTGGCCACGAATATTCGTTATTTATGATTTAACAAGCATCATCATATGCATATCATGTGTTCTATTGTTTCTAAATGGTAAGGTCAATTGAATGAGAGATGACATGTTGTTTTGTTGAGGTTGCTCTTAAAACAACAAATTGGTATGCTCAAATGTCACGAAAAGCACATACTGAATCAGTTGCTAGCATGAGGTAACATATTCACTATCATGTTTACTTCTTACCCTTCTATATATTTGTTTCACAGTGAATTGAGTACAGAACTCGTGGAAATCTCTTTATGTGTCTTGCTAATGCATTCCTTCAATTTGGATAAATCATTCGCTGAAAACAACTGCATGTGCAAACATAAGTAAATGGATTTAAAACGCTTACTCTTCAAGCCGCGTCTCCTGCAATTATTAACGCCACTTGGAATAACACGTCAGATGAATATTGCAACTTAAATTTGATGCAAGTTTTTTAATGATCTATTTTACATGCACATGCACTTAAAATAAAATGTCATGCTGCTGATGGACGGACTATTGCTCAATTGGCAAATAACCGCAAACAAATCTTTTAATTGTACATAGAGATAGAGCCAAATATTAGTCGTGATTTTGGGTTCAGTTTTTGATTGTGCAAATGGACGTGGTTGTAAGTTCTGAAACAGTGTTTGTGTGACCAACTTTTTCATTATTATTGCTACTTGCATGTTTCACTTACGAAATGCATTGGTTTATGGATTTTAATATGTCAGCATAATTAAACAATCTTTCAGGAAATAAATAAATCCGTTTCCTTTGTTGACGACATTTATACAATAGTTATGTTTGCCTTCACCTGGCGTCAATGTAAAGTTCTAATGATGTTTCAGGAGAACCTTTTTCTGAAATTATTTTTTTACCAATTACGTTTGTTATACATCCAGTCCTCACATTTCAGGAACGTGGAGATAAGATATGATTCCTATTGCATCGAGAACTTATTGGCAGATAACTGCTTAATTGATTATATATGTTTATTCAAACAGTGCAGCTAATACAATCTTTGATGCTGATTTTGTAACAAAATGTTTTAAACGTTTAAAGACGAACGCTAAAACAGAAACCAGTGAACCTATTGATATGGTACACTTGGAGTTCAGAATTGGAGATGAGACAACGCTAACATATGAACGACCATATTGCACACAAAACTGAGTAATCTTTGTTTAAGACAGTTTACGATAAACAGATGTAGGATTTAGTGCGTCATTCCATCAACACATTGTATAAAGCGCCTTTACTATACTATAAACATATCTGCCTAAATTGTACTCATGTCATACACCTGGAAAGTGGATCAGGTGTTTTTACTCATCTGTTTAAGACATGTGCTCGCCATATCTCGTTTTATGGACGCAGAAGACGATGATGACTTCCTTTGTTATCTCAAATAATAGGTGTAGATTTCATGATGCTTATTTAGACAATGAGCAGGGATGTTCTGGTTTCTGTTCATTTTTTCAACCTCGATAAGAAAGGGGCGAAAGAGGTAGGGACGGTTAAAATCAAGATGTATAAGGATGGTTGGATTTTAATATCATCGTTATATATGTTGTCATAAGGACGAGAGCATCTCTTTTGCAATTGTAAAATTGTGCACATATTGTCAAAAAAATTTAATACCACGCCGGAAGCTTGAAAAGGACCAGGATTGTGGAACTCTTATACAATCAAATATACACCCATGGTGCGTGTGAACATAAATATTGTTCTGAGATAACAAACGTCTGCACAAACAAACCATATCATCAGAATGAAATGTGTTAATAAATCTGTTATGTAAACAGTTTCTAAAATGATAGACGTCCACGAAAATTACATTGTTAAATTGAGTAACTAATACAAAATTAATTTTATTCTAAAATATGTCATATTACTTTTACAAAATTCGTTTTCCTTGGTTATTGGTTCAAGGACCATTTTTATAAACTTGATACTACACAAGACAGCCTTTATAATGTTGTTGCAGGTGGTTGTTTGTGTTACACTATTCATTTTTGTAACACTTGTATCTCTTTACATAAACATTGTAGATAGATACACTTTGACACCATGGCAGAGGGGATGCATTTCTTGATCGAAATGTTGTTATGAAAACTATGATATCTCTGTTAACATGTTTATATTTTTATTTGTGTTTTATTTAACAATAGCGGTATGAAATGTGATGTTGGTGTGATTACAGCTATGAACAATATATGGTCCCAAAGTACTATACACCTATTCTCACAAAACATGTACCAATGCAAAATGTAAATTGGTGAAAAATAAAACTGTTCATATCATAACAACAACTTGTGTTTTGGAAAAGGACACTTTATTCTTCAAAGAACAACAAAACTCAAAAGTCAGGGTGTGATGATATGTCTGATACATTCAGAGTTAGACACATACCCTAAAATGCAACTTGTAGGCTACGTTGTAGTAACCCAAGTTCTGAACTTCAACTTGTAAAATAAATGTTAAATGCAAACTCAAAAAAGCTTGGGCAATCCCTTGCTATGAACCTAAACTTAATGTGTGAAACTTTGTGTAGAAATAGTTCTTTTCATTTCAGATCCATAACATTTTGATCAAAGTTGCTGATTCATATTCATCACTTTTAAACTAGAGACCAATCTTTCAAAACTGATATGACAAAGTAAATTAACCACAAGTCAAGTGGAAACTATTAACTTCAATTTAACAAAACTCCAATAATATGACCATGAATCATTAACAAACAAGAGAATTAGTGAGCACAGCTCACTCATGATACCCCCGCTTTTAACATTGGTAAAAAAGAAATGTTTGAAAATAGCAAAAGGGCATCAATGTTTAAACTTTTGTATGAACAGACCATTATATATAAGTATTATTAAAGCAGAGTAAGTATTACACTTGTAAGCATGTTTTAGAAGTAAAAGTCGAAAAATTTGAAAAATGTCATTAAATATGCAAATGAGGGTATGAAACATACAAATATGCAAATGAGGGTATGAAATATAAAAATGACAGATGTACACATCAGTGGTTTCGTAACATTTGAACAATTAGTGTCTGAGTTATGAGTGGAACAAAAAATGTGAATGGCGAGGATGAAAAACGGAGAAAATTTGCATAAATTATGCAAATGAGGGTATGAAACATACAAAAGGCAGATGTACACATCGTGATGATTATATGTATCAAGTTACAAGACATTTGAACAATTAGTATTTGAGTTATGAGTGGAACAAAAACTGAATGGCAAAGTCGAAAAACAGAGCATAAATTATGCAAATTAGAGTACGAAACATACAAAAGGCACATGTGGGGACCATAAAGTGAACATACATAAAGTTTCATAACAATTGAACAAGTAGTATTTGAGTTATGAGCGGAACCAAAAGTGTAAGCATAGACGCGCACACAAAGACGCTTAAAAGTGGAAAATCTGAAAAATAGTCATGGAATCTGAGTGAAACATAGAAAAGGCACATCTAGGGACCATAAAGTGTACATGTATAAAGTTTCATAACAATTGCACAAGTAGTATTTGAGTTATGAGCGGAACCAAAAGAGTGACCATAGACACTCACACAAAGACGCATAAAAGTGGAAAATCTGAAAAAATAATCATGGAATCTGAGGGAAACATAGAAAAGGCACATCTAGGGACCATAAAGTGTACATGTATAAAGTTTCATAACAATTGAACAAGTAGTATTTTAGTTATGAGCGGAACCAAAAGTGTTCCGGACGGACGGACGCAAGGACGGACGGACGCGCTGAGCGCTATATACCCCCGACTACTTCGTAGCGGGGGTATAATAAATGAGTCAAGCCTTTGTTGCATGTAACTTCAACTAGTGGTAATGTAAATTACACTTCTCTGTCAGGTAGATTACATGAACAATATGTAAAGAAAAACAGCACTCTTCATGCGGAAACTAATCTTAATAAACTTTCAACTGCAGAAACCAATGTTGGTACTTGCTACTATCAAAAATCCATGATCATGTAGAATACATTTTTTGCTCAAAGAGCCTTGACACGCACTCTAACTCATCTGTTGTGAATCGGAATGACCGGCCATACCTGCCAACAGGTTCAGGATCACAAAAAAAAACACAGAGAATGTCTGCAAATGAAACCCAGATGACGTCTTCCCTTTTCGGCCACTTGAACTGATTGATATTCTTCGATGAAGTATTTTCCATGAAGGAGACTAAAACAGTCACATTCAGTTGAGTCCACATCTTTGGTTTTGCCAATATACCATTTCTGTTGGTACACAGCTGCAACATACTGATCTCGTTGTGGTTGCACAGAGGCATCTAACTGCACAGGGGCATCTGACTGCACAGGTTCTTCTTCCATCACGTGTTGAGGATCATCAGGTGGAGCAGCAGCAGCATCTGGTCCAGAGGCTTCGGGGTGACATCTGTGGCAGGTATTTGTGCTCCCTCTACATCATTTGTAGGCTTCTTGATCTCATCCCTTTTCCAATCCGTGTGATATTGTCCATCTAAGCACAGTTTGCAGTAACATGATGTTGTTCTGGAAAGAATCACTCCCAGAGACAAACCAACAACTGCATGGACAGTCATTGTTCCTTTTAAGGCATTTGCAGATTTTGTGAGATCCTGAAGTTCTTCTCTCATGGGAGCAATGTCATCAGCTGTCAGGAAGACATAACTTGCACTTGTTTGATACTTGGTTCCCCATGCAAAATAATCAGAAGCATCCTGAATTACCACCTTGCCCTGGCGAACAGATAGATCTGCCATCCTCTTTGAAGTCCCACCAATACCATCACAGGGCCCCTTCCCGTGGCCGGCTTCAAAGTAATTCCATATTGCTGGGACTCCAAAGATGTCCTGATGATCTGATACCACGTGTAATATGGTCTTATTTCGATATTGCGAAGAGGGACTATCAGTCCAATAATGAATACACGAAACGGAACCAATGTCGGCCTGCAATTGTGGGATGAGCTGCTTGATGAAAGCGAAGACTGTTCCAGCGTTGTGGCCTCCATCATCAGAGACGAAGACGTAACTTTTGTGTGCAAGATTGCCATCAGCATTGAAGTATGCCACAATAGGATGTAGAGTCACAGTACTTGCATTCCAATAGGCACTTTGTACCTCGTCGGCGCTTGAGCAGGTAAAATTTTCAGAAAAGTCCATCTGAACGATGACATGATTATCAGGCAGATTTTCCTTCAACAGTTGAAGCGCTTTGTACTGTTCTTTGATTCTTGATGTGTGATTCAGAAATTCACAGCTTTCCTTTTGAACCATTTCAATGAAATCAAACTTGTTCATCTCATTGTTGACGATTTTCATCCTTTTCTTCCCATCACCACACGTCACTCTTTGCCACTTCTCATATGCTATTTTGTCATTCTTTGTATTGTTGATTTCTGCAATGTATTTTTCTGGTCCTTCTGATGTAACTTTTCGAGCATATTCTTCAGGATTTAAAGGGACAGAATACCCAAGCATTTTCAAGGATTTTAACAACAAGGCCATGTTTTGATGGCGCTGACACAGGCATTTGTTCCTTGAAAGAAACTTTGTTAGCGAAATGTGCTTTGGGCGCAAGTTGCAAAATGATGAGAACGACATTTTGCAGTTGGGATTTTCCCCCTCAAATTTCAGAAATAAGTTCTTTAAACTATCATTCAAGATCCTTTTTTGGAGATGTTCACCCTTAACACGTTTTGCATCAGCTTTCCCAGGCATTTGACGACTGTTGTTATCTCTGGATAAGAATTCTGTCACAGATGTTGTCTCCAGAATGTGTTTTCTCTGTTTCATGGTAACAGAGCATGCTTTTGAATCTGAAAATAACGTTCTTGGTGACAGCCTTGTATTTTTTATTTAATTTAAGATTGTCCTGTTTTAGCTTTTCAATTAGCCTTCTTTGTTTAGCGGTGGTTCGACTGATCCGCTTTCTCACCCTTTCTGATGGTGGAGGTGAAAATGGGAACTTCACCAAGAGAGAACAGCTGGTAGTTGCAACATCTGCAACTGTGCTGCTGACTCCATTATCATCTTCTTTCACCGCTTCATTTGAAGGTTTCTTCATCGGTTCTTTCTTCTTTCTTTTTACCTCTCTGTGTTTGGCAACCCATTGTCGAACTTTTTCTCTTCTGACTTTCACATCAGCCTTTGACCTCTCAGCAATGGGCACATAATATCCCTTTACTCTCTTGCTTTCCTTTTCAAGATATTTTACCCCTTCTTTTTCCAGTTTTCTAGCTCGATAGTCCCTCTGGATTTCCGCCCTTGTTTTCCCCAGAATTGTGATCTGAAACAAAACCATAAACAATGACTAATGGAAGCCTGTGTTGAGTATCATCATTACGTAATTTACGTTACCTTTAGTGTAATCAACGTTACCAACATAAAATCAAGTATACTGTTAATTGTTGATAAAATAGCCGACAGAATATACGCTAAAAATATGAGAAGGATCATAAATATGGTATCTAAAGAGGGATATTCATGATTTCTGCACGTTCAACAGTTTAATTGTTGAAGATATTTGACTTTATTCAGAAATCGTAATCTACGTTACCACTACATTCAACCAACTTTTTACCAGATATACACTTGATTTCATAAAAGTTTTTCTAGCAACTCCTTCTTTATCTCAAACACTAATTATATCTTACACAGTAATGAAATTTCTTTAATTTAAATGCAAACAAAATATAATCATTTGAAAAATCTAATGTTTTGTCATAATATGTAATCACGTTACCAAAACTCATTTTCAAGTCAATTCTGTCAATTGAGCTGTATCCAAAAAATAACATCCAATACTTATCAAGAATGAATTGTTATACTCTTAAAAACTTAAAACACTTTACCTGCAACGTTTCTGGACTCTGAATCTCATCTATGGTCAGCAAAATGTGTTTTCATTCAATGTCATGAACAGTTCACAAACATGTCAGAAAGCACATGGCATGGAAATGGTCAAAAGTGAAACTGGATCATCTATTGGTCAAATTGTGAAGGGAAATAATTCCATTTACAACAATCAAGCATACCACATTAATAAAATGACAAGCATTTAATTTGTGGTATTGTAGATTACTAAACGTAAATTACATCAAGTGGTTTAAACACCAATGCTGCTGTAGTTATGGACATTGAACTGAAAGATTATTTACTGAATGCCTGTCCACATGCTACCTTATCACATCATGTGGTAATAGAAATTCTTAAGTCCATCAAACCTCAGATATAATGGTCACGTAGATTACAGTCTTAAAACAACTATAAAGAAAATACTTTTTCTACTCTTTTAAAGACAGAACATGTTTAAAGATTTAAGTTTGTTTAATGTTAACCGGTTATTTCACATATAAGCCGATCATTTGTAATAAAAAAACAATACATTTCTTTGATTTTTTTTATCTATGCATACTCTATTCATGTTTGTCTTGTAAATTACATCAATTTAGAGACAAAATATGAATAAGTTTTTTTCAGAGAAAACCAAGTTAAGCTTCCAAATATGCCTTTCTAACTCATGTCTATAGTTTCAATGTTTACAATTAAGTGGATATTGACAGATCATCTTTGTAAATGTATCTGTAGTACTATATTAAGTGTGAATACCATAATTAGAGACAAACAAGTTTTGCTCATTTGCAGACTTGTTTCAGATCATAAATATCATAACATTTGTTCGATCATTCATATCATAGGTTGTCAAAGTCAAATCCAGTCTTACCATCAACGGAAATATGGCTTTTACAAAAGATTGATAGATTTAATTATTTAAACTCGCTGAGACACGAAATCAGTTGATTGGTACATGTTTCGTGAGAATAGGTGTATAGCGGTTTTGGCTCATATACGGCCCGGTAGAATTCAAAGGATAAAAGGTCATATCACGAGGTTTGTAGCTCGACGAATCAGGTTAAAGGGTATTCTCAGTGCAGTAAAAGCAAAATTCATAATTAGAATACTTACGTGTCTTAACACTTTTAAAAAACAATGCGTTTTATCTTTGCTGAAGTGTAACACTGTTATCAAACATTTCATCAAAACGATAATGGAGTAATTGCTGGTGCGTCTGAATATAAAACGTTCATATAATAGTTTCAAGATAATGATGGTGCTGAACAATCTCATGTTTGTTCGTGAAGCAAATTTATCTTGCATTCTGTGTAGATTTGATAATTGAGGTGCATATGATTTATCTTAACATGCCAATTTCAGGTTTTATCTACCCTGAGGTGCAAACTGTATAAAATGCTTTTTAAAGAATAACTCAATGTTCTAATGCAAAAAGGTGAACGATGATTTTGAAAGTGATAACTTGTATTTTATTGATGTAAAGAGTTTCTGTAACGTTTTAAGGCGCTGTAGCACGATTTTCCTCCTGAAATAAAGTGCTCTCACAAATATTTAAATAAATCTTGCCAATGGGTTAGCGCGTTCGGCATCGGATCAAGAGGTCCCTGGTTCGAATCCCGCCAGAGGCACGGCAACTTTTTCTGCAGTAGAGAACTGTTCTACATGCAGTAAGGTTTGGGTGCAATGATACACTGAATTTCAGCGTAGTAACACCCATGGTTCGCTAGTTCCAGCCGCTGCTCGCAGGTATCACCGCAATGCATAGCCACATGACATTGCGGGCTTTCTCCCTGCCATAATACTAGTAGCCGCGATATAAATAGAAATACTCTTGAAAGTGGGGTTAAACCCCAACTCACTCACTCACTCACTCTCATGATACCTACAAACCTGCCTCTCACACTGAATAGTTCACCATTAACGTACTTACATATTTATAAACTGATGAATGACAAATCTTAGGGAATATCATATGTAAAAACTCGTACTACAGTGCCAATAAGTTGCTTTTAACGTAATATAGGTATTTCGGTATAGTTTAGAATGAACGTTTAATGTTTCCAGACATTATTGCTTTTCTTATGAATTCCACTTCAAAATATCGTTCAATTCCTATAAGGAAGTTTTGGACAACCTACTTCTCGATTGTACAAATTATGTCTTAAAGAAGGAGTAGCATAATTAGAACAGCTTACGTATTTGATATATACGGCATATCAACATTTCTGTAGTATGTCAAGAATAAAGAAATAATTATATTTATCTTCGTCTTCATAATTTCCGTTGCCGAAGCGGCGTTAAGCATAAATTCACTCACTCACTCACTCATAATTCCGAACTAAAATCAACAACCCTAAGCCATTACAACCTCTAACCTGCAGCGGTACACAATTAACACAAGTCACCTACTGAAAGTATAGCAGTTTCTTGTGGTCATTTGCAATTACAGTTGTCAAACACTTGGATCAATACACTGGACATGAGCTCAAATGAAATTAATTGGGAAAGTTCTTGTTTTACAGATATAATACTCATGGAGATATTACTTATGAGATTTATGATCATTTACAATTTCATTATTGTAGTGAGTTTGAATCTGTTAGTGTTCACATCGCCAGACATGTTAAACTGAAACCTCCACGATCCTTGATCATTGTATTACTCGAATGTTCATTGCTTGACAGCACATCTTTCACTTCAAAATGTTGACAACTAAGAATACAATAGTTCTTAGATAGTTTGATCTTATGAAGGAAGAAGATGATGCAATTTGGTTATTGGTACTCACATATTCCTCTATGTGTCTAGCGAATAAAGGGGAAGATAAAAAGTGAAAACACCCTTTGTTATTGCTGTTGTAAGGCAAAGACTAAATGAAGCTTATTTCTTCAAGAAACAGGTATTTTCCTTATTCTTGTCAATGTTAACACAGTTCACTTGAATGAAAAACAAACGAAACATTATTTATTCGGGAATCTTTGAAGTAGCTTGAAGATTTATTTAGATTTCAGTTGAGTGATGTCTGGTTTGGAAAGACCACCCATGACGTCCGCTTGCCTATATTCTGCTATAATAAGTATAATCTGCTAAGTATTTTTACATTCCTGCTCCCCCGTGGGGTGCCCGGGTTAGAATAGTCCCTCAGTTCCCCTCCTGTCGTAAGTGACGACTAAAGGCATAGCCACATGGCGTTGCGGGCTTTCTCCCTGCCAAAATACTAGCAGCCGCGATATAAGTGAAATACTCTTGAAACCGGTGTTAAACCAAAACTCACCTCATCTGATATCCCCGGTGCTGTCAGCAGGAGACCCGTTGACTCCCAGCATTGCCCTTGTTGGTAATCCGTGGTGGGTGGGGATCCAGGTTGATGAAATTTACCTACCTAACATGACTCGGTCAGGTAAAAAAAGCAAACACTTTCAACGGATGAGAGTCTCTGTTCTGATGAAGAGACTACTCCATCAAGATCAACCAAACCAAATCAAAATCTACATCAAAATCCAAATCGACTTCCTTAACCTCAATTTCAACTTTCAACTCATCAACATCAAGCAGCTGGGCTAGAGTTTTAGTTATTTCATCAACCACTCCGCCTCCCACCCTTCGCCACTGCCTAGACCATTCAAGGGCTTGCCGGTGATGCCAAGGATCAGGAATGGGTACCTATTGGTGGAATATAAATCCGAACAACAGGCTAAATCTCTACTTACACTGAAACTCATTGTTGACAAACATCATCAAACTTAAATTATCCACAGAGAAATTCCATTAAAAACACAATTACAAGCTGTTGCCGTCAGTTTATCATTACTTAAAACTATAACTCTATGCTCTTTATACATCCCACCATATCAAGATCTTACTATAAAACATCTTGATCAACTTGTTACTCAATTACCTAAACCTTATATCATCATGGGTGATTTAAACAGTCACAGTCCCATATGGGGTAGCAATACCCTTGATACTAGAGGGAAAATACTTGAAACTTTCCTCACCAAAATGGTGAAAAATGTCTATTCAATTATACACATACACATATCTACATCCTGCTACAGTATCATATACAGCTATGGGTTTATCAGTAATTAATTCATCCCTTTTACATGACTTCTCATGGTCAGTCCATGAGGATACATGCGGGAGCGACCACTTCCCAATTGTATTACCTATTCCCGAGGAGCACAATCCTCGTTGGAAATTTTCCAATGCTGATTGGTGTACATTTTCTGCCCTATGCCGTGATCGTATTACATTTGATTAAAAATTTAATGCAACTGATCCTGTTGAGGCCTTTTCTAAAGGTCTCATTGATATAGCAACTGAAACTTTCCCTAAAACCTCGGCATTCACACGCCATGGTTTAATGAAAGCTGCAATACTGCCAGTAAGGCACGTAAAAAAGCTGAACGCAAGCTCAGTAAAGGACCTACAAGAATTAACTTGATTAACTTAGATAACTGTCACAAGGCTCGAGCTAAAGCTCGACGCACAGTCAACCAACGAATGAGTGAGTATTGCAGCCATTAGCGGCGATCAACCAACACAAACGTGAATCTTGGAGAGGCTATGTCTCTAAGATCAATTCCAGAACACCTGCAAAGTCTTGAATATGATCAGTAGAATTAAAGACAAAGGTTCCAAATCTACAATAAAACATCTTAAGGTCAAGGGGGCGGGATAGCGCAGTGGTTAGCGCGTTCGTCTCCGGATCAAGAGTTTTTGGGGTTCGAATCCCGCAAGACAAAAACTTTGTCTGCAGTAGAGAACAGTTCTACACGCAGTAAGGTTTGGGTGCAATGCTACACTGAATTTCAGCGTAGTACCACCCATGGTTCGCTAGTTCCAGCCGTTGCTCGCAGGTTTCACCGCAAAGCATAGCCACATGGCGTTGCAGGTTTTCTCCCTGCCATAATACTAGCAGCCGCGATATAAGTGAAATACTCTTGAAAGCGACGTTAAACCCAAATTCACCTCACCTCACCTTACATATGTAGAGAAGGTACATGTATATACATAATGATATTTGTTCTTATTTGATAAATAGATTTACAGATGTATAGTAATAAAGAAATTAAACTATAAGCAACAACGTTTTGGGAATCAATTCCATCACACCAGTACCTAGACCGATTCAATGAATACACATTAGTGTTTATCCAAGGAACAAAAGTCAAACTATCAAGGTATAATTTCTTTGAGAGACATTTCAGAAGCAGGGAACACTTCTATGGAGGGTCATGTACGTGGTTGCAACAACATTGTTCGCTGACATGACAGAGTAAGTAAACACAAGTAATCAGGTTGATGGACATTGATGGACCATTGTCATAATTGGCAATACATATACTGAGGAGGTCAGATTGGCTACTGAGGATTGGATTTAATTAGTTCATGATAGGCTAGGGGTACATAATATTCTAGATCTCTATTCATAACATTATTAAAACGCTTACTATTGATTTGAAGTCACTGCAGTTTACATCTACATAAGAATAACCATCGCTTGTTTAAGATAACATGTCATCACTGTACTAATGCTCATCTCCAATCCACGGCATAATAAACAACTTCTAGTGCGTACAACCGAGATGTTAGCACTTTATCATTGGGGTCCTGACAGGGTTAATAGATGGCTGCTATAGTTAAAAGAGAACACATGCATCGGTGAATATTTAGGACAACAACAAAATGCCAGCATCACAAAGAAATGTACATCACAGATGAAAGAGAAGGTACATGTATGCTAAATTATTCCCATAAAGAAAACATTACTACTGACAAAATAAAGGGAGTTAGCTTGTTTGTTTGGAGTATCAGTAAAAAGCCATTAAACTAGATATTCCTAATTCAAGATCCAACATTCAACTCAATTGCTGTCGACAGGGCCTTTAACAAAACATTTGGCCCAAATATCTGTTAAGATTGTATTGTTTTGTTTGTATTGTTTTGTTTCTATGCTGGTTCGTTTTCAGGTTGACTTTACTCACAACAAATTAAAGAACCATATGTTAAGAATTTAAAAAGGCCGATTTATTATTCAATTTATTTTATGATACTAATTATATCAAATATTTAGTCAAAGAAGTCCACAGTCGTACTTATGATATACTTCACAGTTAACACAGGTTTCAGTTTATCCAAGAGTTCAATTGCAAGAGCAATTTTCATTGATAATAATTCCGTGTTCTCGATAAGAAACATAACACACTAGTTAACAGATAAATGTAAATTGTTTTGGCTATATTCAAGGTGTATGAACTGAAAGTATGCATCTTTAAGGTGTGAGCATATATTCACCAGTCAAACTGCTTGATAACGATATCTTCAAACGTAAACATGTTTAGATTTGGAAAGGGATTGTTAATGACTAATATACGTGTAGCTATTTATATTGCTATCAGTAAGTTATATGCGGTTGTTCATGTCAGATTTATATTCACTGGTAATATATATAATATTGTTCCTTTACAACTTTCAGCCACAGGTAAATGTGCCAACATACATCACGTAGCTAAATGGGGATCACCTGTCCACAGTGCACCTGTTCTTTGTTACTTCACTAAGTGGGATGAAACGTGTATATCAACGTTGAAAGTTCCATATAAACAAGTGTATCACCGATTTTAGAAATGGGTGTATACTGTATTTGTGAACAATGAAGAACCTGTATATATATACTTTCTGTCAAAAGTGTAGACAAACTTGTGTTATTATCACTCTACCCAACTGTTCCAAAGTACATAATGCACACTTATGTAAACTTTCGACAGAAACTATGACCTGATGGACCGTTAATCTTAACACTTAATATAGAAAAGATTAGTTTGTGTTCATAGGATGATAAAACGGATTGACTTTATATTAAAGTTTGAAGCAAACCAAACCGCAGCTGTTGGCATGCACGATAATGTACGTGATTTAGCAGCAATGTGACGCAGGATTCTCGAGCTCGTGCAATACAGTTTTATAAGGTTTACAGTTTGATCGTATGAGTTAGTGAAAAATGTCCTTTGATACAAGCATGAGAAGAGGGACATTTCTCAGTAAAGACACCATCGTTTCAAGGCGGATTTATTCTGTTAACTAATAGTTTGCCATGATAATGGACACAGCCTTTAATTTACACCAAGTCATCTGGCAGCAACAGTAATAATCTTCCATTTTGGGATCGGTGTTAATATAAGCTACACAGCTTGTTCACCAATCCCAATTCATTACAATGAATAAAACTGTATTTAGACCCCTTCATTATTTGAATTGATAAGGGTATTGTTGGTTGTGGAATGTATTCATACGATCATATAATGGTAGGCTGACATATAATATTACAACAATAAACTAAAATGAAATAAAATTTGAAATAATTTGCATCATGAATCTTACATAACTCATGTTATACATTCGATTACAACAGGTGTAGGTAAAGCAAGGTTAACACTGAGTGACATAAACACATGCTATTGTTGTATAACCCGGCCGGTACGTGTATTACGAGTGGTTAAACTTGCATGAATGATACAAGACAGGACCCATATTTTCGAAGCTATCTTAGCGCTAAGATGCCATACAGTAACATTGCCTTACGACTATCTTAGCACTAAGACAGCTTCGAAAATAAGGGCCCTGATTAGTAACACATAACTGTTATGGAAACATAATGAAACTGATCATCGCTTTCTTCATTATCTGTTTGTCTTTTTTCTACAATATGTAAACATCTGTATTTGTATGACTGGTACATCTTGCTAATTAGGTTCTCTCGCCATCAGTACACATATTCATTACCAAACTAAATAAGTTGTGTAATGAAGATTGCATTTCCACTGAGCATCTTGTACTTGTTAACTGAATGCTTGAATAGAAACCTGTTCATCATCACAAGTCATCATCATCATATCAATTTCATCAGTAATATCATTGCCGTAAATCTCAAATCTTTCTTAACATAACATGTATATCTATACACAGCACTGACAAGTGTTCATCAGATTACAAAAACCAGCACATTAAGATTATATTCAGTGAGAGAGTTTTACAAAAGCGGAATTCAAGACCCACTGCAAAAAAATAGCGATCTTTGCAAGAAGAGAGTACATGATGTCGTAACGACTTTTGGCATGTAACAACAGCATTACAGAGTTAGAATATTGCAGTCAGATCTTTAATTAGATAACACCTGTTCTCACAAACCAGGATGCTTCAGTGATTAATGTCACGTGTCACTGACTTGGAAATATGTTTTATAAATTCATGTAACAGGTTGAACAATGGTAAGAAGACTGCTTTTGGAAACTATTTGAGTTAGCATGCTTCTTATCTTTTACCATTTCAGTGTTTCTCGTTTCAAGGTTAAGACGTAGTTCTCAGGAAATATAAACAAAAATGATAAGTTTTTTTAGATCATCTTTGGATCATGCATATCCACATAAATGGTCCTATCTATTAACGACAACTGTTGATGTGCGGATCTATTAAAATGGAATATTATTGTGAGCTCTTAGAAACTCCTATTTAGAATTACTCACTTTCATCAAAATTAACATACATAAACAATTACCTAAAAGCCTGACTGCAAATATACAGAAACTCTTACATCGACACAATCATATTTCCCTATTCAACACTATCTACTGAAACAATAAAGGCTGACAAGCACTCGTAAACTGTGTATATTACAGTCCCTGACATATCATACAGCTGAGTAAACATTACAACCAGACACCAGTGTATAACCTCTGCACTCTGGTCTTACACTACCAGCTATTATAGGTTCAGGCAAGTGCAGCTACAAAGTGTTTTTGGATCTCTTCTGCCCTGCTATTGCATTTGCATTAAGACCACACCAGCAAATTTCAGGAATGAAACATAAGATTAAACTGACCCATAATCAAGCGTGTGTTACATAGCATATGAGTCGGGATAATACATACATATAGATTATTACCCGAGGAAGTGTGTCATATGTCTTTTACGAAACGAGAGTGATTTTTTTGTATTGCCCGAGCGAGAGCGAGGGTTATACACAAATTCACACGAGTTTCGTAAAAGTCATATGACACACTTTCGAGTGTAATAATTTATTTATTACCCGTTCTATTCCATTTGATTAGCGTAAAAATAGTCGGAAAGCGGCCCACTTCTCTTACGACAGCAAGCAACAGTGACGTCACGAACAATCGTGTTATGACGTCACAGACGACAAAATACGGGAAGCCGCGGTGAAACAATCGTTGCTAGGCAAACGTGATATGTGCACAAGTGCTCATATCAATAATATTAACTTGGTTATTTTCAACCAAATGGGTAATAAAAATGTGGAATGAAGCTTTTACACATGATTGGTTTGATGTACAGGGTGCTGTGACAATATATGTTGATAACATGGTATGTTACTATTGGTAGATGTGGTGTACATATTGCTGGCAGTATTTCAGCACCGAATCGACGTATCTATTGCAATAAAGAAGCTGCTTGTTTACAGTGTTGTCATAGGAGTATTGTCTTTGCGTGTCTTTTGGAAAGTAAATATCCTGCATCAGGAATAAACATGTATGTAGTAGTACATATTGTAAGAGTTTCTGCACATAGACAGGCACCTGTTTTCTCAATGTCTCAATGTAAGGCAATTAGTGAACACTTTACATGCTGTACCTTATTTTTATGATGGAGCAGGTACCTTGAAAGGAAACTTACATCAAAACCATACCTATTATATTTGCTGTAAATCCATCTTGATGATGAGTAATTTAACACTAGTGGACATTACCTTCGTTTTACCTTCGTACCTGGGATGATTTCCCACCTTTAAATTTGTGTCTTGCTCTCAGGTAACATTCACCACAGTGCATAGCCACATGGCATTGCGGGCTTTCTCCCTGCCATAATACTAGCAGCCGCGATATAAGTGAAATACTCTTGAAAGCGGCGTTAAACCCCAACTCACTCACTCACTTACTCAGGTAACAATACAGGTATGCTGATCTTGCTGATCATCAAATACTATGTATGATAGGAACAATGACTGTCTGGGTATCACAGTCTGTATGATGACCTTGCTGATCATCAGGTACTATGTATGATAGGAGCAATGACTGTCTGGGTATCACAGTCTGTATGATGACCTTGCTGATCATCAGGTTCTATGTGTGCTAGGAGCAGTGACTATCTGGGTATCACAGTCTGTATGATCACCTTGCTGATCATCAAGTACTATGTGTGATAGGAACAATGACTGTCTGGGTATCACAGTCAGTATGATGACCTTGCTGATCATCAAGTACTATGTATGATAGGAGCAATGACTATCTGGGTAGTACAGTCTGTATGATGACCTTGCTGATCATCAAGTACTATGTATGATAGGAGCAATGACTGTCTGGATATCACAGTCAGTATGATGACCTTGCTGATCATCAGGTTCTATGTGTGCTAGGAGCAGTGACTATCTGGGTATCACAGTCTGTATGATGACCTTGCTGATCATCAGGTACTATGTATGATAGGAGCAATGACTGTCTGGGTATCACAGTCTGTATGATGACCTTGCTGATCATCAGGTTCTATGTGTGCTAGGAGCAGTGACTATCTGGGTATCACAGTCTGTATGATCACCTTGCTGATCATCAAGTACTATGTGTGATAGGAACAATGACTGTCTGGGTATCACAGTCAGTATGATGACCTTGCTGATCATCAAGTACTATGTATGATAGGAGCAATGACTATCTGGGTAGTACAGTCTGTATGATGACCTTGCTGATCATCAAGTACTATGTATGATAGGAGCAATGACTGTCTGGATATCACAGTCAGTATGATGACCTTGCTGATCATCAGGTTCTATGTGTGCTAGGAGCAGTGACTATCTGGGTATCACAGTCTGTATGATGACCTTGCTGATCATCAGGTTCTATGTGTGCTAGGAGCAGTGACTATCTGGGTATCACAGTCTGTATGATGACCTTGCTGATCATCAAGTACTATGTGTGATAGGAACAATGACTGTCTGGGTATCACAGTCTGTATGATGACCTTGCTGATCATCAGGTTCTATGTGTGCTAGGAGCAGTGACTATCTGGGTATCACAGTCTGTATGATCACCTTGCTGATCATCAAGTACTATGTGTGATAGGAACAATGACTGTCTGGGTATCACAGTCAGTATGATGACCTTGCTGATCATCAAGTACTATGTATGATAGGAGCAATGACTGTCTGGGTATCACAGTCTGTATGATGACCTTGCTGATCATCAGGTTCTATGTGTGCTAGGAGCAGTGACTATCTGGGTATCACAGTCTGTATGATCACCTTGCTGATCATCAAGTACTATGTGTGATAGGAGCAATGACTGTCTGGGTATCACAGTCAGTATGATGACCTTGCTGATCATCAAGTACTATGTATGATAGGAGCAATGACTGTCTGGATATCACAGTCAGTATGATGACCTTGCTGATCATCAAGTACTATGTATGATAGGAGCAATGACTGTCTGGATATCACAGTCAGTATGATGACCTTGCTGATCATCAGGTACTATGTGTGATAGGAACAATGACTGTCTGGGTATCACAGTCTGTATGATGACATTGCTGATCATCAGGTTCTATGTATGATAAGGAGCAATGACTGTCTGGGTATCACAGTCTGCATGATGACCTTGCTGATCATCAGGTATTATGTATGATAAGAGCAATGACTGTCTGGATATAACAGTCAGTATGATGACCTTGCTGATCATCAAGTACTATGTGTGATAGGAGCATTGACTGTCTGGGTATCACAGTCTGTATGATCACCTTGCTGATCATCAAGTACTATGTGTGATAGGAACAATGACTGTCTGTGTATCACAGTCTGTATGATGACCTTGCTGATCATCAAGTACTATGTGTGATAGGAACAATGACTGTCTGTGTATCACAGTCTGTATGATCACCTTGCTGATCATCAAGTACTATGTGTGATAGGAGCAATGACTGTCTGTGTATCACAGTCTGTATGATGACCTTGCTGATCATCAGGTACTATGTATGATAGGAGCAATGACTGTCTGGATATCACAGTCAGTATGATGACCTTGCTGATCATCAAGTACTATGTGTTATAGGAACAATGACTGTCTGGGTATCACAGTCTGTATAATGACATTGCTGATCATCAGGTTCTATGTATGATAAGGAGCAATGACTGTCTGGGTATCACAGTCTGCATGATGACCTTGCTGATCATCAGGTATTATGTATGATAGGAGCAATGACTGTCTGGATATCACAGTCTGTATGATGACCTTGCTGATCATCAAGTACTATTAGTGATAGGAGCATTGACTGTCTGGGTATCACAGTCTGTATGATCACCTTGCTGATCATCAAGTACTATGTGTGATAGGAACAATGACTGTCTGTGTATCACAGTCTGTATGATGACCTTGCTGATCATCAAGTACTATGTGTGATAGGAACAATGACTGTCTGTGTATCACAGTCTGTATGATCACCTTGCTGATCATCAAGTACTATGTGTGATAGGAGCAATGACTGTCTGTGTATCACAGTCTGTATGATGACCTTGCTGATCATCAGGTACTATGTATGATAGGAACAATGACTGTCTGGGTAGCACAGTCAGTATGATGACCTTGCTGATCATCAAGTACTATGTGTGATAGGAACAATGACTGTCTGGGTATCACAGTCTGTATAATGACATTGCTGATCATCAGGTTCTATGTATGATAAGGAGCAATGACTGTCTGGGTATCACAGTCTGTATGATGACCTTGCTGATCATCAGGTACTATGTATGATAGGAGCAATGACTGTCTGGATATCACAGTCAGTATGATGACCTTGCTGATCATCAAGTACTATGTGTGATAGGAACAATGACTGTCTGGGTATCACAGTCTGTATAATGACATTACTGATCATCAGGTTCTATGTATGATAAGGAGCAATGACTGTCTGGATATCACAGTCTGCATGATGACCTTGCTGATCATCAGGTATTATGTATGATAGGAGCAATGACTTTCTGGGTATCACAGTCTGTATGATCACCTTGCTGATCATCAAGTACTATGTGTGATAGGAACAATGACTGTCTGGGTATCACAGTCTGTATGATCACCTTGCTGATCATCAAGTACTATGTGTGATAGGAACATGACTATCTGGGTATCACAGTCTGTATGATGACCTTGCTGATCATCAGGTACTATGTGTAATAGGAGCATTGGCTGTCTGGGTATCACAGTCTGTATGATCACCTTGCTGATCATCAGGTACTATGTGTGATAGGAGCATTGACTGTCTGGGTATCACAGTCTGTATGATGACCTTGCTGATCATCAGGTTCTGTGTATGATAAGGAGCAATGACTGTCTGGGTATCACAGTCTGCATGATGACCTTGCTGATCATCAGGTATTATGTATGATAGGAGCAATGACTGTCTGGATATCACAGTCAGTATGATGACCTTGCTGATCATCAAGTACTATGTGTGATAGGAACAATGACTGTCTGTGTATCACAGTCTGTATGATCACCTTGCTGATCATCAAGTACTATGTGTGATAGGAGCAATGACTGTCTGGGTATCACAGTCTGTATGATGACCTTGCTGATCATCAAGTACTATGTGTGATAGGAACAATGACTGTCTGTGTATCACAGTCTGTATGATGACCTTGCTGATCATCAGGTTCTGTGTATGATAAGGAGCAATGACTGTCTGGGTATCACAGTCTGCATGATGACCTTGCTGATCATCAGGTATTATGTATGATAGGAGCAATGACTGTCTGGATATCACAGTCAGTATGATGACCTTGCTGATCATCAAGTACTATGTGTGATAGGAACAATGACTGTCTGTGTATCACAGTCTGTATGATCACCTTGCTGATCATCAAGTACTATGTGTGATAGGAGCAATGACTGTCTGGGTATCACAGTCTGTATGATCACCTTGCTGATCATCAAGTACTATGTGTGATAGGAGCATTGACTGTCTGGGTATCACACTCTGTATGATCACCTTGCTGGTCATCAAGTACTATGTGTGATAGGAACAATGACTGTCTGTGTATCACAGTCTGTATGATGACCTTGCTGATCATCAAGTACTATGTGTGATAGGAGCATTGACTGTCTGGGTATCACAGTCTGTATGATCACCTTGCTGGTCATCAAGTACTATGTGTGATAGGAACAATGACTGTCTGTGTATCACAGTCTGTATGATGACCTTGCTGATCATCAAGTACTATGTGTGATAGGAACAATGACTGTCTGTGTATCACAGTCTGTATGATCACCTTGCTGATCATCAAGTACTATGTGTGATAGGAACCATGACTGTCTGTGTATCACAGTCTGTATGATCACCTTGCTGATCATCAAGTACTATGTGTGATAGGAACAATGACTGTCTGGGTATCACAGTCTGTATGATCACCTTGCTGATCATCAGGTACTATGTGTGATAGGAGCAATGACTGTCTGGGTATCACAGTCTGTATGATGACCTTGCTGATCATCAAGTACTATGTGTGATAGCAGCATTGACTGTCTGAGTATCACAGTCTGTATGATCACCTTGCTGGTCATCAAGTACTATGTGTGATAGGAACAATGACTGTCTGTGTATCACAGTCTGTATGATGACCTTGCTGATCATCAAGTACTATGTGTGATAGGAACAATGACTGTCTGTGTATCACAGTCTGTATGATCACCTTGCTGATCATCAAGTACTATGTGTGATAGGAACCATGACTGTCTGTGTATCACAGTCTGTATGATCACCTTGCTGATCATCAAGTACTATGTGTGATAGGAACAATGACTGTCTGTGTATCACAGTCTGTATGATGACATTGCTGATCATCAGGTTTTCTGTATGATAAGGAGCAATGACTGTCTGGGTATCACAGTCTGCATGATGACCCTGCTGATCATCAGGTATTATGTATGATAGGAGCAATGACTGTCTGGATATAACAGTCAGTATGATGACCTTGCTGATCATCAAGTACTATGTGTGATAGGAACAATGACTGTCTGGGTATCACAGTCTGTATGATCACCTTGCTGATCATCAAGTACTATGTGTGATAGGAACATGACTATCTGGGTATCACAGTCTGTATGATGACCTTGCTGATCATCAGGTACTATGTGTGATAGGAGCAATGACTGTCTGGGTATCACAGTCTGCATGATGACCTTGCTGATCATCAGGTACTATGTGTGATAGGAGCAATGACTGTCTGTGTATCACAGTCTGTATGATCACCTTGCTGGTCATCAAGTACTATGTGTGATATAAACAATGACTGTCTGTGTATCACAGTGTGTATGATCACCTTGTTGATCATCAAGTACTATGTGTGATGGGATCAATGACTATCTGGGTATCACAGTCTATATGCCAACGCTAAGATGAATCGAGGTTGAAATCAAGACTAGAAAGCAGAACACCCCTGCTCCTTGAAAAAATCACCTTCATGAAGTCAACACCTATCATTTGAGATAACACAGGAAATCATCATCGCCGTTTGTGTCTATAAACCAAGATATGGAGGTCACATGTCTTTAACAGATGATTACAATAGCCTGAACCACTTTCCAGATGTTGGAATTTGATCGTTTTATTTAGGCAGGTATTATAGTACAGAAAGATCGCAATACTATGTGTTGATTGATGGATGCAGCAAGTTCTACATTTATTATCATAAACCTTCAAATACGAAAGGAGGATATTTTGCATCCAAAGATAACGAATCACATAACGAACTGAAATTCTACATATTAAAATATTAAGCATACATGAGTAAATATTTGCAATTTTTTCAGTTATCAAAAGCATGAAATATTATTCTAAGGTTACAATAGATCATATAAGAAAGATTCGATCGGTCTTCAGGGGTGGTTAACGACAGGTTACAGGAAACACATGCTTCTTGAAAAGTAATCGTTATAAATCTCTTAACTAATTTTGGCACCTGTAACTGTTTTCAATGACTAATGTATCTCAGTTGTGAGGAAGTGCATGTGCAATTTACGAGATATTAGCTAAGTTTATGCACTCACTTCACCGTGGAACATATGTAAATGTGTAGCTTTCTGAAAGGGTAATTGACAGACATGACAAGTGAGGGGAATCATAAGAGGTGTTAAAGAATCGATATATTTCGAGAAGGCGTTACCCTAGTAACTGATAAAGTATGTAATTTTACTTTGCATTGGACATACCAAATAGTTTCAACAAAACAAAAGGTCATCTCGGATTAAATTTAACTCACCATTTATATACAATAACGATCTAAGATATAGGTGTTTGTTTAAAACACCACCAATGATATACTTGTGTGACCACTAAACGAAGCTTCAAAGGTTTCTAAACACATTTAAAAATTTGTGTCACAACATGTTAGATAAAATATTTTATCATAAAAAATTGTGTTCCACAGTAGATGTCACTTATGTGAGGTCAGGTGATATCTCACAGAAACACATTGATGTTCCATAGATGTAATAGAAAATAGGAAAATGTCATGTTAAGATCATAATTTTCATTCTTTGCAAGAAGAATAAATCAGGCAAATTCAGATAAAATCCATTGATTTTTTTGATATATTAATTGTAAAAATACATGTAGTGAATATAATGAATCCAATAATTCAGTTTACACATAAACATGACATAACATTGATGGTATAAATTTGGAGCTGGAGCTGTTGTCCCAAATGAGTGAAGATCAAAATAACTGTGTCCCGGTAAAGATACGTTTATTTAATGTCTATAATACTGTATTTCTTGTTTCTCAAAACTACTGTAACACCAACTATAAGAGCATATGGCTTCAATGGAAACAGAAAGAAGAGTTGATGCTACATGATTACATACGCGGGAAGCAAACTGCTGGTTGTAAGTTGAGCGAAAAGATGTATGTGAGAATTAGAATTATGTGGATGAGATGAAGACGAGGGTCAATACATCCTGTAACACTTTAATGGTACTTGACTTGGTGCTACATTTAATTAACCCAACAAAGATATGTTCGTCTGTCTTATTCGCCTTACCATTGTAGTTTTACTATGGTTCTAGCCGCAATTGACATACAAACATGTACAAACCCTCATTAAAACAGTCCTGGCAGCATTTTGATATTTTGTTTCATGATTTATAACAAATGACAATAAAATATGTACATTCAATATATATTCAATATGGATGCATAGCTTCATCAACGTCTATGGTTCACATTGTGTTAGATCCAGCACAGTTTAAGTGCACCCCTTCTTGCTTCACAGAGATGTAGATTGTTGTTATTGTTATGTCAGTGACGACGTTGAAATCAGTTTCCAATTAAAATTGAGTCCATGTAATAAAGATTTTGGAAACTATCCTTGTTCTGAGTGTGTAATAAAAACAGTATACAGGAAGAAGCTCTTGAAAAATAAATTGGAAAGGCTCATATACGAAAGCTAACTGATTCACGAAAATATTTCCATTCTTGTTTAAAGAGCGAGTTATGGCAAAAAGCTCTTGTCAGAAGGAGTGGTGTAAGTGGTTAACGGAGGTCAAACAACTGTTACTGTGCAGGAAGTGAACGGTATGTGCCAATTACGTATTGTAGTTTGTCAGTCAACTTGGCTTCTTCCTACTTCCAGTCTACATTGACAAAATACTATCTCTTGTCTTTATATATTTTACAGAATGATAGCAAAGGGGAAGTTTTACATTTCATCATTATGTATCCTGGATGATTACCTTTTACCTATTGCCTATTACGTATTGCCTATCTTATACCTTACATAGCAAAACATGATATTATGATACTTAACGTTATTAGTATACTCAAGACATTGTAGGAGATATGAACATGAGAGAAAACAAAATCTATTCATAGTCAACAATTGGTTTAAGTCAAGAACTAAATTACGTCCTAATTACAATGACTGCACCACTATTGTACGCATAACCTTATTGAATGTAGCTTATGTACGTCGTGTTTATCTGCCATTTCACTTTCCACCAATGAGTTAACTATTCAATTCCAAACATTGTAATTATTCAGTGTGAAAGAATTTAGACTCAAATATTGGTTTCTCTATTTAAAAAGCAATATATCATTGTTGTAAACTTGTAAATTAGGAAACGAAAATATTCTTTATTTTGTATTTGTAATTTATTTTCTAACAGCACTTTTTATTATAAAGTTTTCAAATTAATTCTTTGAACATGTTCGAAATTCCTCTTAGCTTCACAAGACTTGATTTTAGCGAGTGTTTATGTATAAAACTAGATCCTGTTCATGATAGATTCGTCTGGTATGTTATTGTCCGCGTGATTCGATCATTATTGCCTATTGCTCCATGAATCCCAGACAGTCTACGAGTCTGTTATAAAAGTGTCACAGATAAGTGGGCACTGGAGGAAATCAGCTGGAAGATTGGCCTGCAAGTCATGTCGTCTAGGAGCTGCCACTCAACTCAGCTTCCTCCAGCATGATTTGTCTTAATGGACTGTCAATAATGTACATGCTAAACGTCCCTCCCCTCAAAATACAAATGGAAAATATGGATGTGAAAGATCACGTTTAATAAAGTCTATTCACCATAGGTTTATTATCATGTTAATATTCACTGTATATAGTCATCCTTCCTATCGGCAATGTCGTTTCCGAGCTCGTTAGGGGCAAATACTGATCATCTAGGACCAATATGTGTCTATATCGGATCAGTATAATGTGACATTACGTTAGAACATAGTTGCATTAAGGATTATCGAAGTCAACTGTGTAGTGTAGAAATTCATTGAATGGAATTGAGGCTATCATGTTAGCATTAGAATCATCGATTATATATTTCCACACGAGTGAGGTTAGGGTTTCAGACAGTTCTCAAGTGGATTATTCCAGTGTCGGAGCTAGCCTGGCTCTGAAGGACATCAGCTGGAGGATTGATCTACCAAGGTCATCTCAGAGTTACCACTCCATTCCCTCCAGTATGGATTCTCGTATTGGGTTGTTGGTATTGTACATGGTTCACTTTAAATACTTCTTCTAAATAAGTAAAACCTTGATGTGGACACATTACGTTGTCAATGAAGAATGGACTCTGTGGGATGGTGAGCCTTTTATATTATTCAGTGTAACTCGCCATTTTATTATACAGGGGTCACTCCCCCTTCCAATAATAACACATGGCGATTTAGTGTTCTCCATATTCCCCAAAACGCGTCCATGTTCAAAGAAGGAGTTGTTATAAGTTGTTCATGTTAAGGTGTTCATCGAATCTTTGTTGAATGTATTCAATTAAACATTGCCTACGTATCATTAATTTAACAGAAATCTGTAATATGAGGTTTAATTCTAATTTAAATATTTATCGTCAAAGATTTAGTATGCCTTTGTATCTCTTGAGTCCTGTGCATGTTATATTTATACATGTGTATTGGTGGCCAGTGACTAGTACCTCGATTCGGACTTTGCTATTGATTATGTTTGTCCCTGTTTATGTTTTGATTTTAAGTTCCGGTGCGTGTGTTCTTACGGATACTTTACCAAATTTAGTTCAGATATTACTTTGAAATACAATGCTTGTTAGCATTTATGGTTCATTTAAGTTAACAAACGCCTCCTTATTAGCAATAAAGCTCGTTTTATGGTTTTGCATAATCCTTCATAAACAAATAGTGTTTATTTATACCTCAGTACATATATTAAAAAAGTAATCAGTACATATGGTAAATTATCATATTCATTGTATAAGTTGAGAGAACATGATTATGACATGCTCTCTCTCTTAAACCAATTTCAAGCAATGAAAGTATTAGAAAGTAGACAGTACATATGTTAAATTTACATATACATAATGTGTCTTTAAAGAAACATAGTTGTATCGTGCTCCTGCTCTGAAAAAATGTTTAAACATTGTAAAAACTGTGGACATCCTTTTTTCCTATTGCTCCCGATAGTTATAAATTGCTATGCCAACCTTGATAGACTTCTCTGATTTGAATAAACACTCCTAAATTAACATTTATCAAGTGCAGTATCATAAAATTGCTTCAAATAATCAGGATAAAGTAACACAAGGGAAACATGGACCTCTTAAATTGTATTCTGCGTTTATTCCAAATTTCGCTGACCACCATCATAGGATCATAGATTCGGCTCAACTTCACACAGCAGGAGACATCACGTGCAGTGAAAGTGAAAACATTACAGAAACCTTTCATAACAGCATTGCTCCACTGAAACAATAGTTTCATACAGAGGTTGGCGTGTCTTATATCGTTTCACTTTTCATCATGTGCTCGCCCCCTGCTATACAGGTGTGCCTTCATGTCGGCCTTCAGTTTCTGGATGTACATAGTTTCTTACATCAATTTCATTGAAATCAGATCGAACGTAACACTCGTACCTCCTACATCTCTTTCAGATAATGTTCCATTTTTCGAACCAGGCAATTCTAGCATTTTTGGGGTACATATCAAAGCAACGCCAACCTTTTATTCTTCAATACAGGACTGTCATATTTATTTATGTCGTGAAACAACGGTCCATGACGTCACGACCTGATCAAGGACTTCAAATTCTCCCTTAAACATATTTGTGTAAAATATTGTTATTTATACAAATTAAAAGCTAGAAATGGAATAAATTATCCTCACTTTAAAGTACAGTTTGCCTTTCGACCTCCTTCTTTAACTATACCTTATTATAAAATACATGAGTGTTTAGGTTACTGACATTATGATTTCCTAATATGACCTTATTCACATGAAATGTGAATTGTTTCAAGCACATGTTTTGTTTACCAGAGAAAGTTACCAATATGAATAGAAGTGAGGATAATTATTTCCAATATCTAAACCAAACAGTTTGTAAACTATTTAAGGGAATTTGTATGTTTGTAATTTCAAAATATAATGTATGTTATCTTATTGCTGTGAACAAGAAATGTGTTCTAATTTCCCTGCATTTATCACATATTACCAATATTTTGAAATAGCTTCACCATATAACAAAATTGTTCCTGTATTTCTATAAAATCGTCCATCTGGCATGATCTTTGGACGACTTGAGACCAGGTCTAGGTTGTGATTGTTGCCCTAAAAGATTCCGATGAACAGATTGTAGTGTCTGGTTGTAATGTTTACTTAGCTGTAGGATATGCCAGGGACTGTAACATACACAGTTCACGAGTCATTGTCCGCCTTAAGTGTTTCAGTAGATAGGTGTTGACTGATGGAGGAAGGTTTCTTTCTGTTTGTCGTGTTGTAAAAGTACATATGTGTTATAGGTCTTTGGAATCAGTTAGCTGCTATGGGGTAATTGTTGTGATCCAAACTGAAATACAAAAATATTGTCGGGGACATTGGTAAAGTATTGATACAGGGACAATGATATATATGATACATTCATGTACCTGATTCATTTCATAAAACTATATATGTGAAAGAAATGGATTTAACGCCTGTGATTTACTCTCTTTATAATATCATGTTTTAAGAAAAGTGCATTTACATCAAATACACGATTACTACTGAACCCTGAATGTGTCATGCTAAACTATACTATAGAAACCTTTATCCTTGTCAGACACCAATTGATAAAGTAGTTAAATTGATTTACAACTTCAGTTGATCTTTCTCTGATATGATATTAATGAGGGTACTTATACTGCACTATACTCCATGCCACTAAGGGGCATGCTAAAAGCGCAACATTAGGCTACCTGAATGGGAGTTTCTTCACCTATATCCAAGGGCATAGGGAGATGCTCTCTGAGATCACAAGACCAGCATCTGATAACTTTCCCTCACGCAATCTCTAAAGTAGCATGAGATCGTTTGATAACGCAGCATGCATACTGTGCAATCATCACCACATAAAGTAAAACCCTTAACGCCTCTTGACAAAACCGACCGGTTAAATTTTCCTGAGTGTTAACCTCAATCAGAAAAACTTATTCTCCTCATTATATTTATCCATGTAGCTGATTAAGCATGCATTCGTGTGTAGATAACTTTCATAATTCAAATATTAATATCATTGTTATTATTACTACATTACATTGTAACATTACTAAGACAATATTGTACCCATAATTGGATGTAGCACTGGGATAAAAAAAAAAACCAAAAAAACTAGAAATATGTGCATGTGATGCACTGTGAAGTCCCCCGCTCCAACTTTCAATCCAACCTAGTCATATTACCCTTATTTTTCACTTATGATAAGCACTAAGTTCAATACTGCATTAATAACGAGAAATAAAAAATTCAGAATAGCCAAAGTAGCAAAAGGCACCACTCTATCACTAGGTCTAAGCAAATACAAAGTTTGGTGAAAAAATATTGAATGGTTTTGGAGATAGAGGCCGGAAAGGTCCCTACCCCCAATATGCACTAAGTTCAAATTGTTTCAATGGAAACCAGAATTATTTTTTTTTAAATTCAGAATAACAAAAATAGCAAAAGGCACCACTCCACCACTAGGTCTACCCCATACCAAGTTTCGTAAAGAAATACTTGATAGATTTTGAAATAGAGCAGATGCTATATTGCCTTTTCTTTTTCAGCTATAAAGCTGTTCAGACATAAACATTGATCTTCCATGAATAGATAGTTCACAAGTCTGAAATGCTCCTCAAATATTAAACTGAACATCCAGCGTCATGGAGCCCAACAAAAAGTATGAACTTTTAGTTAACATTTTCATTCAATCATTGTTTTAGGGTATTACATTAATACCAATATTTTGTAAAATATTGTTCTACAAAAAAAGAAAGACGTATTCACATAATTATTATTGTCTCTTTGCGAAGCAGAAGTTTACGTATGCAATTGGATACATAGTAAAGGTGATAAACTAGAAACTCCTGGTCTAACTACATACACCTGAAAGTCATGTTGCAACCAAGATCACTTTCTCTTTCAACAAACACTAGTTTCAAATAAAATGACCAAAATGATCAATGTCAGGTGAAACTGTGTGGGCAGAAGGATTGATGAAATCAGTGTACAAATTGTAGCTTCAGAAGAGATTCGTAACACTCGAGAAATAAATCGTTTAAATGTTGATCTATGTCGCCTGGAGGAGAAATCAGACCATCAATACTCAAACTAATACTAAAAATCTAGATCTGTAGAGAAGGCTGGAAAACATTCTCTGATTAACTGTCAGTAAGATTTTGTTTTCGTAAAAAAAAATTTAATATATTATTTTGAAGTTGTTGTTTAATGAGGTTTGATATTGTCCATACCACCTACCACCTAAATAATATATGTGACGTCAGGCTCAGGCTCATTGTTTAACAATAATGGACAGCTGAACAACATATTAAACTTTAAAAAATGTATTTCCTTTTTTTAACTAAATGTGCTTAAATAAACTACATTTTGAGTATAATTTTAATCGGTTAATGTCTTTGTAACTCTCGATTCCTTAAACTAAATGTAATCGAGCCTTTGCTCCTTCATTTTTAAGAAATGGAGAGTTACTCGGTTACGTCTTTAAATTACAGAGTATCGGCGTTTCGGTACAGATAATTAAATCGTGTTCATGCTCAAAAATGGGATAAGACATTGTAAATCAATATCTGCGCCACTAACTTATAAAATGCATCTCAAACTGTTTACTTCGCACTGCGCTACACGACTTCATTGTTACATATAATGGTCCTATTTGCAATTTCTGTGTTTGCGAACAAGATATTTACTTCAAAATAAAATGTGTGATGACTGTACCATGACGATTGATGAAGTAGTTTGTTATAGACATCAGATAGTTATATTTTTATATATGCCACATGAAAATCAAAATGTGCTGCTTACAGAAATTCATATTCTTACTTCATAGACTAAGATAGAATGGATAGTAGTGACATCTACATCTGGGAGAATATAAGGCTGAGAGGATCTGTTGTCTAATTAAGACTATCCTATCAGGATTAAAAAACTTAATGTGTCCGAATGCCAATACTTGCCCTACCACTTTGACGGAATCAAAGGAATGATATACACAAGTGTTTTAACTATGAAACCGTACATTTTCATCATTAAATCATAGTTAGAATATACATACATCATAATAATGATAAATGGATATTTATAATGCGCAATGGTCCATCCAAAGCATGTTCAAAGCGCAAACATATACAAATAAAGTAAATATATATATAGTCTGGAGATTTCAAAGGGTCTTGAGAGTTTTAGAAAGTTCTGAAGAGTTGGTGGGTTTTAAGACTTGGCCTGAAGGCTTATAGAGATAACGAATTCTTTATGGAAAGAGGCAGAGTGTTCCAACGGTATGGTGCTGCATATTTGAATATTCTCTGTCCAAACTGTTAAAGTTGAATATTGGGAACTGCAAGAAGATGTTGATTCTGGGAGCGGACATGTTTAATGTTTAATTTCAAAAGAAAGAAACACAAACGATTAAAAATCAACCATGCCTTTTATTTGACCAATTCTAGCAGGAATGAATTGCGTCCATCTTTCCTTATGGGAAATATATTTAAACTATCCTGTCTCAACACTGTCTCACAATTTCTAGTTCAATCTAAGTGAATACTGTGAAATACTTTGAAAGAGAACTGAAAAATGTTTTCTTGACAATCGTTTTAATGCCTTATAATGCTTTTCGGACATGTTGCTTAGGTGTGTGAAGTATTACGCAATATCTTATTGCTTGGGGCGTATACGCCCCAAGCAGTAATAAGGTGAATTTCTCCCTTTATACTGTTGGAATTTTCAAATAGAACCTTCAGCCAATGATATGCGTTGTCTTAGTATCTTTGAAATTCTATTGACCAATGACCAAAGCTGTAGCAAATTATGAACCACGTGACATTGTGGGTAATCCGAAATAATTGGCACAAACAAATGTGGATTTTGATTATCAATATTTGTCATATACATTTTGTAGATAGAATTGTTCTTCAATGTTTCATTAGAATCAATGATAAACTTGTAATCTGCAATTTAAATCAATATCACAAGTAACAAAGCGCTTTTCTACAAGTTAAGTACATCATTTGGCATTCCAGAATCGGAAACTACGTTCCGTTTGGTTAACACTTTTACTGGTTATGATTGATTCGGAAACCGGCGTAGCACCCGGCATACACCTCCGAAAATGGTGAAACCGGCGTACGCCTAAGGCGTAATCAGAATGCTTCGGTTTGAAATGACAGGCGAAGGTGGCGTATAATGGCTTACAAATGCTATCCATGCGACATTTAATAACTATATTTTCTTTGACTTTGCATTTGACAACTAGATACTTTGACGAAGTGATTTATTTAAGAATAATACTGGTTCTTTAAAACAATGCCTAACACGCTAATAAAATGTCAATTCATGTTTGGAAGTAATTTTTTAAAAAGTTTTCCCATTTAAATGACATGTTCATTTAAGCTAGTTTGAGGTATAATGACGTCTTTCTGTTTGTACGCCGATACACTTGTTAACTTTAAGCCTGGCTTCAGAACGGTGCATGTACTCCGGTCACTTGGTCGGTGTATATGGCGATGAAACGAATCAAACATAGTCACTGACCTACTTTTCCCAAATTTTGCTGATGTCGAGTTAGCGAAGGCAATGTACCGGTAATAGAGTTGGTCTCCATAGATTAAAATCTAAAAATTAAAAGAATAATCGCCACACGGTAAATTGACATATTTGTTTGAGAGCTTTACATTGATATGATAACACACAGTGTTGTGTTGTGTTGTGCTTTGGTTGCTGTCTTGGAACTCCCGTTACATTTTGTTCTTAGGGTTAGAACAAGTCCGAATCCTTTCGGTGATACGTTTTTGGAATAATACATCCGATCAAGGTCTTTGTGATAATTGACTGTAAACATGTGATATTGCATTATTTATACAAAGCGTAGGATACAAAGGGTAATTCTAACAAGAGAAAATAAATCATAAAAAAATAAATAAAAAGTTTTAAAACAATTAAAATGCCAGTCTATAAATTTCTAACAAATAACATTTGATCTAGACATTAAGACAAATATATATAACATTCAAATCCTATGTTAATAGTTAATTAGGCTCTAATTTGTTACAGAAAATTCTTCAAAATAAGATATATTGACATGTTATGATGTTTGGAGAGGACTATCGGACAACACCAATCAGGACTTCTTATGCAGACTTTCAAATTTTGTAAAATGGATAAATTTACTTGTGCACTGACTTTCATTGAGAATGAGTGAGAAAAACTTATCTCAGGTAATACATGTGTATGCAAGCTTATGTCACCTGTTAGATGTTACACGAGTAGGTCTTACGCCAACCTTTGTAATGTCAAATATAATTCAAAATGTAACGATATAGTTATGCGAGGAACTCTTATTAATGACAATATGAAATTAAATTTGCATATGTTACTTGAAGTGAAATTATTAAGATAAGGTTTCATACAGTTGTTGAAGGGTTCCGATACAAAACTAGCTAACCGAAATATAGAATAGAATATAGAATTACTCCTTCAGCTCTCCTCACGCAATACTTCCTTCCTTAATTGTATGTTCTTCCTCAACGCTTTCATCATACATTGTCGGACATCCATCCAATCCATATCCAGCACCCATATTCACCTGGAATCACCTCCCACTAACAAATCACCGCCTCACGTTCCATACACTACATCTACCCAGGTGCCCCAAGCTTGCCTTTTTAAAGGCTTTTCTTGTTAATGATAACACTATTATTCCAAAACCTCCCTTGCCAATCGTTGGTAACTTCAATGGTTGGTGACATTCACTAAGAATTAATATTAATTCGAATCACTATAAGGTTAGACTGTTTCCTAGTGTTTTTTTCATTGTTTCAGTACACAACAATATCTTAGTACCTGCACAAATCGAAGTTACTTTGTTTTACTTTCAGGTATTTAACATTTAACACATCATTGTTTAAATAACTTTTCTAATCTCCATTACTTGTTTGGATTCGTAAACTTGCATACAAGTACAATGTGACCTTTGTTCAAAGAGTTATCTTCCAGATCCTGCTTGTGTCAGTCGTAAATTAGATGGTCCAGAATTCCTTTACTGGTCATTCAACTTACTGAACTTCAGTGTTAATCAGCATCCAGTAAAGAACATAGTTAATTCATTAGTTCAGTTTAGGGAAAAACCGATTTATTTTGAATATTTCTCTCCTTCTTACACGATACTTCAGTTGGGATGACAAGTAATGACAAAAATATAAGTATAAAATATCATCAGAAAAGCAACGCATTGGTGTATATGTTACATCAACTTGATCTCAGTGTTATCAGAAAGGGTAACAATTGTGTAGCATTGATCTGTTAATGTTATTTGATCACCATCATTTATTCTTGAGAATGACTGGGAAGAAGTGCTTGAGTAAGTAAATGTGACATTACGGAATGTTCACCTGGGGCTATCTTGATAGATTCAGTTAAACATAGCTCTTTTCTGTTATTCCAGTACTCGAGGTGAATTGAATCAAGCCAAACTGAGGGTGGTCTTGATTTATCTGAAAGAGATGGTTCGTGCACGGGAGGTTAATAAGTAGCGTCATCGTGAGCAGTGCCTCTTTCAACTCCTCAAAGTGTATATTTTTAATGTGTAGCTTAACCATGACTATCATATTTAATTTTGAATAGTTTACATAATATAAGCTCTCATATAATCAGGTAAAAAGTGATAAATACAATCCAAAACAGATGAACCTCATCATCAAATCTATTCATATTTCGGAATGCTCTAAATTTTATCTTTTTTTAGTTGTATTTTGTATTCGTAATTTCACTATTGCTAAGAATTGCACAAGAATAAATCTTTAGTTTGGGTGATGGACTTCTTACTGTTATCTTTATTTTCTTAATATCAGGCACATACAAGGATTCACCAATGACGAACACTTTCCATGATAGCTGTTTAACCGTTTTCTGATTTTTTAGACATTTTGATTTTGTAGACGTTTATACGACCGATGTATTTTACTCGATTGTTTTTTCTCATAAACCACTTTAAAAATGAACGTACAAGAGTAAAATTAATTTATAAACTTATATACAAATACAACTTCATGAGATTTTTTTTTTTTTTTTTTTTTATCACCTTATTTCTTTTTTATATTGGTACAGCATTTTCATATATAGATGAAGTAAACACAGCAAGTCAAATATTAATATCTCATTGAATAGGTTGTGGCATGATGACCAAAATGTGACAAAAGAGTCATATTTGTATTGTGTATATGCATTTGATTTATATAGTTGATAATTGTAGTGTAATTTTGGTTTCAAACCCGCTAGAGTAGGTAGTCTGTTTGCCAATTTTTTCGAATAAATGTATTCTTTTGAAAAATTACTTGCTAAAAAGTGTTTTATAATAGAAAATATAAGGATCTCCATTTGTGATGCTTTGGAAGTGAATAATTATCATATTATGTATAAGTGACTAGTCTTAAGAGGTTCACTCTGGTTACTCATTAAACATCTCATAATGGCAACATGTAGACAATCATTCAAACCATTCGATTGTATTTGTTCGAATAGGAGACAATAACATCATAACAACCATACCATAATGTCATGAGCTTGACGTCATCTTTTTACTGACACCCAAGTCAATACGGCTTTTGGTAAGGTTTGAGTGATGTGAATCTGATTTCCTGTCACTGTTATGTGACAGGCTCACGATATACGATATACGTGCTATTGTTAGACTGTTAGACTGTCAAAGAGTTTAGAACAACAATATCTGCTACATATTGTCAGTATTCAAGGTTCAGAAAGATGATTGTATCATTTACAAAGTGATATTTCATTTATTATATTGTATATTATAATGAATATAATATATGAATAAACTGTTCTTAAAAGAGTTATACCCATGTTACTGTTTTACAGAGAGACAAATAATCAGGGTCACTACATACTACAACTGCATCATCAATGTGATGGAGATTCAGTATCTGGCTACAATATAATTACTATGCCAAGGGACGAACGGAAATTCAACCCCACGGGATCACGCACTTAGCCAATTTCATTTTACTAATGTTGAAAAAGAATTAAATCTTCAATCATTAAAATTTAGAGCTTTTCTCCTAATGACTGTACGTGGAACTTGTGGGAAACACACTAGGATAAACCTCTTGATGTGTAATCTGACACATCTCGTTTGACGTAATCTCGTAATAAGAATATAACCTAGATATTTCAAACCAAGGAAGCTCTTCTCTGTTCTGCGTACTGTTAAAACACTAATCGAGACACCAAAATCAACTTGTGAGAGTCACTTACTTAAAATGATCCATCTTGATAGTTTGTTTTCTGACCTAATCAATCTATTTCAGTTTGTGATTCAATTTTAGTTGCTGCAGCAAACATATAAATGTGATATTATCTCCCATGATCCATGATTTAACTGAATACTAAATACTCTAGAGAGTCACATAGTAACACAGATCACTTTTGCATCACAAGAAGACGGGCAATTCCAATAAAATATAGGCAGAAATATACCACAATCACAAGAAGCAGGTCATACCTTGTGGACAGAAAGATCGATAACGTCAAGGAACAATGTGTAGCATTTAGACAGATACATTACTTTTGGGGAATGGATAGTTAAGTGTAGATGTATGTCGTCTGTAGGAGAAATTAGACTTATACTCTATATCTGATTTATATAGTAAGATAGAAAACACCACTCTTTGATGATTGGACTATCTCGTCTTATTTATGGAGGAAGGGCAAAAACTATTATGAAATATTGAACCCTAAACATACTCTGGTTCGCTAGTTCCAGCCGATGCTCGCGGGTTTCACCGCAATGCATAGCAACATGGCGTTGCGGACTTTCTACCTGCCATAAAACTAGGAACCGCGATATACAATGTAAGTGAAATACTCTTGAAAGCGGCTCTAAACCCCAACTCGGCTCACCTCACCTCACATAAACATACTCATGATATGAACTGTTGTATGTTGTTTAATTAGGTATTTCCCATAGACAGTAGTTTGATCTCTTTATGGATATACAATGTTTTTATTACAGAATACAGATTGAAAAGGAATGAAATGTATGTACCTTATTTCCAAGCATATCTTTGCATCCCACATATTATTTGCTGGCAGAAATATTGCAGTCATACTGCATAGCCTAAGATAAACTGAAGAGTTACTGAGCTGGGAGGCAGTGGGGAGATGTTGTATGATACCAAGAATATCAAAAATATCAAGAATAATAAACTTGGTGAATGGATAAGTCTCTTCTCGTCTTGGTGGAACAATATGCACAAGTGCTACTTAGTATATTACTGCTGATTTAATAATAATAACATAAGACTATTTATACTTAGTGCACACTGTCCTAATTTGAGAATTTAAAATATATGATTAAACATATACATGTAAGTTAAACGTTCGAGTCCACTTAAATACTGAACATTTTGAGAAAATGAAAAATAAAACAAATTTTCGTTTTACAAACCCTTTATAGAAGAAGAAATAATTGCAGAAAAAACAAAACTCTCTCACAATCTTACGATCATTGTCAAATGGAGGAACACATTGCAATGCCTGTTTGCATGTTTTACATATTAAACATGTATCAATGACAGATAAATCTTAAATATTGTAATCTAAATTCTGAGCAACTTAAAATATGCAATGGGTATGTTTCCTGTTATACAATCTGCTACTGCAACCTCTCTTTGGTTACCAGAAGCAGTGGGGTGGGGAGTTCAATAATTATGATACTTCTGTTTTATTTCATACGAGATATTAAGTTTAAATACACAAAACCTTGAGGCATCATTACTGTAGTTACACAACTGTTTAAAATGTGTAACATTATTTATGAACTCAAGTATCACTGGTATACTTCTATTTTCGGGAGAAACGTATCTACAGTTTCACTCTTTACACACATCGTAGTTAGCTACCTTGAAATAAACACTTGCCGTGTATTGGAGAGGGCAAGAGATGTAACCTTTTACCGCTGTTGTTGTTTAAACATAACCCTGGAAACGAAGTGGTTTGTTATTGTCTCCAAATGTCAGTGCAGCCTGACCTTGGAAACAAAGAGAGGAGTGATTTTCATGTCATATTCTTTTGGCCCTCCATAATAAAGGATTTTCCATTTGACAGCAGTAGTAAAGATGCTCTTAATTCGCATAATATAATGATTGCATATATTTCAGAAAATATTAACATTTCTCATCACATTTAATCTTAAGCAGATTGGTACTGTATCTGCATCTGTATCGCTAGAGTGAAAATACAGCACATAATATATAGAGAATCTCACCCAAGTGTCTTCTGATATCAAATATATCAACACGAGTTGATTAAAGTTACAAATATCCGAGGCTTGCCGAGGATATTTTTTACTTCAATCAACGAGTGTTGATATATTTGATATCAGAAGACACGAGGGTGAGAATTTATTTATCATTCAAAATCATTCTTCAACAATTATTAGCAAACGAATTAACACAAAACTGCCATTGACAATCTTCAGCAGTGCGCTCAGTGAAGTCATAGTATTGTGACTTCATCAGCATAATGGTGCCATAGCATTGTTACATTGTCAACTATGTGACGTAATAGTATCGTTAGCAGTGTTCTCGGTGAAGCCAAAGCCTTGTGATATCATTAACTGATGATGTAATAGGATTATGACGATTTGATTGTAGCGATATCTACAATGAAGATATCGCTTGTAGATATCGCTTGATCTCCCACAAGCGATATCTACTGTGGGAACCAGTTTTGGATGGTAAAATGGTGTACATGTATCCCTACCCTTTGAAATATTAATAACGCTTCCATCATTCTTTGGCAAATTGTGGAATTCATCACAAATGTAGGTGCAATGGAGTAACTCAAACTATAAACGATATATACGTGCTAAAACAAAAGGTATGATATTGTCATACATTTAATCATTTACTATTTTAGTCCCTTTCATTAAACTACACCAAGATGAAGGTCACTGTGTTGGTGATATATGTTGTGAACTGCCTCGAAATAATCCTTAATTAAACAGTTTATGAACACAATGTGAGGGACTCTTTTAAAAAATGTCGACAATAGATCCAAGATATCCTGTGGAATGTTTTAATCACGTCCTAATTAATTTAACATTTTAAAGTAACCATAAACCACTTCAGTTTGTCATTTCAACGTTTGGAAAACTGTGTTGCTTTGCTCTTTCAGTTTAGTGAATACTTACATACTCTCGCTAACCGTTTGCAAGTTTGGGTATATTGTAGAAAACTACGAAAGGGTTAGTTTGATGGCATCGTGGTATTTGAGGTGTTTCTGTAGTTCATGTTGTAGTAGGAAATTGAAGCTACCCACTGCATGATGTTGGTCAATGGTATGTATGATTTGGAACAAATCAACAATGATGTTAACCATGTCAGAATCTAAATTAACTGTATACAATAATAAAATATTGTCAGATTATTTTTTTCAAAAACACACAATGTGAACTTGCGCCGACGATATGAAATGATAGGGAAACAATTTTAGGATTTGCATGAGATGTTTTGAATTTTGCGAAAGTTTTTCGTCTTTTTTACCTTTGACTTGATTTGCATATTTATCAGATTTAAATACCAAGTTTATCAGATTGCTGTATTGCATCGATAACACCCTCTACCATATGATCAATTTGAAGACTGTCACAGTCACAACGATTAAGCACTACCGAAATAACCAACATTATGTTGTCATAAATGTTAATAAAACTTGCGTATTATTGTAATTTGAATGTATCAAAAGTACTTCAGTTGGTCTTGTAATGAGCAAGAACGAGTCATACTTGTTATAACCATATCTCTCTACAATAAGTTAAACATATTTTATACACAGAACTTGTGTAATCAATGAATCAAAAATCAAATATGGCACAGAAAAAGAAACGATTTTAATTATTGTTTATGCGTGTATTAATTTACACAATGGAGTTCAAAGCTTATTATTTAAAATACAGTGAACAGTATTTGAAGTTTTCTTTCTCTTGGTATCTTACGAACAATATCTTATTACAATATCTATTTTAGACACCCCTTCCAACTGTAACTCGGTAAAACCAAGGAAGACTGACAATAAAGATCCTCCAGTACTTGGGACGGTGGAATCTTCACCAGATAAGAAGATTGATCATTTGTGAATTAAGAACGTCCAACCAAAGCCAGGCATTCACTTTATTGCATCGACTGGTGTTACAAGTACATGTAGTATTCATCCAGCGACTGAGAATGATGTTGTGCTTCACAACCAATTGTGTTTATTGACTTGCTCCGGTTATGAGACCAATTAATCTTGCCCTTTCCTCTTCATCATTCAGTATTATCAATCATTTTGGTAAGTATTATTTCATAAAAAAAAACTGAAGAATGTAATATGCAAACAGCGCCGTTGCATTATTAGTACAGGCAATGTCAAAAGTTCACCGTCTCCCAATCGAATTACTAGAGGGTGTGAACACAGATAGTTATGGCACCCTTTTAAGAACCACGTGGGTAATTATCTAACTTACAGTCTCTATTATTTAGCACATATAACTACATGTAACGACATGCGCAACATAACCACCCACAGTGTTGTTATTACTTAGCCCATATGATCTTCATGTATTTCAGCACAACAAATTATCCTTCAACAGTGTTGGTGAATGCTTTAATGATAAATCCATATAAACTATGCAGAATATGCTGTAAAATATGAACATCAACCACCGAAGGCACACAGTCCGTTTAAATGGGTATATAGTAGATAGATGATACTAAATGGCTTTCACTGTAACACGAATTGTACAAATTAATAATCTAGTGTCAAACCAGCGATAGTTAATTTAGTTAATAATCATTCTTGATTTTAATAAAGGAAAGTTCATCCCATGGATACAATAATCAGGTCGGATGCACATAGTCCAACTCTGTGTTTCTCATACTCAAGGAGAAATTAACATATTATAATGTAAATTTATAAAGGATTAAATAATAAGCAAATTTAAGTGCGCATTTCGACATTGAGTTTTCGATTATATTTTCCATCACAAAATGGAATAAATATATATGGTTAAATGCGTGATTTCTATGGTATCATCTTATAAAATAACAAACCTCCATTTAGGTTCTACGCAATTGTAGACATGTTTAAGCCACGGGTACACTAATGTATTGTCAATGTAAACTGCAGGTAGAGGGAAATCAGGTTGACTGAGACACTACAGCACGTTATTGGATAATAGCGTTCTCCTTCTACACAGTGACAGCTGTTCTCTTTCTCTCAACCACTTACACCCTTTCCTGACAGGAGATCTTTGCCATCGTTGCTCTTTAAACGGGAATCGAAATATTCACCTGAATCAGTTCGTTTTTGTTTATGAGGCTTTATGATTTATTTCTCAAAATCTTCTTCCTCCATATAGTCTTTTTATGGACACACTCAGTAAAAAAAGTATCATATTTTCAATATGTCTTTATTGCAACAATATAATATTATTGGAAACTGAGATCAACCCCGTTACTAGCATGCTAAATTCGGAGAACTGATTTCTAATAAGTTCTGATATTCTACAAGCAACAATGTTTAAAATGTCAGTCCTATGTCTGTCTATGCAGCTACTACCATAATGGAAGTACAAGGATAATTGGAATGAGACTGTCAGACATGGTTTTATGGGTCTAAATAACACGTTAAACCAAGTCAAGCACCACTGAAGGGTTACAGTATGTAATTGTCTCTCGTCTTCTACTTATCAACATAATTATACAGTATTTCTCTCCACTTATAAAAAAGATTTGTCCATAAAATGTAAGCATGTCCTTAACAACTTCTGTCTGCTTTGATTGAAACCAGATGACCTTATATTTGAATTTGCTATAGATGTGTGACTCAGTTTGATGTCAAGGCAATAAAGTAAATAGTATTGTAGATACTAAAGATGGAATACCTTGCTTCTTGAATCTACAGACACAAAAATATTTGTCACACTGCATGTTGGCGGACAACCTGAGCAAGTTGGCGTGCATTTGATGCTAATATTAGATTAGGGTCACTTATATTTATTAGAGTGCCAAAGTAAAAGATAACATAACGTACATTGAGATTGTTTACCATTAACGGCTCATCCAAAACTTGTCATTTTCAACTTATAATGAGTGACATCGTCCGATCATCAGTCACAGCGACTGATTGGTGCAGTTATGTAATGTTGGTACCAATCTATGCTGATGAATATCTGTTGACATTTCACGTTCAAAAGGCAATAATTACATTTACTCTATAGTTAAATATAAATATAGTGTTCATCAATGTCTGTTCTCGTCGTATGATTCTCTCTGTATAACCTGAATAGTGAGAATAGTTGCAGGTATTCAGATAATGTGTTGTTGAAAACTACTAACTTCGTTTGAAACTTGTTGCAATGTATGATTTGATTTTCTCATGTAACTGTCATTGATATGACTGACACTAGTCATATACTCTTTCGAAGATACAAACAAGTACAAAAACCGGTGCACCATGTCACTAAGACTTGAAGTTGGAAAATGGGAGATGATACCTGAGAATGATCAACTCAACTTGCCTTTATTCTGTTCAAGACTAACATCTGGAAAGTGGATCAGAGATTTCTACTCCTCTGTCAGCCATATCTCGTTTTATGGACTCAAACGACGACGATGATGATTTCCTTTGTTATCCAGAATGTTAGATGTTGACTTCATGATGGTGATTTATTCACAGAGCAGGTTATTTCTGGTTTCTATTCATGATTTCAAACTCGATTAGACTCCCTAGCGTTGCCAACGTGAAGGAAAAACGGATATTTATTCCTTCAGAGACGGAGGGTCAATCCAGAGTGAAGATTATATGATATACCATTATTGTTTTAATGTATGTTTTTGTAAATGATGCTAAATTGGTTTAAATGTAAATGTTTACTGCACAAAAAGAAGAATCTTCAATAAAAACCTCCATGACTGCATTGATCTTCAGTTCAAAACATCCTGGGCCGCTGATGATGGTGAGGAATGTTGCTGACAATCGACAGCTCTTTATAGAATACAATCTCAACTCAAAGGGGCGTCAACATAAATATTGTGCTGAGATCCACGACCTCAGTAATCTGTCAGCATCTGACACCTGGTAACACTCAAGATGTTTAAATTTTATCATCAAAAGGGCTATTTGTTAGTCATATATGTGTTATGTAAACGGAACAAAAATCAACAAAATTGTTCCTTCTTATTAAACTAAGAATTATTCCATTGTGGTCAGGGTCATTCTAGGGACACGTCCCCAGGCCATGTTTGTAGTAGATCCTTCTTAGATATATAAATTTGTTAGTCATATATGTGCTATTTGAACAGAACAAAGATAAACGATATCAACACAATTCTTCCTTCTTATCGACTAAGAATTATTCCATTGTTGTCAAGGTCATTCTAAAGACTTGTCCCAAGGCCATGTTTGTAGTAGATTCTTCTTAGATATATAAATACCTTACTATAGGATATAAACAGGTATTTTGGAAAACATTTTGAGTCAGTTCATATGTTCCATAATGGTGAGGATATACCCCACATATGCACATATCGCTTAAGCCTAGCAACCATTGTTTTAAGCGCGAGTTGTTGTAATTCTATCTGTGAACGAGAAGTCATCATAGAAAGTGCTGATATCTTGTTTAATTGGGAGTGTTGCTTTTAATCGTATTATGTTGTATAAGAGATCAATATGTGGTAATTTAATATCATGTTTCTCCAGTAGCGTTTAGGACGTGTGCTCTGTGACTGTTTTGAGTCTTGCATTGCATCATACTATGTACTTTTCAAATGGTGTCAATGTATTTCATTTCTTACAGTTTCTCAGCTCATTGCAGTTAATACCTCAGATTAATCTATTAAAATAGATTATAGGCATCTCAACTATGTAATCTAAACTAATTGCAACGGGAATTGGCTGCTAGAGTAAACGTGAGATTGTCTCTGTCTTCACCTGCATTATCATCATCATCTTGGAAATATTTATGAACGTTTTATATTTAGGCATGCATAAGAGGTATCTACATTATCGTGCACTGCTGTTTGTGAGAAACAACTCTCATGATATAATCATGAGGCAACCGTAAGGGACTTGCATAACTGTGTATTCACATTTGACTTTGACACTTATCAGGTTAACTGAGATTTATCGGAGCGATACTTTTTTACATTGTCGTTTTTTTATTTGAAAAGGGTTGTGTGGTCAACCCTATCTTAACTTGTAGAACAGCAACACATAGAGAAAGAGATCTTCACATGATACAAGTGTAAACATAAAGTAGACATTTCCATTACCACTCCCTGACTGAAAGTACAGTACATTGTGCTGTGTAACCTTTATGCCAGCATAAATGCCCACCTGTCTATATATGTGTCTGACCTTAAGTGGAACAAAGCCATTCTGGTCTTTGATTACTCTCTGTCTAACATTACATTAAGCGAATGTCCTCACCTTATATTACAACTGAGAATATTTCTATTGCATGTGATACCATGTGAATATAATTAACAATTAAGTGGACAACTTTGAGCTAACTCCACATATCTGATTTAAGCCATTTATTCTAAATTATAGCTCTGGTGACCCTGTGGCCGCAAATTTGAGTCACAGGTGTCAGGATCTTCAAACTTGGATAATAAATCAGTAAAGCCATGGCTCTATTTTGTAGATACTTCATTTTTTATATCAGAAAAACAACATCAAACACTTTCATTATGTGCACACAATAAACAAAGTATATGTTGTATCAGTTGCTGATAAAGACATCAGCAATACTTTTTTCACTTTACATATAACATCGGCTTCTTGAACAGAGTTATCATGGTATATTAAGTTTATTTCATTAGTGATATTGTCGTAAATCTCAAATCTTTATTAACATAATATGTACACTATAATATGTGTATCAATATATAACATTGAAAACGTTTAATTACATCAGAAAAAGCAGCACATTAGGATTATATTATTTTTCACTGATAGAAATCAATAGGCAAGAATTATGCAGAAACTGAATTCAAGACCCAATGCAAAAATAGTAATGTTTGAAACAAGAATAAAAACACAGTTCTATACATATCAGGTCGTAATGACATTTGGCATGTAACAACAGGACTCCTCGTTTAGATAATGCAGTCAGATCTTGAATTAGATAACACCTGTTTTCTCAAGCCAGAATGGAACTTCCACATTGATTTATGTCACGTGTCAGTGACTTTGACATATTTTCTATAAATTCATGTAGAACGTTGCATTGAAACTATTTGTGTTCTCATGCTTCTTATGTTTTACTATTAAAGTTTTATTCGTTTTAGGGTTGAAATGTAGGAAAACAAATGTAAATAGATACTTGAAAAGTTTTCAGATCATCTTTGGATAATGTCAATGTACTACACATTCAATTTAAAACATTCACATATCAACATAAATTGTACTTTACTTATGTAAAACAAATTATTTTAATGAAAAAAGGGTTATTTCTATAATAAAACGGAAAGCATAATATTGACATCTACAAAACGACAACAATTAACAAAACGTACTTTAGTCAATAAACATTGTCGAAAAAAGGTAAGATTTCAAAACATGCTTGGAAGTCGGGAATCACGAATGTACGTGCACAAAAGCATACAAAAGGAACCGATGAGACACGTTCAGAACACAGGAGCCCAAAATAAGTAAAAAAAAGCCAATATCATCATATACAACGCATTTGTTGTTTGGTGCGTGTTCATGCGCAGACATTCATGGACACCCAAGGAGAACATACGCGAATCTAACACTAGCCGGAGAAACTACCATGTTGTGTGAAAGATGAATGGAGATTTTTGTTTGTCCAAGCTTCTGAAAACACTTTGATTTTTGACCTAATGTCACTTTGCCATATAACTGTACCGATTTGTTAGGACGTATTGCTATGCAATTAGCAAAGTTTTAAGAAGAAATATTGTTCTTGTCAAGTAAACAGTACTTTTTATCCTGAAAGTTTAGTTGATGGTATTTTTGGAGACAATGCCAACTTTCTTTCGGACAGCAGTATGTTTAATAAACACAACTGTGATATTGTGATTCTTGTCATATCTCGTGTATGTTGTGCTACGAAAACATTGATGTAAGATGGAACAGTTCAACCCTGCAAATGTCCGCATGTTTAAATGGAACATTATTGTGAGCTCTTAGAACCTCCTTTTTAGAATTAATCACTTTCATCCATATTACCTTCATCAACCATGAGTCAATCACCTTAAAGCCTAATTCAAAATTCAAAAGTGTACAAGAACTCTATACATCGACACACTCATAGTTACTTATGCAATACCTACCTACGGAAACAATAAAGGCAGACAGCGACTCGTAAACTGTGTATATTACAACCCCTAACATACCCTACAGCTGAGTAATCTTTACAACCAGACACAACGGTATGACCTCTGTACTTCGGTCTTACGCCACCAGCTTTTATAGGTTCAAGCAAGTGCAGCTACATTGCATATAATGAGTGCTCCAAAGAGTTTGTGGACCTCAACTATCCGGCTATTGCCTTTGCATCAATGTGACCATAACAAATTGTAGGATATGAAACATAAGATTAAACTGACACATTATCAAGCTAATGATACATAGCATGTGAGCCAGGATAATAAATACAAAGATGGAAAAAGGTGTTACGCATGATTGGTTTGATGTAAATTGAGTTGTGACAATAGATGTCTGTACAGATGAGATGTACATGTTGTTGACAGTGTATGTATTGTGCTTGCATGTCTTTGAGAAAGTATATACTCTCTATTAGGTATAAACATGTACAATAGTGTATGTTGTAAAGGTTTCTGCACGCAGAGTTCTGTTACAATGTAAGGCAATAGTAAAAAAGTACATGCTGTGACATATTTTTTTTTTAGTGTGGCAGATGTCTTGAACGGAAACGTACATACATGTCCTGTGGTACTATTTTCAGTTAATAGCTGTACCAATTTAATTTAATTGTTGACGCTGTGAAATAGAGTGGTTTAATTATATATGCTGTGAATCTGTCTTGATGAGTAATTTAACACTTATTGACATCATCGTCGAAAAGAAGAACGTTTATGTTTTTGCTCCTTTCTAGCTTTAGTTTACCCGTCAGAGAATAGAACAGCACTCATTATAGAAGAAGATATATACACACGCTGAGTGCAAAAACATAAGCACGATAGTTGTACTAGCACTGCTAGAATGGAGCAACAATAACCTGAGGCGTTTGAACTTTTTTACCTGGGATGATTTCCCATCCTTGTGTCTGGCTCTCAGGTAACAATACAGGTATGATGACCTTGCTGATTATCAAGTGCTATGTGTGAGGGGAGCGATGACTATCTGTGTATCCCAGACGCTGCCATGTATGCCAACACTAAGGAGTGAATCGAGGTTGAAAAAGGAATAGAAACAAGATGAAGATATCACCATCATGAAGTCAACACCTATCATTTGAGATAACAAAGGAAATCATCATCGTCGTTTGTGTCTATAAACCAAGATATGGATGCCAGATGTCTTAAACAGATTATTACAATAGCCTGAACCACTTTCCAGGTGTTTCCAAAAGCATGAAATTTTATTTTAAGGTTACAATAGATCATTTAAGAAAGATTCGCTCCAAGTTCAGGTGTGGTTAACGACAGGTTGCAGGAAACACATGCTTCGTGAAAAGTAATCGTTATAAATCTCTCACCTGCAACTGTTTTCAATGAATAATGTATCTCAGTTGTGAGGAAGTTCACGTGCAATATACGAGATATTAGCTACTTTTATGCACTCATTTCACCGTGGAACATATGTACATATGTAAATGTGTAGCTTTCTGAAAGGGTAAGTGGCAGACATGACAAGTGAGGGGAATCATCCGATAAAAGTTGTTAAAGAATTAATATGTATTGAGAAGGCGTTACCCTAGTAACCGGTAAAGAATGTGATTTTACTTGGCATTGGACATACCAAATTGTTTCAACAATACAAAAGGTGATCTCGGATTAAATGTAACTCACCATGTATATACAATAACGATCTAAGATATAGGTGTTTGTTTAAAACACCATCAATGAAATAATTGTGTGATCACTAAACAAAGCTTCAAACGTTTCTAATACATTGTTAACATTAACATGTTAAGATAACATATTTTATCATAAAAATTGTGTTCCAACGTAGATGTCACTTACAAATGAGAGGTGAGGTGATATCTCACAGAAACACATTGATGTTCAATAGCTGAATTAGAAAATAGGAAAATGTCATGTTTGGATAATAATTTCTTTGCAAGATGAATAAATCAGGTAAATTCTGCTTAAATGCTTTATTTACTTTTGATATATTAATTGTAAAAATACATGTAGTGACTTTAATGAATCCAATAATGCAGTTTACACATAAACATGACATAACATTGATGGTATAAATCGTAATGCCTGGAGCTGTTGATCAAACTGTTTGAAGATCAAACTAACTGTGTCATGTAAATCCCGGTAAAGGTATGTTTATTTAATGTCTATAATAGTATATTTCTTGTTTCTCTGATATCCATATGAGTCACAAAACTACTGTAAGACCAAATATAAGTAAGTATGAGTAGAAGACGAGGGTCAAGACATCCTGTAACACTTTAATGGTACTTGACTTGGTGCTACATTTAATTAACCCAACAGAGATATGTTTGTCTGTCCTATTCTTCTTACCACTGTAATTTTACTATGACTCTAGCCGCAATTGGCTTACATGCATGTAAATGCAGACATATGGTCGAAAATAAACCCTCATTAAAACATTCCTGGCAGCATTTTGACATTTTGTTTCATAATCATGATTTATAACAAATCACAACAAAATATGTACATTCAACATATATGCAATATGGATGCATAGCTTCATCAACGTCTATGGTTCCAATGTGTTAGATCCAGCACAGTTTGAGTGCACGCCTTCTTGCTACACAGCAACTTCCAAACACAAGGCATAACTCTTGCCAATTTGCATTACTGGCTGATTTTAGCCTTGCGGTATTTCCCTCGCTTTGTTGTGTCAAGATAGTGAATCGCTGCACCAGAAATGCATAGCAGGCCTAGATTTTTAAACACAGATTTTTTTAAGGAAATACTGCAAGGCCTAAATCAGCCAGTAATGGAGACTGGCAAGAGTTATGCCTTGCATTGGGAAGTTGGCTTCACAGAGATGTAGATTGTTGTTATTGTTATGTCAGTGACGAAGCTGAAATCAGTTTCCAATTGAGTCCATGTAATAAAGATTTTGGAAACTATCCTTTTTCTGAGTGTGTAATAAAAACAGTATACAGGAAAAGCGCTTGAAAAATACATTGGAAACGCTCATAAACGAAAGCTAACTAATTCAGGAAAATATTTCCATTCTTGTTTAAAGAGATAGTTATGGCAAAAAGCTCTTGTCAGAAGAAGTGGTGTAAGTGGTTAAGGGAAGCAAAACAACTGTTACTGTGTAGGAGGTGACCGGTATGTGCCAATTACATATTGTAGTTTGTCAGTCAACTTGGCTTCTTCCTACTTCCAGTCTACATTGACAAAATACTATCTCTTGTCTTTATACATTTTTACAGAATGATAGCAAAGGGAAAGTTTTATATTTCATCATTATATATCCTGGATGATTACCTTTTACCTATTGCCAATTACTTATTGCCTATATTATACCTAACATAGCGAAACATGATAATATGATACTTAACTTTATTAGTATACTCAAGACATTGTAGGAGATATGAACAAAATCTATTCATAGTCAACAATTGGTTTAAGTCAAGAACTAAATTACGTCCTCATTACAATGACTGCACCACTATTGTATGCATAACCTTATTGAATGTAGCTTATGTACGTCGTGTTTATCTGCCATTTCACTTTCCACCAATGAGTTAATTATTCAATTCCAGAAATTGTAATTATTCAGTTTGAAAAAGGTTAGACTCAAATACTGGTTTCTCTATTTAAATAGCAATGTATCATTGTTGTAAACTTGTAAATTAGGAAACGAACATATTCTTTATTTTTTATTTGTAATTTATTTTCTAACATTACTTTTTATTATAAAGTTTTCAAATTAATTCTTTGAACATGTTCGAGATTGCTCTTAGCTACACAAGACTGGATTTTAGCGAGTGTTTATGTATAAAACTAGATCCTGTTCATGATAGATTCGTCTGGTATGTTATTGTCCGCGTGATTCGATCATTATTGCCTATTGCTCGATGAATCCCAGACAGTCTACGAGTCTGTTATAAAAGTGTCACAGCTAAGTGGGCACTGGAGGAAATCAGCTGGAAGATTGGCCTGCAAGTCATGTCGTCTAGTAGCAGCCACTCACCCCAGCTTCCTCCAGCATGATTTGTCTTAATGGACTGTCAATAATGTACATGCTAAACGTCCCTCCCCTCAAAATACAAATGGAAAATATGGATGTGAAAGATCACTTTTAATAAAGTATATTCACCAAAGGTGTATTATCGTGTCAATATTCACTGTACCTAGTCATCCTTCCTATCGGCAATGTCGTTTCCGAGCTCTCTAGGAGCAAATACTGATAATCTAGGATCAATATGTGTCTGTATCGGATCAGTATAACGTGACATTACGTTAGAACATAGTTGCATTAAGGATTATCGAAGTCAACTTGTAGTGTAGAAATTCATTGAATGGAATTGAGGCTATCATGTTAGCATTAGAATCATCGATTATATATGTCCACACGAGTGGGGTTAGGGTTTCAGACAGTTCTCAAGTAGATTATTCCAGTGTCGGAGCTAGCCTGGCTCTGAAGGACATCAGCTGGAGGATTTATCTACCATGGTCGTCTCAGAGTTACCACTCCGTTCCCTCCAGTATGGATTCTCGTATTCGGTTTTTGGTATTGTACATGATTCACTCTAAATACTTCTTTTAAATAAGTAAAACCTTTTTGTGGACACATTGTGTTGTCAGTGAAGGATTGACTCCGTGGGATGGTGACCGTTTTTTCTTACACAAGCGGGCACAGATATGCCGGGTATTAAAGTTTTCATAATAGTCATTGGAATTACAGTATTTCTAAATATAACTTGCGTTTTGATTGGTTGACGGAACTACTTTGCGCTCATTCATGAATTACTTAGCTCTACTGTTCAAGCTAAATCACATCATTGAACAATTTCGAGCAAACCTAATTGAAGTCACACGTCAGTAAACATATAAAACCTATGTTTCCGAGACCGTATTTACAGTACTAAACTTGCAAGGCGAAGCAGCATGCAAGAGTCGCCGACTGCACTGCCGTGACGTCATTAACCATGACGTCATTTGGTGACGTAATTACACTCTTATCTTTTTCACAAATTTCCTCTGATTCTGCGACATTGTTTACGATATAAATGAGTTGTTTACTACGTCAGTTAACCATTTTGGGAATAAATTCAACAGTTATTTTAGAATCTTTCTAGAAAAAAGAGCGCAAGTTGTAAACTTTTTAGATGTGCCCATCTTGAAGGTGTGAGAGAGTTTATGAATGGCGTATGAGTACAATTCATATTTTGCAGTCTTATCAAAGATCGTGAATTTGCGTATTGTTTTTTCGATTTTTATGCATTAAATAACCTTGGGTAAGAAAAAGAATAACCAACTCGGTGCTCGGAATTACGAATTATCTGTCCCTCGTGAATTGTTAAGTCAAGTTTATCACAATAATTAACTCGGGACAGATACTCCGTAATTCCTCGCAACTCGTTGATTATCCTTATAATATTATTCAGTGTAACTCGCCATCTTAGGCCAGTACTGACAGTCTGACACATCTCAATTTAAATTGAGCATTATACATGGTACACTCCCCTTCCAATAATAAGACTTGACGATTTAGTGTTCTCCATATTCCCCAAATCTGTAAGATGAGGTTTAATTCTAATTTAAATATTTATCGTCAAAGGTTTAGTATGCCTTTGTATCTCTTGAGTCTTGTGCATGTTATTTATACATGTGTACTGGTGGCCAGCGAGAAGTACCTTGATTCGGACTTTGCTATTGATTATGTTAGTCCCTGTTTATGTTTTGATTTTAAGTTCCGGTGCGTGTGTTCTTACGGATACTTTACCAAATTTAGTTCAGATATTACTTTGAAATACAATGCTTGTTAGCATTTATGGTTCATTTAAGTTAACAAACGCCTCCTTATTAGCAATAAAGCTCGTTTTATGGTTTTGCATAATCCTTCATAAACAAATATTGTGTATTTTTACCTCAGTACATATATTAAAAAAGTAATCAGTACATATGGTAAATTATCATATTCATTGTTTAAGTTGAGAGAACATGATTATGACATGCTCACTCTCTTAAACCAATTTCAAGCAATGAAAGTATTAGAAAGTAGACAGTATAATGTTAAATTTACAAATACATAATGTGTCTTTGAAGAAACATAGTTGTCTCATGCTCCTGCTCTAAAAAAAATGTGTAAACATTGTAAAAACTGTGGACATCCTTTTTTCCTATTGTTCCACATAGTTTTAAATTGCTATGCCAACCTTGATAGACTTCTCTGATTTGAATAAACACTCCTAAATTAACATTTATCAAATGCAGTATAATAAAATTGCTTCCGATAATCAGGATAAAAATAACACAAGGGAAACATGGACCTCTAAATTTGTATTCTGCGTTTATTCCAAATTACGCAGACCACCATCATAGGATCATAGATTCGGCTCAACTTCACACAGCAGGAGACATCACGTGCAGTGAAAGTGAAAACAGTACAGAAACCTTTCACAACAGCATTGCTCCACTGAAACAATAGTTTCATACAGAGGTTGGCGTGTCTGATATCGCGTTTCACTTTTCATCATGTACTCGCCCCCTGCTATACAGGTGTGCCTTCATGTCGGCCTTCAGCTACTGGGTGTACATAGTTCTTTACATCAATCTAATTAAAATCAGATCGAACGTAACACTCGTTTCTCCTACATCTCTTTCAGATAATGTTCCGTTTTTCGAACCAGGCAGTTTTAGCATTTTTGGGGTACAGATCAAAGCAACGCCACCCTTTTATTCTTCAATACAGAACTGTCATATTTATTTATGTTGTTAAACAGTGGTCCATGAGGTCACGACCTGATCAAGGATTTCAAATTCTCCCCAAAACTTATTTGTGTAAAATATTGTTATTTAAACAAATTAAAAGCTAGAAACGGAATAAATTATCCTCCATTTAAAGTACAGTTTGCCTTTAGACCTCCTTCTTTAACTATACCTTATTATAAAATACATGAGTGTTTAGGTTACTGACATTATGATTTCCTAATATGATCTTATTCACATGAAAGGTGTACTGTTTCAAGCCCCTGTTAACCAGAGAAAATTACCAATATGAATAGAAGTGAGAATAAGTATGTCCAATATCTAAACCTAACAGTTTGTAAACTATTTAAGGGAATTTGTATGTTTGTAATTTCAAAATATAATGTATGTTATCTTATTGCTGTGACCAAGTAATTTGTTCTAATTTCCCTGCATTTATCACATATTACCAATATTTTGAAATAGCTTCACCATATAACAAGATTTTTCCTGTATTTCTGTAAAATCGTCCATCTAGCAAGATCTTTGGTCGACTTGAGACCAGGTCTAGGTTGTGATTCTTGGCCTAAAAGATTCCGATAAACAGATTGTAGTATCTGGTTGTAATGTTTACTTAGCTGTAGGATATGCCAGGGACTGTAATATACACAGTATACGAGTCGTTGTCTGGCTTAAGTATTTCAGTAGATAGGTGTTGACTGATAGAGGAAGGTTTCTTTCTGTTGGTCGTGTTGTAAAAGTACATATGTGTTATAGGTCTTTGGAATCAGTTATTAGCTGCTATGGGGTGATTGTTTTAATCCAAAGTTTTTTGTTTATTTTAAATATTGTCAGGGACATTGGTAAAGTCACAGGGACAATGATATATGTGACACATTTATCATTGATTCATCTTCATGTATCTGGTTCATTTCGTATAAGTATTTACTTGAAAGAAATTGATTTAACGCCTGTGATTTACTCTCTTACTCTGTTTATAATATCATGTTGTTTTTTATCATGCATTTACATCCAATATCGAACCCTGAATATGTCATTCTTAATTATACTATAGAAACCTTTATCCTTGTCAGACACCCATTGATAAAGTAGTTAAATTGATTTACAACTTGAGGTTACTTTCTCTGATATGATATTAATGAGGGTACTTATACCGCGCTATACTCCATGCCACTAAGGGACATGCTCAAAGCACAACATTAGGCAACCTGAATGGGATGCTCTTCACCTATATCCAAGAGCATAGGGATATGCTCTCTGAGATCACAAGACCAGCATCTGATAACTTTCCCATCACGCAAACTCTAAAGTAGTATGAGATCGTTTGATAACGCAGCATGCATACTGTGCAATCATCACCACATAAATTCAAACATTTAACGCCTCTAGACAAAACCCACCGGTTAAATTTTCCTGAGTGTAAACGTCAATCAACCTTTTGGTTGTATTTATCTGTGTAGCTGATTGAGCATGCATTCGTGTGTATAAACCTTGCATATTTCAAATATTAATATCATTGTTATTATTACTACATTACATTACAAAATTACTAAGACAACAGTGTACCCAAAATTGGAGGTAGAACTGGGATAAATGTTTTTTTTAAACTTAACTCTGTCTTCTCACCTTGTATATAATAGTTAATACTAGCATTCCTTATATTGGTTTATAAATGCATTTTTCCACTGTAGATAGGATTCAGAAATATCACTGTGTGTGAGACAGCAGACTGTACACCAATATAAAGGCCCTTCAAAGACATACAAACCATGATACACTACAATGTTAACAGATCCAGTGTTAACACCAACTGAGTAAACTTTACAAGTAAGACTCTCTTGACCTCAGCGAGAAATTTGTAGTCTTCGTAGATATCAATAAATACATTGTTTCATTTACAATCATTGTATTGAAATAACGTTATGATAAATTCCATCTCGCCCATTCAAAGGCAGAACTCATTTTAATATAATCCGTCTATCCTCCTTGAAGGATCATTTTTCCTTTTACACTGAAATGTGTGGTAAATAATGTTGATGTATCGTGTAAAATAACTATTCCCTTCATACCTCAAGCACATGCTTTATTGAATTTCATATTTCAGCCAGATAGCTGTTCAAACATAAACATGGATCTTCTATGAATAGATAATTCACAAGTCTGTAATGCTGCTCAAATTTTAAACTGAACATCCGCAACAAAACGTATGAACTTTTAGTAAACAGTTTCATTCAATCATTGTTCTTAGGGTATTACATTAATACCAATATTATGTAAAATATTGTTCTACAAAGAAAGAAAGACGTATTCACATAATTATTATTGTCTCTTTGTGAAGCAGCAGTTAACCAATGCAAAGTTGGATACATAGTAGAGGTGATAAACTAGAAACTTCCGGTCTAACTACATACACCTGAAAGTCATGTTGCAACCAAGATCACTTTCTCTTTCAACAAACACTAGTTTCAAATAAAATGACCAAAATGATAAATGTCAGGTGAAACTGTGTGGGCAGAATGATTGATGAAATCAGTGTTCAAATTGTAGCTTCAGAAGAGATTCGTAACACACGAGAAATAAATCGTTTAAATGTTGATCTATGTCGCCTGGAGGAGATATCAGACCATCAATACTCAAACTAATACAATAAATCTTGATCTGTATAGTAAGCTGGAAAACAGTCTCTGATTAACTGACAGTTAGAATTTGTTTTCGTAACATCTTTTTAAAAATTGTTTTGAAGTTAAATGTGACGTCAGGCTCAGGGTCATTGTTTAACAATAATGGAGAGCTGAACAAAACTTAAAGAAATGTATTTCCTTGTTTTAACTAAATGTGCTTAAATAAACTACATTTTGAGTTTAATTTCAATCGGTTAATGTCTTTGTAACTCTCAATTCCTTAAATTATTGTAATCGAGCCTTTGAAATGGAGAGTTACGTCTTTAAGTTACAGAGTATCGGCGTTTCGGTATAGATAATTGAATCGTGTTCATGCTTGAAAATGGTATAAGACATTGTAAATAATTATGGTTTATGATATTGTAAACTTATAAAATGCATCTCAAACTGTTTACTTCACACTGCGCTACACATCTTCATTGTTACATATAATCGTCATATTTGCAATTTGTATCTTTGCAAAAAAGATATTATTTCAAAATAAAATGTGTGACGACTGTGCCATGACGATTGATGAACTAGTTTGTTATAGACATCAGATAGTTATATTTTATATATATATGCCACATGAAAATCAAAGTGTGCTGCTTACAGAAATTCATATTCTTACTTCATAGACTAAGATAGAATGGATAGTAGTGACATCTACATTTTGGAGAATATAAGGCTGAGAGGATCTGTTGTCTAATTAAGACTATCCTAACAGGATTTAAAAAACTTAATGTGTCTGGATGCCAATACTTGCCCAACCACTTTGACGGAAGCAAAGGAATGATATACACAAGTGTTTTAACTATGAAACCGTACATTTTCATCATTAAATCATAGTTAGAATATACATACATCATAATAATGATAAATGGATATTTATAATGCGCAATGGTCCATCCAAAGCATGCTCAAAGCGCAAACATATACAAATACATTAAATAGTCTGGAGATTTCAAAGGGTCTTGAGAGTTTTAGAAAGTTCTGAAGAGGTGGTGGGTTTTAAGACTTGGCCTGAAGGCTTATAGAGATAGAGAATTCTCTATGGAAATAGGCAGAGTGTTCCAAAGGTATGGTGATGCATATTTGAATAATCTCTGTCCAAAATGTTAAAGTTGAATATTGGGAACTGCAAGAAGATGTTGATTCTGGGAGCGGACATGTTTAATGTTTAATTTCAAAAGAAAGAAACACAAACGATTAAAAATCAATCATGCCTTTTATTTGACCAATTCTAGCAGGAATGAATTGTGTCCATCTTTCCTTAAGGGAAATATTGAAAATATACCTAGTTTTCTTTAAACTATCCTGTCTCAACACTGTCTCACAATTTCTAGTTCAATCTAAGTGAATACTGTGAAATACTTTGAAAGAGAACTGAAAAATGTTTTCTTGACAATCGTTTTAATGCCTTATAATGCTTTTCGGACATGTTGCTTAGCTGTGTGAAGTATTACGCAATATCTTATTAATGATAACACTATTATTCCAAAACCTCCCTTGCCAATCGTTGGTAACTTCAATGGTTGGTGACATTCACTAAGAATTAATATGAATTCGAATCACTATAAGGTTAGACTGTTTCCTAGTGTTTTTTTCATTGTTTCACTACACAGCAATATCTTAGTACCTGCATAAATCGAAGTTACTTTGTTTTACTTTCAGCTATTTAACATTTAACACATCATTGTTTAAATAACTTTTGTAATCTCCATTAATTGTTTGTATTCCAGACAGAAGTGTGGACTGCGTTCGTAAACTTGCATACAAGTTCAATGTGACCTTTGTTCAAAGAGTTATCTTCCAGATCCTGCTTGTGTGAGTCGTAAATTAGATGGTCCAGAATTCCTTTACTGGTCATTCAACTTACTGAACTTCAGTGTTAATCAGCATCCAGTAAAGAACATAGTTAATTCATTAGTTCAGTTTAGGGAACACTGATTAAGTTTGAATATTTCCCTCCTTTTTTACACGATACTTCAGTTGGGATGACAAGCAATGACAATTTGTTTTTTTAGTTTAAAGTGTCATCAGAAAAGCAATGCATTGATATATATGTTACATCAACTTGGTCTCAGTGTTATCAGAAAGGGTAACAATTGTGTAGCATTGATCTGTTAATGTTATTTGATCACCATCATTTATTCTTGAGAATGACTGGGAAGAAGTGCTTGAGTAAGTAAATGTGACATTACGGAATGTTCACCTGGGGCTATCTTAATAGATTCAGTTAAACATAGCTCTTCTCTGTTATTCCAGTACTCGAGGTGAATTGAATCAAGCCAAACTGAGGGTGGTCTTGATTTATCTGACAGAGATGGTTCGTGCACGGGAGGTTAATAAGTAGCGTCATCGTGAGCAGCGCCTCTTTCAACTCCTCAAAGTGTATATTTTTAATGTGTAGCTTAACCATGACTATCATATTTAATTTTGAATAGTTTACATAATATAAGCTCTCATATAATCAGGTAAAAAGTGATAAATGCAATCCAAAACAGATGAACCTCTTCATCAAATCTATTCATATCTCGGAATGCTCTAAATTGTATCTTTTTTACTTGTAGTTTGTATTCGTAATTTCACTATTGCTAAGAATTGCAAAGGAATAAATCTTTAGTTTGGCTGATGGACTTTTTACTGTTATCTGTATTTTTCTTATAACAGGCAAATACAAGGATTCACCAACAACAAACACTTTCCATGATAGCTTATTAACCGTTTTCTGATTTTTTTTTTAGACATTTTGATTTTGTAGACGTCCATACGACCAATGTATTTTACTCGATTCCTTTTTCTCATAAACCACTTTAAGAATGAAAGTACAAGAGTATAATTAATTTATCAACTTATATACAAATACAACTTCATGATATATTATTTTAGAAAAATTACTTGCTTAAAAGTGTTCCTTCAATTCTCAAGTGCTTTTAATAGAAAATATAAGGATCTTCATTTGCGATGCTTTGGAAGTGAATAATTGACATATTATGTATACGTGACTAGTCTTAAGAGGTTCACTCTGGTTACTCATTAAACATCTCATAATGGCAACATACCATATTATTATATGAATGGATTATTTCCGTCTTTCTGATTGGTCTACTTGGTCACGTGACAGCACTGACGCCAAGCGATGTCAACCTGTGTGACGCGCGAGAGGTTGATATAACAATCCGGACACCTATGGTGGCTAAAAATAGCTTTGGGAGATCCCAGGCATCGCTTCGTCTCTGTGACCGTGCTGAATAAGAGTAACGTCCCTTTCGTATCAACAATATCAAAGTCGACGGTAAAACGGTACGTAGGCCTATATCGTAGCCATGACAAGGAAATTAAAGGACTTATTTTAAATATTTTCGACAGTGATATTTTGAAATTGTTGAAATATTATTTACTGTACAAATTGATTCTAACATTAAACATTTGAATTTAAGCTCGATTTGTTTTCATTGAATATTGATGTATCATGATGAAATCGTTCACCTGACACCTGTTATATTTCACAGCAGAATAGCAAGTTAAGACATTGTTCATATAATAAAACAATTATAGACTTCAGACTCGGTTGATCCAATGATTTATCGACCTTGGACACGTGATATTCACCTCGGTGAATATCACGTGTCCAAGGTCGATAAAACATTGGATCAACCTCACTTGAAGTCAATAATTGTTTAATGTCATGAGCTTGACGTAGACTTTTTACTGAAACCCAAGTCAATACAGCTTTTGGTAAGGTTTGAGTGGCGTGAATCTGATTTCCTGTCACTGTTAAGTGACCGGCTCACGATATACGTGCTATTGTTAGACTGTTAGACTGTCAAAGAGTTTAGAAGAACAAACTCTGCTACATATTGTCAGTATTCAAGTTTTGGAAAGATTATTGTATCATTTACAAAGTAATATTTCATTTATTATATTGTATATTATAATGTATAATATATGAATAAACTGTTCTTAAAAGAGTTATACCCATTTAACTGTTTTACAGACAGATAAATAATCAGGGTCACTTCAACCTACAACTGCATCATCAATGTGATTCAGATTCAGTATGGCTACAATATGCCAAGGGACGAACGGAAATTCATTCCCCACGGGATCACGCACTTAGCCAATTTCATTTTACTAATGTTGAAAAAGAATTAAATCTTCAATCACTAAAATCGAAATAGAGTTTTTTCCATAATGAATGTACGTGGAACTTGTGGGAAACACAGTAGGATAAACCTCTTGATGTGTAATCTGGCACATCTTGTTTGAAAGTGATCCTCATCATAATAAGAATATGACGCAGATATTTCAAACCAATGAAGCTCATTTCTGTTATGCGTACTATTTAAACACTAATCAAGACACCAAAATCAACTTGTGAGAGTCACTTACTTAAAATGATCCATCTTGATAGTTTGTTTTCTGACCTAATCAATCTATTTCAGTTTGTTATTCAATTTTAGTTGCTGCAGCAAACATATAAATGTGATATTATCTCCATGATCCATGATTTAACTAAATACTCTAGAGAGTCACATAGTAACACAGATCATTTTTGCATCACAAGAAGACGGGCAATTCAAATAAAATATAGACAGAAATATACCACAATCACAAGAAACAGGTCATACCTTGTGGACAGAAAGATCGATAACGTCAAGGAACAATGTGTAGCATTTAGACAGATACGTTACTTTTGGGGAATGGATAGTTAAGTGTAGATGTATGTCGTCTGTAGGAGAAATTAGACTTATACTCTATATCTGATTTATATAGTAAGATAGAAAACACCACTCTTTGATGATTGGACTATCTCGTCTTATTTATGGAGGAAGGGCAAAGACTTTTATGAAATATTGAACCCTAAACATACTCTGGTTCGCTAGTTCCAGCCGATGTTCGCAGGTTTCACCGCAATGCATAGCAACATGGCGTTGCGGACTTTCTACCTGCCATAAAACTAGCAACCGCGATAAACAATGTAAGTGAAATACTCTTGAAAGTGGCGTTAAACCCCAACTCGGCTCACCTCACCTCACATAAACATACTCATGATATGAACTGTTGTATATATGTTGTTTAATTAGGTATTTCCCATAGACAGTAGTTTGATCTCTTTATGGATATACAATGTTTTTATTACAGAATACAGATTGAAAAGGAATGAAATTTATGTACCTTATTTCAAAGCATCTTTGCATCCCACATATTATTTGCTGGCAGAAATATTGCAGTCATACATAGTTAATGAGCTGAGACATCTTCTGCTAGGAGGCAGTGGGGAGATGTTGTCTGATACAAAGAATATCAAAAATATCAAGAATAATAATTTTGGTGAATGGATAAGTCTCTTCTCGTCTTGGTGGAACAATATGCACAAGTGCTACTTAGTATATTACTGCTGATTTAATAATAATAACATAAGACTATTTATATTTAGTGCACACTGTCCTTATTTGAGAATTTAAAATATATGATTAAACATATACATGTAAGTTAAACGTTCCAGTCCACTTAAATACTGAACATTATGAGAAAATGAAAAAAAAAAAAAATTCGTTTTACAAACCCTTTATAGAAGAAGAAATAATTGTTTGCAGAAAAACAAAACTCTCTCACAATCTTACGATCATTGTCAAATGGAGGAACACATTGCAATACCTGTCTATATGTTTTACATATTAAACATGTATCAATGACAGAGAAATCTTAAATATTGTGATCTAAATTCTGAGCAACTTAAAATATGCAATGGATATTTTTCCTGTCATACAATCTGCTACTGCAACCTCTCTTTGGTTACCAGAAGCAGTGGGGTGGGGAGTTCAATAATTATGATACTTCTGTTTTATTTCATACGAGATATTAAGATTAAATACACAAAACCTTGAGGCATCATTACTGTAGTTACACAACTGTTTAAAATGTGTAACATTATTTATGAACTCCAGTATCACTGGTATACTTCTATTTAGAGAAACGTATCTACAGTTTCACTCTTTACACACATCGTAGTTTGCTACCTTGTAAAAACAAGTTGCCATGTATTGTAGAGGGCAACGAGATGTAACGTTTTACTGATGTTGTTGTTAAAACAAAACCCAGGAAACTAAGTGGCGTGTGATCGTCTTCAAATGTCGGTGCAGCCTGACCTTGGAAACAGAGAGAGAGGAGTGATTTTCATGTCATATTCATTTGGCCCTCCATAATAAAGGATTTTCCAGTTGACAGCAGTAGTAGAGATGCTCTTAATTCGCATAATATTGCATTTATTTCAGAATATATTAACATTTCTCATCACATTTAATCTTAAGAAGATTGGTACTGTATCTGCATCTGTATCGCTAGAGTGAAAATACAGCACATAATATATAGAGAATCTCACCCAAGTGTCTTCTGATATAAAATATATCAAAACGAGTTGATAAAAGTTACAAATAACTGAGGCTTGCCGAGGATATTTTTACTTTAATCATTAGTTTGATATGTTTGATATCAGAAGACACGAGGGTGAGAATTTATTTATCATTCAAAATCATTCTTCAACAATTATTAGCAAACGAATAAACACAAAACTGCCATTGAAAATCTTCAGCAGTGCTCTGAGTGAGGTCATAGTATTGTGACTTCATCAGCATTATGGTGTCATAGTATTGTTACATCATCAACTATGTGACGTCATAGTATTGTTAGCAGTGTTCTCACTTCTCAGTGATGTCAAAGCCTTGTGATGTCATTAACTGATGATGTAATAGGATTATGACGATTTGATTGTAGCAATATCCACAATGAAGATATCGCTTGTAGATATCGCTTCATCTACCACAAGCGATATCTACTGTGGGAACCAGTTTTGGATGATAAAATGGTGTACATGTATCCCTACCCTTTGAAAAAATTAATAACGCTTCCATAATTCTTTGGCAATTTTATTGAATTCATTACAAATGTAGGCGCAATGGAGTGTATAAACTATAAACGATATATACATGTTAAAACAAAAGGTATGATATTGTCATACATTAAATCATTTACTAATTTAGTCCCTTTCATGAAACTACACGAAGGTGAAGGTCACTGTGTTGGTGATATATGTTGTGAACTGCCTCGAAATAATCCTTAATTAAACAGTTTATGAACACAATGTGAGGGACTCTTTTAAAAAATGTCGACAATAGATCCAAGACATCCTGTTGGTGAGGAATGTTTTAATTCCTAATTAATTTAACATTTTAAAGTAACCATTAACCAATTAAATGTGACATTACAACGATTGGAAAACTGCGTTGCTTGGCTCTTTCAGCTTAGTGAATACTTACATCTTCTCTCTAACCGTTTGCAAGTTGGGGTATATTGTTGCACTAATAATGTGTGTTCATATCTCAGAATACTACTAGAAAGGGTTAGTTTGATGCCATCGTGGTATTTTAGGTTCTTCTGTAGTTCATTTTGTAGTAGGCAATTGAAGCTACCTACTGCATGATGTTGGTCAATGGTATGTATGATTTGGAACAAATCAACAATGATGTTAACCTTGTCAAAATCTAAATGAACTGTATACAATAATTAAATATTATCAGATTATTTTTTTTCAAAAACACACAATGTGAACTTGCGCCGACGATATTAAATGATAGGGAAACAATTTTAGGATTTGCATGAGCTTTTGAATTTTGCAAAAGTTTTTCTTCTTTTTTACCTTTGACTTGTTTTGCATACTTATCAGAATTAAATACCAAGTTTATCAGTTTACTATATTGCATCGATAACACCCTCTACCATATGATACATTTGAAGACTGCCACAGTCTTGTCTGCCAACAAAAACGATAAAGCACTACCGAGATAACCAATATTATGTTGTCATTAATGTTAATGAAACTTGCGTATTATTGTAATTTTAATGTATTAAAAGTACTTCAGTTGGTCTTTTAATGAGCAAGAACGAGTCAAACTTGTTATACCCATATCTCTCTACAATAAGTTAAACATATTTTATCATTTGTTTTAAAGAAGAACATTCCATCACGGAACTTGTGTAATCAATGAATCAAGAATCAAATATGGCACAGAAAAAGAAACGATTTTAATTATTGTTTATGCATGTATTAATTAATACAATGGAGTTCAAAGCTTATTATTTAAAATACAGTGAACAGTATTTGAAGTTTTCTTTCTCTTGGTATCTTACGAACAAAATCTTATTACAATATCTATTTTAGACACCCCTTCCAACTGTAACTCGGTAAAACCAAGGATGACTGCCAATAAAGATCCTCCAGTACTTGGGACGGTGGAATCTTCACCAGATAAGAAGATTGATCATTTGTGAATTAAGAACGTCCAACCAAAGCCAGGCATTCACTTTATCGCATCGACTGGTGTTACAAGTAGTATTCATCCAGCGACTGAGAATGATGTTGTGCTTCACAACCTATTGTGTTTATTGACTTGCTCCGGTTATGAGACCAACTAATCTTGCCCTTTCCTCTTCATCATTCAGTATTATCAATCATTTTGGTAAGTATTATTTCATTAAAAAAACCTGAAGAATGTAATATGCAAACATCGCCGTTGCATTATTAGTTCAGGCAATGTCAAAAGTTCACCGTCTCTCAATGGAATTACTAGAGGGTGTGGACACAGATAGTTATGGCACCCTTTTAAGAACCACGTGGGTAATTATCTAACTTACAGTCTCTATTATTTAGCACACATGAGCTACATGTATTTAATCGCGCAACATAGCCACCCACAGTGCTGTTATTACTTAGCCCATATGATCTTCATGTATTTCAGCACAACAAATTATCCTTCAACATTGTTGGTGAATGCTTTAATGATAAATCCATATGAACTATGCAGAATATGCTGTACAATATGAACATCAACCATCGAAGGCACACAGTCCATTTAAATGGGTATATAGTAGATAGATGATACTAAATGGCTTTCACTGTAACACAAATTTTATAAAATTAATAATCTAGTGTCAAACCAGCGATAGTTTTATAATCATTCTTGATTTTAATAAAGGAAAGTTCATCCCATGGATACAATAATCAGGTCGGATGCACATAGTCCAACTCTGTGTTTCTCATACTCAAGGAGAAATTAACATACTATAATGTATTTTTATATAGGATTAAATAATAAGCAAATTTAAGTGCGCATTTCGACATTGGGTTTTAGATTAGATTTCCATCACGAAATGGAATAAATATATAATGGTTAAATGCATACGTGTTTTCTATGGTATCATCTTATAAAATAACAAACCTCCATTTAGGTTCTACGCAATTGTAGACTGTTTAATCCATGGGTACACTAATGTATTGTGTCAATGTAAACAGCAGGTAGAAGGAAATTAAGTTGACTGAGACACTACAGCACGTTATTGGATAATAGCGTTCTCCTTCTGCACAGTGACAGCTGTTCTCTTTCTCTCAACCACTTACACCCTTTCCTGACAAGAGATCTTTGCCATCTTTGCTCTTTAAACAGGAATAGAAATATTCACCTCAATCAGCTCGCTATTGTTTATGAGCCTTTATGATTTATTTCTCAAAATCTTCTTCCTCCATATAGTCTTTTTATGGACACACTCAGTAAAAAAAGTATCATATTTTCAATATGTCTTTATTGCAACAATATAATATTATTGGAAACTGAGATCAACCCCGTTACTAGCATGCTAAATTCGGAGAACTGATTTTAATGTTTCTTTAATAAATTATTTCTAATATTCTACAAGCAACAATGTTTAAAATGTCAATCCTATGTCTGTCTATGCAGCTACTACTATAATGGAAGTACAAGGATAATTGAAATGAGGCTGGCAGACATGGTTTTATGGGGCTAAATAACACGTAAAACCAAGTCAAGCACCACTGAAGGGTTACAGTATGTAATTGTCTCTCGTCTTCTACTTATCAACATAATTATACAGTATTTCTCTCCACTTATAAAGAAGATTTTTCCATAAAATGTAAGCATGTCCTTAACAACTTCTGTCTGCTTTGATTGAAACCAGATGACCTTATATTTGAATTTGCTATAGATGTGTGAATCAGTTTGATGTCAAGGCAATAAAGTAAATAGTATTGTAGATATTAAAGATTGAATACCTTGCTTCTTAAATCCACAGACACAAAAATATTTTTCATACTGCATGTTGGTGGAGAACCTGAGCAAGTTGGCGTGCATTTGATGCTAACATTAGATTAGGGTCACTTATATGTATTAGAGTGCGAGTGTAAAAGGTAATATTACGTACATTGAGATTTTTTACCATTAACGGCTCATCCAAAACTTGTCATTTTCAACTTACAATGAGTGACATCGTCCGATCATCAATCACAGCGACTAATTGGTGCAGTTGTGTAATGGTGGTACCAATCTATGCTGATCAATATCTGTTGACATTTCAGGTTCAAAAGGCAATGATAACATGATAACTCTATAGTTAAATATTAATATAGTGTTCATCAATGTATGTTCCCGTCTTATGAGTCTCTCTGTATAACCTGAATAGTGAGAATAGTTGCAGGTATTCAGATAATGTGTTGTTGAAAACTACTAACTTCCTTTGAAACTTGGTGCAATGTATGATTTGATTTTCTCATGTATCTGTCATTGATATGACACTAGTGATATACTCTTTCGAAGATACAAACAAGTACAAAAACCTGTGCACCATGTCACTAAGACTTGGAAGTTGGAAAATGGGAGATGAAACCTGAGAATAATCAACTCAACTTGCCTCTATTCTGTTCATGACTAACATCTGGAAAGTGGATCAGAGATTTCTACTCCTCTGTCAGCCATATCTCGTTTTATGGACTCAAACGACGATGATGATGATTTCCTTTGTTATCTCAAATGTTAGATGCTGACTTCATGATGGTGATTTCTTCACAGAGCAGGTTATTTCTGGTTTTTATTCAGGATTTCAAACTCGATTAGACTCCCTAGCGTTGCCAACGTGAAGGAAAAAAGGATATTTATCCCTTCAGGTGCGGAGGGTCAATCCAGAGTGAAGATTATATGATACACCATTATTGTTTTAATGTATGTTTTTGTAAATGATGCTAAATTGTTTTAAATGTAAATGTTTACTGCACAAAAAGGATAATCTAGATTTGAAAACATCCTTGACTGCATTGATCTTCAATTCAAAACATCTTGGGCCGCTGATGAAGGTGAGGAATGTTGCTGACAATCGACAGCTCTTTATAGAATACAATCTCAACTCAAAGGGGCGTCGACATAAATATTGTGCTGAGATTCACGACCTCAGTAAGCTGTCAGCATCTGACACCTGGTAACACTCAAAATGTGATATTTATATCATCAGAATGGGAATTTGTTAGTCCTATATGTGTTATGTAAACGGAACAAAAATATACGACATCAAAAATATACGCCATCAACAAAATTGTTCCTTCTTATTAGACTAAGAATTATTCCAGTGTGGTCAGGGTCATTCTAGGGACACGTCCCCAGGCCATGTTTGTAGTAGATCCTTCTTAGATATATAAATACCTTACTATAGGATATAAACAGGTATTTTGGAAAACATTTTGAGTCAGTTCATATGTTCCATAATGGTGAGGATATACCCCACGGGTGCACATATCGCTTAAGCCTAGCAACCATTGTTTTCAGCGCGAGTTGTTATAATTCTATCTGTGAACGAGAAGTCATCATAGAAAGTGCTGATATCTTGTTTAATTGGGAGTGTTGCTTTTAATCGTATTATGTTGTATAAGAGATCAATATGTGGTAATTTAATATCATGTTTCTCCAGTAGCGTTTAGGACGTGTGCTCAGTGACTGTTTTGAGTCTTGCATTGCATCATACTATGTACTTTTCAAATGGTGTCAATGTATTTCATTTCTTACAGTTTCTCAGCTCATTGCAGTTAATACCTCAGATTAATCTATTAAAATAGATTATAGGCATCTCAACTATGTAATCTAAACTAATTGCAACGGGAATTGGCTGCTAGAGTAAAGGTGAGATTGTCTCTGTCTTCACCTGCATTATCATAATCTTGGAAATATTTATGAACGTTTTATATTTAGGCATGCATAAGAGGTATCTACATTATCGTGCACTGCTGTTTGTGAGAAACAACTCTCATGATATAATCATAAGGCAACCGTAAGGGACTTGCATAACTGACATAACATTTGACTTTGACACTTATCAGGTTAACTGAGATATATCGGAGCGATACTTTTTTTACATTGTCTTTTTTTTTATTTGAAAAGATGTTGTGTGGTCAACCCTATCTTAACTTGTAGAACAGCAACACATAGAGAAAGAGATCTTCACATGATATAAGTGTAAACATAAAGTAGACATTTCCATTACCACTCCCTGACTAAAACTACAGTACATTGTGCTGTGTAACCTTTGTGCGAGCATCAATGCCCACCTGTCTATATATGTGTCTGACCTTAAGTGGAACAAAGCCATTCTGGTCTTTGATTACTCTCTGTCTAACATTACATTAAGCGAATGTCCTCACCTTATATTACAAATGAGAATATTTGTATTGCATGTGATACCATGTGAATATAATTAACAATTAAGTGGACACTCTTGAGCTAACTCCACATATCTGATTTAAGTCATTTATCTTCATCTACTTGTCACTACCATGTATTCTAAATTATAGCTCTGGTGACCCTGTGGCCGCAAATATGGGTCACAAGTGTCAGGATCTTCAAACTTGGATAATAAATCAGTAAAGCCATGGCTCTATTTTGTAGATACTTCTTTTTCTTATATCAGAAAAACAACATCAAACACTTTTATTATGTGCACACAATAAACAAAGTATATTTTGTATCAGTTGCTGATAAAGACATCAGCAATACTTTTTTCACTTAACATATAACATCGGCTTCTTGAACAGAGTTATCATGATATATTAAGTTTATTTCATTAGTGATATTGTCGTAAATCTCAAATCTTTATTAACATAATATGTACACTATAATATGTGTATCAATATATAACATTGAAAACGTTTAATTACATCAGAAAAAGCAGCACATTAGGATTATATTCTTTTTCACTGACATAAATCAATAGGCAAGAATTTTGCAGGATCTGAATTCAAGACCCAATGCAAAAATAGTACGGTTTGAAACAAGAATGAAAACACAGTTCTATACATTTTAAGGTCGTAATGACATTTAGAATAATGCAGTCAGATCTTGAATTAGATAACACCTGTTTTCACAAGCCAGAATGGAACTTCCACATTGATTTATGTCACGTGTCAGTGACATATTTTCTATAAATTCATGTAGAACGTTGCATTGAAGTAACAAAATTGCTGTTGGAAACTATTTGTTTTTACTATTTAAGTTTTATTCGTTTTAGGGTTGAAATGTAGGAAAACAAATGTAAATAGATACTTGTAAAGTTTTCAGATCATCTTTGGATAATGTCAATGTACTACACATTCAATTTAAAACATTCACATATCAACATAAATTGTACTATACTTATGTAAAACAAATTATTTTAATGAAAAAAGGGTTATTTCTATAATAAAAAGGAAAGCATTTACATAATATTGACATCTACAAAACGACAACAATAATAACAAAACGTACTTTAGTCAATAAACATTGTCGAAAAAAGGTAAGATTTCAAAACATGCTTGGAAGTCGGGAATCACGAATGTACGTGCACAAAAGCATACAAAAGGAACCGATGAGACACGTTCAGAACACAGGAGCCCAAAATAAGTATAAAAAAATGCAATATCATCATATACAACGCATTTGATGTTTGGTGCATGTTCATGCGCAGACATTCATGGACACCCAAGGAGAACATACGCAAATCTAACACTAGCCGGAGAAACTACCATGTTGTGTGAAAGATGAATGGAGATTTTTCTTTGTTTCTGAAAACACTTTGATTTTTGACCTAATGTCACTTTTCCATATAACGGTACCGATTTGTTAGGACGTATTGCAATGCAATTAGCACAGTTTTAAGAAGAAATATTGTTCTTGTCAAGTAAACATTACTTTTTATCTTGAATGTTTAGTTGATGGTTTTTTTTGGAGACAATGCAAACTTTTTTTCGGACAGCAGTATGTTTATTAAACACAACTGTGATATTGTGATTCTTGTCACATATCGTGTATGTTGTGCTACGAAAACAGCGATGTAAGATGGAACAGTTCAACCCTGCAAATGTCCGCATGTTTAAATGGAACATTATTATGAGCTCTTAGAACCTCCTTTTTAGAATTAATCACTTTCATCAACATTACCTTCATCAACCATCAGTCAATCACCTTAAAGCCTAATTCAAAATTCAAAAGTGTACAAGAACTATGTACATCGACACACTCATAGTTACCTATGCAATACCTATCTACGGAAACAATAAAGGCAGACAGCGACTCGTAAACTGTCTATATTACAAGCCCTAACATACCCTACAGCTGAGTAAACTTTACAACCAGACACAACGGTATGACCTCTGCACTTCGGTCTTACGCTACCAGCTTTTATAGGTTCAAGCAAGTGCAGCTACATTGCATATAATGAGTGCTCCAAAGAGTTTGTGGACCGCAACTATCCCGCTATTTGCTTTTGCATCAATGTGACCATAGCAAATTGTAGGATATGAAACATAGTATTAAACTGACACATCATCAAGCAAATGATACATAGCATGTGAGCCAGGATAATAAATACAAAGATTGAATTAAGGTTTTACGCATGATTGGTTTGATGTAAATTGAGTTGTGACAATAGATGTTTGTACAGATGAGGTGTACATGTTGTTGACAGTATATGTATTGTCTTTGCATGTCTTTGAGAAAGTATATACTCTCTATTAGGTATTAACATGTACAATAGTGTATGTTGTAAAGGTTTCTGCGTGCAGAGTTCTGTTACAATGTAAGGCAATAGTAAAAAAAGTACATGCTGTGACATATTTGTGAGGTGTGGCAGATGCCTTGAACGGAAACGTACATAAATGTCCTGTGGTACTATTTCCAGTTAATAGTTATACCAATTTAATTTAATTGTTGATGCTGTGAAATAGAGTGGTTTAATTATATATGCTGTGAATCCGTCTTGATGAGTAATTTAACATTAATTCACATCATCGTCGAAAAGAAGAACGTTTATGTTTTTGCTCCTTTTTAGTTTTAGTTTACCCGTCAGAGAATAGAACAGCACTCATTATAGATGAAGATATATACACAGTTGAGTGTGAAAACATAAGCAAGAGAGTTGTACTAGCACTCCTAGACTGGAGCAACAATAACCTGAGACGTTTGACCCTTTTACCTGGGATGATTTCCCACCCTTGTGTCTGGCTCTCAGGTAACAATACAGGTATGATGACCTTGCTGATTATCAAGTGCTATGTGTGAGGGGAGCGATGACTATCTGTGTATCCCAGACTTAGCCATATATGCTAACACTAAGGATTGAATCGAGGTTGAAAAAGGAATAGAAACAAGATGAAGATATCACCATCATGAAGTCAACACCTATCATTTGAGATAACAAAGGAAATCATCATCGTCATTTGTGTCTATAAACCAAGATATGGATGCCACATGTCTTAAACAGTTGATTACAATAGTCTGAACCACTTTCCAGATGTTGGAATTTGATCGTTTTATTTTGGCAGGTATTGTAGTACAGAAAGATCGTAATACTATGTGTTGATTGATGGATGCAGCAATTTCATAAACCTTCAAAAACGAAAGGAGGATAGTTTGCATCCAAAGATAACGAATCACACAACGAACTGAAAATATACATATTAAAATATTAAGAATACATCAGTAAATATTGGCAATTTTTTCAGTTATCAAAAGCATGAAATATTATTCTAAGGTTACAATAGATCATATAAGAAAGATTCGATCCATCTTCAGGGGTGGTTAACGACAGGTTACAGGAAACACATGCTTCTTGAAAAGTAATCGTTATAAATCTCTTTACTATGTTTGACACCTGCAACTGTTTTCAATGAATAATGTATCTCAGTTGTGAAGAATTGCATGTGCAATATACGAGATATTAGCTTATTTTATGCACACCTTTCACCGTGGAACATATGTAAATGTGTAGCTTTCTGAAAGGGTAAGTGGCAGACATGACAAGTAAGGGGAATCATAAGAGGTGTTAAAAAACCGATATATTTTGAGAAGGCGTTACCCTAGTAACTTGTAAAGTATGTAATTTTACTTTGCATATGACATACCAAATAGTTTCAACAAAACAAAAGGTCATCTCGGATTAAATTTAACTCACCATTTATATACAATAACGATCTAAGATATAGGTGTTTGTTTAAAACACCACCAATGATATACTTGTGTGACCACTAAACGAAGCTTCCAAGGTTTCTAAACACATTTTAAAATTTGTGTCACAACATGTAAGATAAAATATTTTATCATAAAAAATTGTGTTCCAAAATGTTGTTCCACAGTAGATGTCACTTATGTGAGGTCAGGTGATATCTCACATAAACACATTGATGTTCAATAGCTGTAATAGAAAATAGGAAAATGTCATGTTAACATCATAATTTTCATTCTTTGCAAGAAGAATAAATCAGGCAAATTCAGATAAAATCCATTGATTTTTTTAAATATTAATTGTAAAAATACATTTAGTGAATATAATGAATCCAATAATTCAGTTTACACATAAACATGACATAAAAATTGAGCTGGAGCTGTTGTTCCAAATGAGTGAAGATCAAAATAACTGTGTCCCGGTAAAGATACGTTTATTTAATGTCTATAATACTATATTTCTTGTTTCTCAAAACTACTGTAACACCAACTATAAAAGCATATGGCTTCAATGGAAGCAGAAAGAAGAGTTGATGCTACATGATTACATACGCGGGAAGCAAACTGCTGGTTGTAAGTGGAGCGAAAAGATGTATGTGAGAATTAGAATTATGTGGATGAGATGAAGACGAGGGTCAATACATCCTGTAACTCTTTAATGGTACTTGATTTGGTGCTACATTTAATTAACCCAACAAAGATATGTTTGTCTGGCTTATTCGCCTTACCACTGTAGTTTTACTATGGCTCTAGCCGCAATTGGCTTACATACATGTACATGCAGACATATGATCGAAACAAAAATCCCTCATTAAAACAGTTCTGACAGTATTTTGACATTTTGTTTCATAATCATGATTTATAACAAATCACAACAAAATATGTATATTCAATATATATTCAATATGGATACATATCTTCATCAACGTCTATGGTTCACATGTGTTAGATCAAGCACTGTTTAAGTGCACGACTTCTTGCTACACAGAGATGTAGATTGTTGTTATTGTTATGTCAGTGACGAAGTTGAAATCAGTTTCCAATTACAATTGAGTCCATGTAATAAAGATTTTGGAAACTATCCTTTTTCTGAGTGTGTAATAAAAACAATATACAGGAAGAAGCGCTTGAAAAATACATTGTAAAGGCTCATAAACGAAAGCGTTCTGATTCATGAAAATATGACCATGTTTAAAAAGCGAGTTATGGCAAAAATCTCTTGTCAGAAGAAGTGGTGTAAGTGGTTAAGGGAAGCAAAACAACTGTTACTGTGTAGGAGGTGAACGGTATGTGCCAATTACATATTGTAGTTTGTTAGTCAACTTGGCTTCTTCCTACTTCCAGTCTACATTGACAAAATACTATCTCTTGTCTTAATACATTTTACAAAATGATAGCAAAGGGAAAGTTTTACATTTCATCTTTATGTATCCTGGATGATTACCCTTTACCTATTGCCTGTTACCTACTTACCTACTATATCTTAAATAGCGAAATATGACATTGTGATACTTAACTGTATTAGTATACTCAAGACATTGTAGGAAATTGAGAGAAAACAAAATCTATTCATAGTCAATAATTGTATTAAGTCAAGAACAAAATTACGTCCTAATTACAATGACTGCAACACTACTGTATGCACAACCTTATTGAATGTAGCTTATGTACGTCGTGTTTATCTGCCATTTCACTTTCGACCAATGAGGTAACTATTCAATTCCAGAAAGTGTAATTATTCAGTGTGAAGTGTGAAAGTTAGATTCAAATATTGGTTTCTCTATTTAAATAGCAATATATCATTGTTGTAAACTTGTTAATTAGGAAACGAAAATATTGTTTATTTTTTATTTGTAATTAATTTTCTAACAGCACTTTTTATTATAAAGTTTTCAAATTAATTCTTTGAACATGTTCGAGATTGCTCTTAGCGTCACAAGACTGGATTTTAGCGAGTGTTTATGTATAACACTAGATCCTGTTCATGATAGATTCGTCTGGTACGTTATTGTCCGAGTGATTCGATCATTATTGCCTATTGCTCCATGAATCCCAGACAATCTACGAGTCTGTTATAAAAGTGTCACATCTAAGTGGGCACTGGAGGAAATCAGCTGGAAGATTGGCCTGCAAGTCATGTCGTCTAGGAGCTGCCACTCAACTCAGCTTCCTCCAGCATGATTTGTCTTAATGGACTGTCAATAATGTACATGCTAAACGTCCCTCCCCTCAAAATACAAATGGAAAATATGGATGTGAAAGATCACTTTTAATAAAGTCTATTCACCATAGGTTTATTATCTTATCTTATTATCTTATTTAATATTCACTGTACCTAGTCATCCTTCCTATCGGCAATGTCGTTTCCGAGCTCGCCAGGGGCAAATACTGATCATCTAGGACCAATATGAGTCTATATCGGATCAGTATAACGTGACAGTATGTTAGAACACAGTTGCATTAAGGATTATCGAAGTCAACTGTGTAGTGTAGAAATGCATTGCAATGGAATTAATGATATCCTGTTAACATTAGATTCATCGATTATATATGTCCACACCAATGAGGTTGGGCTTTCAGACAGTTCTTTTTTTACAGTGTCAGAGCTAGCCTGGCTCTGAAAGACATCAGCTGGAAGAGCTACAAATGTTGTCTCCGACTTACCACTCCATTCCGCTTCTTCCAGTATGGATTCTCGTATCGGGTTGATGATATTGTACATGTCACTAGTACCTTGATTCGGAAGTTGTTTATTGGTGTTATGAATGCCATTGATTATTTTAGTAACTGTTTATGTTATGATGTTAAGTTCTGGCATCTTACGCATACCGTACCAAATTTAGTTCAGATATTACTTTGAAATACACTGCTTAGCATTTAACGTTCATTTAAGGTAATCGACGCCTCCTTATTAGCAATTAAGCTCGCCTTATGATTTTGCATACTCCTCCATAAACAAATATTGTTTATTTATACCTCTCTGTGGTAATTGACCTATCGCCAAACCACACCTCCTCTTGTTATGTCCGATAAACAAACGTGTGTTGTCAGTTCACGGAGCACTACGGTCATTTGCATTTCTGTTATAGTGTGGCTTAGTAATTGAATGACAAACAAAAGTACCAATTTAAACTTTATTCTTGGGTATTCTTATTATTATTTCAAAACATTTTAAGGACATTTGACAAACAATTATTTTTATCTCAACGGAAAAAGAATGCGGAAGTACTGCAAATGTGGGATGACGGACATACGGGATCTTGCAGATTGATTGGCATTGATCATTTAATAAATGTATCCAATCCATTATCATAAATGTAATTTCACTTTCATATTAAACCGCAAAGTTATAAACCATATAGACATCCAACGCCTGAAAAATTGAATAAATAGATTATTTTCTGTGAGTTTATTTGCACGTGATCTCGCTAGTACTCTCAGTTCAAGCATATATGTCAACGTTCACTTTAACTTCTTATTCTTCAATTTAATGTGTATTCATTAATTATTTTTTATTACGTTTGAATTCAGAAATGATTTTCCATTGTTATACTCTTAGGTTTTGAATGAGAAAATCTTGATATTGAAAGTAAACATTAGTGGGGAAAATGAAAAGAAATACATAAACCAGTGTTGACAATTTTATTATTAATTTTCAATTATCTTAAATTAACCACATAGCAATGATCAAAATCAGGGAACAAAATTTACTTCATATACTTATTTTTAAGAAAGACAAAAAATTGCATTGCACTTTAATTGTCACTGAAAAGTGTTCTCATTAAAAATACTTCTTATGCTTAAAGAAATTAAATAATCAAGGGAAAGTGTTATGTAGTTGAGTTTAATTTCATTCTCTTTATTCTTTTACAAACTTTTTTCAAAAATTTAAATTATACTTTGGTTTTGAATTATGATAATTTTTCATTTATTTATCAAGCAAACTATATTCTTAGTATTTGAAGCAGTCAAAAATGTATTGTTGTGGTACACGAATATATGTCCATGATTGATATGCCAATTAATTCTCTATATCAAATGCATTAGATGAAGTCAAAAGTAGTATGATTTGTTCAGAAATATTACTGAATTCAAGCATCAAACGTAAATCATAAGTCTATATCAGTTATTTTAAACTTTAAAAAACCCCATTCAACTAATGAAAACTGATCAACACAATTGAATTGTATCACTGATTATTTTAAAAAATATATTTGCACTGTAAAATTTTAAAATTGAATCGACTGTAACATGTACAGGATATGACGTTTCACTAAAATAAAATAAAATTAAAAGTCATTCATGAATATATTGAATATAAGAAATTTAAATATCAAAATATGTGTTCTATTAACTCATACAAGAGACTATATTTATGTTACAGATCAGATAATTCATGTTTTACACAATATGTCTTATATATCATTTGTCTATTTAACATATGTGTTTGTCAGTTAAAATGTTATTAATGTAACAAACTCAGGGAAACACAATGAAGAGTGTGTGATATTTGTAGAACGAGAAATATGAAAATACAATTAATTTGTTTTCCAAAATAATTAATAATTCATAGATGAAGTTAACAGAAAGCTAGTACAACATCAACAGTAAGTAAAGAAATATGTCTGTTTCGATCTGGGTCTGTTTTAGATACATGTGATATGTTTCTGTTCATATTTCATTCAAACGTACATTTGCCAAAAAAGTAGAATTAATTTCACTGCTGTACTCGCTTCAAATTTTACCGTTCCAACGATCATTTGCACACTGTGACACAGCCTTGTCAGTACCTAAGATCTGTTAAATCTCCATCAAGGTATTTAGATACTTTCCAACTAGCGCCGATCTCACACTTAATGTGACCAAAATGCATTCTCTAAATTAGTATGCAATGGAAATCAAACCAGGTAGTAAAGCATGGATTCGTTGTTTGTCGGGCAAAATGATGTCAGCTTAAATAGCTGTCCACAGCGAATGGAATGCTTTTTTCTGATTGGTGGAGCGGAAAGTTGGGGGCGTGTCAGGCGATAGGGTAATTCCCAGAACTATGCAGTTGTCAATGATGACGCTCAAATGTGAAACAATGAAACCAGTAAATATATTAAAAAAGTAATCAGTACATATGGTAAATTGGCAAATTCATAATAATTTGAGAAAATATGATTATGACATGCTCACTCTCTTAAACCAATTTCAAACAATGAAATTATTAGAAAGTAGACACTATAGATGTTAAATTTACATATACATAATGTGTCTTTGAAGAAACATGGTTGTATCATGCTCCTGCTCTGAAAAAATGAGTAAACATTGTACAAACTGTAGACATCCCTTTGCATATTGTTCCAGATAGTTGTTAAAGAGCCATCACGGATGTTGATGAAAATATCAAAATGTTTCCAAAAATCCATCTCCGTGAAATAAATACACCTAATTTTTCCCTAATTTGTCCAACTTAAAATAAGCCGAGAAATTGCATTAATTAGTAAAGGTGTTTTCCAGTCTAAATATAGATCCAGTCTTTTATTTTCAAGCGCAAAGCATTATGGTCTAGCTCACTCACAGTAAACAAAGACACGAAAGAATAACAAAAATATGAACAATGAAAGATATCGAAATATATATTTTTTTGGCGGTGATTTATTTACTTTTTCATTTAATTATGTATTTGCTACAGATATTGGAATAATTGTTTTACCCAACTAGGTATTTTTCTTGAATTTTATAATAAATGAGAGTAAAAATTTGTCATAATTTGCTGGTCTTATCTCAATAAAAAGAGCATTAAACAGGAAATAATTTGTATATTCTCAGGACATTTAGAAACATTGTTTGTAAAGCAATCGTCACATTCAGTAATGTGTGACAAGGGTAACTTGCAAGAGAGACACGTGAAGCACGTGCAGCATATGGGTTGTTATGGCGACATGCGCTAGAGACGAGCCTTCACGCTTCGGAAGCGCTTGCTGTTTGTGTAGTACGTATTACGCAAAAAAGGGGATTCTGTTTATATACGTCAGATACCCTTAGCGCGCGTTAGTCGAAGTGATACTTCTCTTTGAAACCAAATTTCAATGCATTGTCGTGATATGAAACTTATTTAACATATGCCATGTTGTAGATAAAAGATGTCTCTGGCGAATGACGTTATAAGTATATTTTCCAAAAAAATTAAATACTAACATCCGTGATGGCTCTGTAAGTACTATGTCAACTGTGATAGACTTCTCTGATTTGGATAAACACTCCTAAATACATGTTAACATTTTATCAAGTGCGGTATCATAAAATTGCTTCCGATATTTAGAACAAAAGGGAAACATGGACCTCTAAAAGTGTATTCTTCGTATTATGCTGACCCCCATCACAGGATCATAGATTCGGCTCAACTTCACACAGCAGGAGACATCATGTGCAGTGAAAATGAAAACATTACTGAAACCTTTCATAACAGCATTGCTCCACTGAAACAATAGTTTCATACAGAAGTTGGCGTGAGTTACTGGGTGTACATAGTTCCTTACATCAATCTCATTGAAATCAGACCGAACGTAACCCTCGTACCTCCTAACTCTCTTTCAGGTAAAAGTTCCGTTTTTCGAAGCAGTTTAATACTAGCATATTTCAGGCACACATCAAAGGCGCCGACAACCTTTTACTCTGCAATACAGAACTGTCATATTTATTTATGTCGTGAAACAACGGTCCATGACGTCATGACGTCCTGACCTGATAAAACAGTTCCAATTCTTCGCAAAGCCTATTTTTGTAAAATATTGTTATTTATACAAATTAAAAGTACAAGCTAGAAAAGGAATAAATTATCCTCACTTTAAAGTACAGTTTGCCTTTCGACCTCCTTTAACTATACCTTATTATAAAATACATGAGTGTTTAGGTAACAGACATTATTATTTCCTAATATGATCTTATTCACATGAAAGGTGTACTGTTTCAAGCCCCTGTTTACCAGAGAAAATTACCAAAATGAATAGAAGTGAGGATAATATTTCCAATATCTAAACCAAACAGTTTGTAAACTATTTAAGGGAATTTGTAAGTTTGTAATTTCAAAATATAATGAATGTTATCTTATTGCTGTGACCAAGTTATTTGTTCCTGCATTTATCACATATCACCAATATTTTGAAATAGCTTTACCATATAACAAGATTGTTCCTGTATTTCTGTAAAATCGTCCATCTAGCATGATCTTTGGTCGACTTGAGACCAGGTCTAGGTTATGATTGTTGGCCTAAAAGATTCCGATAAACAGATTGTAGTGTCTGGTTATATTGTTTACTCAGCTGTAGGATATGCCAGGGACTGTAATATACACAGTATACGAGTCATTTTCTGCCTTAAGTGTTTCAGTAGATAGGTGTTGACTGATAGAGGAAGGTTTCTTTCTGTTGGTCGTGTTGTAAAAGTACATATGTGTAATAGACCTTTGGAATCAGTTATTAGCTGCTATGGGGTAATTGTTGTGATCCAAACTGAAATAAAAAATATTGTCGGGGACATTGGTAAAGTATTGACACAGGGACAATGATATATATGATATATTCATGAACCTGATTCATTTCATGAAACTATATATTTGAAAGAAATTGATTTAACGCCTGTGATTTACTCTCTTACTCTCTTTATAATATCATGTTTTACGAAAAGTGCACTTACACCAAATACACGATTACTACCGAACCCTGAACATGTCATTCTTAACTATACTATAGCATCCTTTATCCTTGTCAGACACCCATTGATAAAGTAGTTAAATTGATTTACAACTTGAGCTTATCTTTCTCTGATATGATATTAATGAGGGTACTTATACCGCGCTATACTCCATGCCACTAAGGGACATGCTCAAAGCGCAACATTAGGCTACCTGAATGGGAGTCTCTTCACCTATATCCAAGGGCATAGGGAGATGCTCTCTGAGATCACAAGACCAGCATCTGATAACTTTCCCATCACACAATCTCTAAAGTAGCATGAGATCGTTTGATAACGAAGCATGCATACTGTGCAATCATCACCACATAAATTCAAACCTTTAACGCCTCTTGACAAAACCCACCGGTTAAATTTTCCTGAGTGTAAACTTCAATCAACCTTTTTCTTTTGGTTATATTTATCTGTGTAGCTGATTGAGCATGCATTCGATACATTGCATAATTCAAATATTAATATCATTGTTATTATTACTACATTACATTACAATATTACTAAGACAAAATTGTACCCATAATTGGATGTAGCACTGGGATAAAAAAGCAAAACAAACTAAACTTAACTCTTAATTGTTAATCTGTCCTCTCACCTTGTATATTGTAGTTAATACCAACATTCCTTACATTCACATATAAATGCATTTGTCCACTGTAAATATGATTCAGAATACCACTCTGTGTGTGTGTGTGTGTGTGTGCAACATCAAACTGTACACCAATATAAAGGCCCTTCAAAGACATACATACCATGATACACTACAATGTTAACAGATCCAGTGTTAACACCAACTGAGTAAACTGTACAAACTATATATAAGTATATTGGACAAGTGAGACTCTCTTGACTTCAGCGAGAAATGTGTAGTCTTCATAGATATCAATAAATACATTGTTTCATTTACACTCATTGTCGTCTGGAACGGAAATAACTTTATGATGAATTCCATCACGCACATTCAAAGGCAGAGATGATTTGAATATAATACTCCTATCCTCCTTGAAGGATCATTTTGCCCTTTACACTCAAATGTGTGGTTAATGTGTTTTTACAACTTTTTCGTAAGTGCCACCCTGTTACGAAAGAGGTGAAGCTGTTATTAGGTATTTAAAGTGAAATTAAATTAAATGAAGTGACAAATCTGTGACTGATAAATTGACAAATTAAATAATGTCGATGCATCATGTAAAATAATTATTCCCTTCATACCTCAAGCAGATGCTATATTGCCTTTCCTTTTTCAGCTATATTATGTTCAGACATAAACATGGATCTTCCATGAGTAGATTCAGTCTGTAATGCTCCTCAAATATTAAACTGAACATCAAGCGTCATGGAGCCCAACAAAAAATATGAACTTTTAGTTAACATTTTCATTCAATCATTGTTCTCAAGGTCTTACATTCATACAAATATTATGTAAAATATCGTTCTGCCAAAAAATATTTTCAAAAGAAAAGAAAGACTTATTCATATAATTGTTATTGTCTGTCATTTTATGAAGAACCAATCATCAACGCAAAGTTGGTTCCATAGTAAAGGTGATAAAACTAGAAACTCCTGGTCTAACTACATACACTTAAAAGTTAACCAAGACACTAGTTTCAAATAAATCAACCAAAATGATCAATGCCACCACGCAACGTGTGGGCAGAAAGACAGATAAATTCATTGTTAAAATTTAGCTTCAGAGGAGATACGTAACATTCGAGAAATAAATCGTTTAAATGTTGATCTATGTCGCCTGGAGGAGAAATCAGGCCATCAATATTCAAACTAATACAATGAATCCTCATCTGTAGAGTAGGCTGGAAAACATTCTCTGATTAACTGTCAGTTAGATATTGTCTTCGTAACATGTCTTTAAACATTATTTTGAAGTTGTTGTTTAATGAGGTTTGATATTGTCCATACCACCTACCACCTAAATAATATATGTGACGTCAGGCTCAGGCTCATTGTTTAACAATAATGGACAGCTGAACAACACATTAAACTTTAAGAAATGTATTTCCTTTTTTTAACTAAATGTGCTTAAATAAACTACATTTTGAGTATAATTTAAATCCATTAATGTCTTTGTAACTCTCCATTCCTTAAACTAAATGTAGTCGAGCCTTTGCTCCCTTATTTTTAAGTATTGTAGTGTTACTTGGTTACGTCTTTAAATTACATATTTATAGTGGTTAAACCGTGTTCATGCTTGAAAATGGTATAAGAAATTGTAAATCAATATCTGCGCCACTAACTTATAAAAGGCATCTCAAAGTCAAGTCAACATTTTCATTTCTGGAAGACAAGATGGAAACAAAGGCAGTTGAAGGATATTTTAAAAGGTAATGATTCGGGATGTATTGTTGTCTTAAGTCATTATAATTTGGACATACAAAAGCAAAGTGAATTTCATCCTCTATAGTGGACTTACATAATGGACATATCCTCAAACTTCTCTCTATGGAATATCGTCTACCTGTATTTACAGATAGATCTAAAAAGCCCAATCGAAAATTAATTTCATCTAAGTGTACAAGCATGTTATAAGCTAGTTTTGGTAATCTTTGCTCATGCATTCCTAGGATCATTAACCAAAACTTTAAACATTTTATTTCTGAATTTATATATACTGGATATCTACCACATTCTCCATAAACCATGCAACTTGGTGTTGCTTGTGCCACATTTAAAAATCTGTTACACGCTAGGAGATGTAATTTCTCTATACATTCGTGACGTTGAAATCCCCAAATGTCAGACCCATAAAGCATTATTGGTTGGATTTGGGAATCAAATAATTTGAAAAATATTTTGGGAGTTACAATGCCAAAGTTCTGAGAAACGGACAAAACGTTAATAAGAGCCTTCTTGGCACGTGACGTCAGATCTAAACACTCTTTTTAAGATTCATGGTATAGGAAAACATTAATCCGAGATAAGTATAATTATTTACAATAGATAATTATTTGCCATTCAAAAACCACTTCTCTTTATTGGCGACGGGACCTCCTCTTCTAAAGATAACTATGTTTGTTTTTTCAAAATTAACATATAATTTCCATTCGTTTGTATACCGTTCCAAAATATTAAGCTGGTTTTGTAGGCCGACGATAGTATCTGAGACTAAAATAACATCATCGGCAAATAGAAGGATAAAAATTTCAATCATATAGCTGAAAAGATTTGCACACCATGTGTTCCTGACTTAGAAATATCATAATACAGTTCGCTTATGAAGAAGGAAAACAATATTAGGCTTAAAATACACCCTTGCCGAACACCAATGGGACAGTCAAAATAATCTGTGACATCATTACTGAAACGAACACATGATTTGATGTTAGAGTACATAGATCTTAAAATACAATACATTCTCCCTTGTAAACTAGTCTTTCGTAAACATTGCCATAATTTAAAACGATCCACAGAATCAAACGCTTTCTTAAAATCAACAAATGCTTCATAAACTTTATGTTTCTACGAGATAAACACTTTTGTATTATTGCATAAAGAGTAAAGATGTGATCAGCTGTTGAGTACTCTTTTCTAAAACCAGCTTGGCATTCAGGAATTAACCTTCTTAAGTTTGACCAGTTTGAGATTCTGTTGTTTAAAATCGTTGTGAATATTTTTCCCAATAACACTCATCAAAGACATAACTCTATAATTGCCTGGATTGTTTTGAGCCCCCTTTTTATGTATCGGGACAATAATTGAACGCGACCAACTTTCTGGAAACGAACCACTTTCAAATACAGTATCAAAACACTTCAGAAGGAAGGGCATTACTTCGACCTGAGAACATTTGATCATTTCGATAATAATATCGTCCGGACCAGCTGACTTTCCGTTCTTTAAGTGGTTTATAGCATTCCTTATCTCATCAAAAGATATTTGTGCTTCCAAAATCATTTCATCAACAATATCATACTCATTTGTAGAAGTAATACCATCGTCACAGTCGTAACTTTCAGTTTAAAATATATCATCATTAGAAAATACGGTCTTGAAATGTGTCATCATTTCACATTTTGAAATATTACTTTGAGGGCTTGGTCTCTGTCTAAAGTAACGAATTTGTTTCCCGAATTTAGAAGGATTGTGGAAAGAATCGCTGAATCTTTTCAGTCTTTGATTATGCTGGTTAGATTTGAATTTTCTACAGGAAGCTTTGTATTTATTTCTCATTTTACAAAAATAACTTCTGTTCCTCTCCGAAGTGCTTTGCGAACATCTCACTGTTTACTTCGCACTGTGCTACACGTCTTCATTGTTACATATAATGGTCCTATGTGCAATTTGTATGTTTGCAAACAAGATATTATTTCAAAATAAAATGTGTGACGACTGTGCCATGATGATTGATGAAGTAGTGTGTTATATACATCAGATAGTTATATTTTTATATATGCCACATGAAAATAAAAATGCACTGCTTACAGAAATTCATATTCTTACTGCATAGACTAAGATAGAATGGATAGTAGTGACATCTACATCTGGGAGAATATAAGGCTGAGAGGATCTGTTGTCTAATTAATACTATCCTAACAGGATTAAAAAACTTAATGTGTCCGAATACCAATACTTGCCCTACCACTTTGACGGAAACAAAGGAATGATATACACAAGTGTTTTAACTATGAAACCGTACATTTTCATCATTAAATCATAGTTACAATATACATACATCATTATAATAATAAATGGATATTTATAATGCGCAATGGTTCATCCAAAGCATGCTCAAAGCGCAAACATATACAAATAAATTAAATAGTCTGGAGATTTTTAAGGGTCCTGTGAGTTTTAGAACGTTCTGAAGAGTTGGGTTTTAAGACTTGCCTTGAAGGCTTGTAGAGATAATAGAGTGTTCCAAAGGCATGGTGCTGCATATTTGAATAATCTCTGTCCAAACTGTTAAAGTTGAATATTGGGAACTGCAAGAAGATGTTGATTCTGGGAGTGGAGATGTTTAATGTTAAATTTCAAAAGAAAGAAACACAAACGATTAAAAATCAATCATGCCTTTTATTTGACAAATTCTAGCAGGAATGAATTGAATTGTGTCCATCTTTCCTTATGGGTAATATTGCAAATATACCTACTTTTCTCTAAACTATCCTGTCTCACCACTGTCTCACAATTTCTAGTTCAATCTAAGTGAATACTGTGAAATACTTTGAAAGAGAACTGAAAACTGTGTTCTTGACAATCATTATAATGCTTTTCGGACATATTGCTTAACTGTGTGGAGTATTACGCAATATCTTATTAATGAAAACACTATTTTTCCGAAACCTCCCTTGCCAATCGTTGGTAACTTCAATGGTTGGTGACATTCAGTGAGTGAGTGAGTTATTGTTAAACGCCACTTCGGCAGTATTGCAGCCATTAGCGGCGAGATATTTAATTTATTTGCCTAATTTAAAAAGGAAAATTGCAAGAGAAAAACACAACACGGCACGAAGGCCGCAAAAACATCAGCATATTATCACAGGTTGAATAAAAGCTGATAATGAAAAGTTAAAATTAACAATTTATCCATGAGGTGTATAGCCTTTAGAAAATCGAAAACACGATGCTCACCGAAATGAGTAAAAACTCGACTGATTGAAATAGAAGGATACAAAGTTTCCCTGATATGTGCAGTGTCCCAACACTCACATAAAATGTGTTTGATTGTGAGAGGACACTGACAGGGTATACATACCGGAGGATCTCCCCCCTTTAAAAGATATGAGTGTGTAAGATGAGAGTGTCCAATACGACATCGTCGTAGGACACAAGCTTCCTGCCGGGTAAAAGAAGATTTGTAACCTAAATGAGGTTGAATAGTGTGAAGTTTGTTATGCTGTTGTTGGTCCCATTTGGACTTCCAACGTTGTTTAATGTACGATTTAATAGCAGGTTTTGAATCCAATGGTCACTAAGAATTAACATTAATTCGAATCACTATAAGGTTAGACTGTTTCCTAGTGTTTGTTCATTGTTTCAGTACACAACAATATCTTAGTACCTGCACAAATTGAAGTTACTTTGTTTTACTTTCAGGTATTTAACATTTAACACAGCATTGTTTAAATAACTTTTGTAATCTCCATTAATTGTTTGGCTTCCAGACAGAAGTGTGGACTGCGTTCGTAAACTTGCATCCAAGTACAATGTGACCTTTGTTAAAAAAGTTATCTTCCAGATCCTGCTTGTGTCAGTCGTAAATCAGATGGTCCAGAATTCCTTTACTGGTCATTCAACTTACTGAACTTCAGTGTTAATCAGCATCAAGTAAAGAACATAGTTAATTCATTAGTTCAGTTTAGGGTAAAACCGATTTATTTTGAATATTTCCCTCCTTTTTACACGATACTTCAGTTGGGATGACAAGTAATGACAAAAATATAAGTATAAAATATCATCAGAAAAGCAATGCATTGATGTATATGTTACATCAACTTGATCTCAGTGTTATCAGAAAGGGTAACAATTGTGTAGCATTGATCTGTTAATGTTATTTGATCACCATCATTTATTCTTGAGAATGACTGGGAAGAAGTGCTTGAGTAAGTAAATGTGACATTACGGAATGTTCACCTGGGGCTATCTTAATAGATTCAGTTAAACATAGCTCTTCTCTGTTATTCCAGTACTCGAGGTGAATTGAATCAAGCCAAACTGAGGGTGGTCTTGATTTATCTGACAGAGATGGTTCGTGCACGGGAGGTTAATAACTAGCGTCATCGTGAGCAGTGCCTCTTTCAACTCCTCAAAGTGTATATTTTTAATGTGTAGCTTAACCATGACTATCATATTTAATTTTGAATAGTTTACATAATAGAAGCTCTCATATAATCAGGTAAAAAGTGATAAATACAATCCAAAACAGATGAACCTCATCATCAAATCTATTCATATTTCGGAATGCTCTAAATTTTATCTTTTTTTAGTTGTATTTTGTATTCGTAATTTCACTATTGCTAAGAATTGCACAGGAATAAATATTTTGTTTGGCTGATTGACTTCTTACTGTTATCTTTATTTTCTTAATAACAGGAAAATACAAGGATTCACCAACGACGAACACTTTCCATGATAGCTTATTAACCGTTTTCTGATTTTTTAGACATTTTGATTTTGTAGACGTTCATACGACAAATGTATTTTACTCGATTGTTTTTTCTCATAAACCACTTTAATGATGAACGTACAAGAATAAAATTAATTTATAAACTTATATACAAATAAAACTTCATGATATTTTTTTTTTTTAATTTCTTCTCTTTTTTTTTTTATCTTTTTGATATTTGTACAGCATTTTCATATATAGATGAAGTAAACACAGCAAGTCAAATATTAATATCTAATTGAATAGGTTGTGGCATGATGACCAAAATGTGACAAAATAGTCATATTTGTATTGTGTATATGCATTTGATTTATATAGTTGATAATTGTAGTGTAATTCTGGTTTCAAACCCGCTAGAGTAGGTAGTCTGTTTGCCAATTTTTTCGAATAAATGTATTCTTTTGAAAAATTACTTGCTAAAAAGTGTTTTATAATAGAAAATATAAGGATCTTCATTTGCGATGCTTTGGAAATGAATAATTGACATATTATGTATACGTGACTAGTCTTAAGAGGTTCACTCTGGTTACTCATTAAACATATCATAATGGCAACATGTAGACAATCATTCAAACCATTCGATTTTATTTGTTCGAATAGGAGACAATAACTTCATAACAACCATACCATAATGTCATGAGTTTGACGTAGTCTTTTTACTGAAACCCAAGTCAATACAGCTTTTGGTAAGGTTTGAGTGGTGTGAATCTGATTTCCTGTCACTGTTATGTGACAGGCTCACGATCTACGATATACGTGCTATTGTTAGACTGTTAGACTGTCAAAGAGTTTAGAACAACAATATCTGCTACATATTGTCAGTATTCAAGGTTCGGACAGATTATTGTATCATTTACAAAGTAATATTTCATTTATTATATTGTATATTATAATGTATAATATATGAATAAACTGTTCTTAAAAGAGTAATAACCATTTTACTTTTTTACAGACAGACAAATAATCAGGGTCACTTCAACCTACAACTGCATCATCAATGTGATGCAGATTCATTATGGCTACAATATGCCAAGGGACGAACGGAAATTCATTCCCCACGGGATCACGCACTTAGCCAATTTCATTTTACTAATGTTGAAAAAGAATTAAATCTTCAATCACTAAAATCGAAATAGAGTTTTTCCCCTAATGAATGTACGTGGAACTTGTGGGAAACACAGGAGGATAAACCTCTTGATGTGTAATCTGGCACATCTCGTTTGAAAGTGATCCTCATCATAATAAGAATATGACGCAGATATTTCAAACCAATGAAGCTCATTTCTGTTATGCGTACTATTTAAACACTAATCAAGACATCAAAATCAACTTGTGAGAGTCACTTACTTAAAATGATCCATCTTGATAGTTTGTTTTCTGACCTAATCAATCTATTTCAGTTTGTTATTCAATTTTAGTTGCTGAAGCAAACATATAAATGTGATATTATCTCCATGATCCATGATTTAACTAAATACTCTAGAGAGTCACATAGTAACACAGATCATTTTTGCATCACAAGAAGACGGGCAATTCAAATAAAATATAGACAGAAATATACCACAATCACAAGAAACAGGTCATACCTTGTGGACAGAAAGATCGATAACGTCAAGGAACAATGTGTAGCATTTAGACAGATACGTTACTTTTGGGGAATGGATAGTTAAGTGTAGATGTATGTCGTCTGTAGGAGAAATTAGACTTATACTCTATATCTGATTTATATAGTAAGATAGAAAACACCACTCTTTGATGATTGGACTATCTCGTCTTATTTATGGAGGAAGGGCAAAGACTTTCATGAAATATACCCTAAACATACTCTGGTTCGCTAGTTCCAGCCGATGTTCGCAGGTTTCACCGCAATGCATAGCAACATGGCGTTGCGGACTTTCTACCTGCCATAAAACTAGCAACCGCGATATACAATGTAAGTGAAATACTCTTGAAAGTGGCGTTAAACCCCAACTCGGCTCACCTCACCTCACATAAACATACTCATGATATGAACTGTTGTATGTTGTTTAATTAGGTATTTCCCATAGACAGTAGTTTGATCTCTTTATGGATATACAATGTTTTTATTACAGAATACAGATTGAAAAGCAATGAAATGTATGTACCTTATTTCAAAGCATCTTTGCATCCCACATATTATTTGCTGGCAGAAATATTGCAGTCATACATAGCCTATGATAAACTGAAGAGTTAATGAGCTGAGACATCTTCTGCTAGGAGGCAGTGGGGAGATGTTGTCTGATACAAAGAATATAAAAAATATCAAGAATAATAAACTTGGTGAATGGATAAGTCTCTTCTCGTCTTGGTGGAACAATATGCACAAGTGCTACTTAGTATATTACTGCTGATTTAATAATAACAACATCAGACTATTTATATTTAGTGCACACTGTCCTTATTTGAGAATTTAAAATATATGATTAAACATATACATGTAAGTTAAACGTTCCAGTCCACTTAAATACTGAACATTATGAGAAAATGAAAACAAAAAAAAATTCGTTTTACAAACCCTTTATAGAAGAAGAAATAATTGTTTGCAGAAAAACAAAACTCTCTCACAATCTTACGATCATTGTCAAATGGAGGAACACATTGCAATACCTGTCTATATGTTTTACATATTAAACATGTATCAATGACAGAGAAATCTTAAATATTGTGATCTAAATTCTGAGCAACTTAAAATATGCAATGGATATTTTTCCTGTCATACAATCTGCTACTGCAACCTCTCTTTGGTTACCAGAAGCAGTGGGGTGGGGAGTTCAATAATTATGATACTTCTGTTTTATTTCATACGAGATATTAAGATTAAATACACAAAACCTTGAGGCATCATTACTGTAGTTACACAACTGTTTAAAATGTGTAACATTATTTATGAACTCCAGTATCACTGGTATACTTCTATTTAGAGAAACGTATCTACAGTTTCACTCTTTACACACATCGTAGTTTGCTACCTTGAAAAAAACAATTTGCCATGTATTGTAGAGGGCAACGAGATGTAACGTTTTACTGATGTTGTTGTTAAAACAAAACCCAGGAAACTAAGTGGCGTGTGATTGTCTTCAAATGTCGGTGCAGCCTGACCTTGGAAACAGAGAGAGAGGAGTGATTTTCATGTCATATTCATTTGGCTCTCCATAATAAAGGATTTTCCATTTGACAGCAGTAGTAGAGATGCTCTTAATTCGCATAATATTGCATTTATTTCAGAATATATTAACATTTCTCATCACATTTAATCTTAAGAAGATTGGTACTGTATCTGCATCTGTATCGCTAGAGTGAAAATACAGCACATAATATATAGAGAATCTCACCCAAGTGTCTTCTGATATAAAATATATCAAAACGAGTTGATAAAAGTTACAAATAACTGAGGCTTGCCGAGGATATTTTTACTTTAATCATTAGTTTGATATGTTTGATATCAGAAGACACGAGGGTGAGAATTTATTTATCATTCAAAATCATTCTTCAACAATTATTAGCAAACGAATAAACACAAAACTGCCATTGAAAATCTTCAGCAGTGCTCTGAGTGAGGTCATAGTATTGTGACTTCATCAGCATTATGGTGTCATAGTATTGTTACATCATCAACTATGTGACGTCATAGTATTGTTAGCAGTGTTCTCACTTCTCAGTGATGTCAAAGCCTTGTGATGTCATTAACTGATGATGTAATAGGATTATGACGATTTGATTGTAGCAATATCCACAATGAAGATATCGCTTGTAGATATCGCTTCATCTCCCACAAGCGATATCTACTGTGGGAACCAGTTTTGGATGATAAAATGGTGACATGTATCCCTACCCTTTGAAAAAATTAATAACGCTTCCATAATTCTTTGGCAATTTTATTGAATTCATTACAAATGTAGGTGCAATGGAGTGTATAAACTATAAACGATATATACATGTTAAAACAAAAGGTATGATATTGTCATACATTAAATCATTTACTAATTTAGTCCCTTTCATGAAACTAAACGAAGGTGAAGGTCACTGTGTTGGTGATATATGTTGTGAACTGCCTCGAAATAATCCTTAATTAAACAGTTTATGAACACAATGTGAGGGACTCTTTTAAAAAATGTCGACAATAGATCCAAGATATCCTGTTGGTGAGGAATGTTTTAATTCCTAATTAATTTAACATTTTAAAGTAACCATTAACCAATTAAATGTGACATTACAACGATTGGAAAACTGCGTTGCTTGGCTCTTTCAGCTTAGTGAATACTTACATCTTCTCTCTAACCGTTTGCAAGTTGGGGTATATTGTTGCACTAATAATGTGTGTTCATATCTCAGAATACTACTAGAAAGGGTTAGTTTGATGCCATCGTGGTATTTTAGGTTCTTCTGTAGTTCATTTTGTAGTAGGCAATTGAAGCTACCTACTGCATGATGTTGGTCAATGGTATGTATGATTTGGAACAAATCAACAATGATGTTAACCTTGTCAAAATCTAAATGAACTGTATACAATAATTAAATATTATCAGATTATTTTTTTTCAAAAACACACAATGTGAACTTGCGCCGACGATATTAAATGATAGGGAAACAATTTTAGGATTTGCATGAGATTTTGAATTTTGCAAATGTTTTTCGTCTTTTTTACCTTTGACTTGTTTTGCATACTATCAGAATTAAATACCAAGTTTATCAGATTACTATATTGCATCGATAACACCCTCTACCATATGATACATTTGAAGACTGCCACAGTCTTGTCTGCCAACAAAAACGATTAAGCACTACCGAGATAACCAACATTATGTTGTCATTAATGTTAATGAAACTTGCGTATTATTGTGATTTTAATGTATTAAAAGTACTTCAGTTGGTCTTTTAATGAGCAAAAAAGAGTCAAACTTGTTATACCCATATCTCTCTACAAGAAGTTAAACATATTTTATCATTTGTTTTAAAGAAGAACATTCCATCACGGAACTTGTGTAATCAATGAATCAAGAATCAAATATGGCACAGAAAAAGAAACGATTTTAATTATTGTTTATGCATGTATTAATTAACACAATGGAGTTCAAAGCTTACTATTTAAAATACAGTGAACAGTATTTGAAGTTTTCTTTCTCTTGGTATCTTACGAACAATATCTTATTACAATATCTATTTTAGACACCCCTTCCAACTGTAACTCGGTAAAACCAAGGATGACTGCCAATAAAGATCCTCCAGTACTTGTGACGGTGGAATCTTCACCAGATAAGAAGATTGATAATTTATGAATTAAGAACGTCCAACCAAAGCCAGGCATTCACTTTATCGCATCGACTTGTGTTACAAGTAGTATTCATCCAGCGACTGAGAATGATGTTGTGCTTCACAACCTATTGTGTTTATTGACTTGCTCCGGTTATGAGACCAATTAATCTTGCCCTTTCCTCTTCATCATTCAGTATTATCAATCATTTTGGTAAGTATTATTTCATTAAAAAAAACCTGAAGAATGTAATATGCAAACATCGCCGTTGCATTATTAGTTCAGGCAATGTCAAAAGTTCACCGTCTCTCAATCGAATTACTAGAGGGTGTGGACACAGATAGTTATGGCACCCTTTTAAGAACCACGTGGGTAATTATCTAACTTACAGTCTCTATTATTTAGCACACATGAGCTACATGTATTTAATCGTGCAACATAACCACCCACAGTGTTGTTATTACTTAGCCCATATGATCTTCATGTATTTCAGCACAACAAATTATCCTTCAACAGTGTTGGTGAATGCTTTAATGATAAATCCATATAAACTATGCAGAATATGCTGTAAAATATGAACATCAACCACCGAAGGCACACAGTCCGTTTAAATGGGTATATAGTAGATAGATGATACTAAATGGCTTTCACTGTAACACAAATTTTACAAATTAATAATCTAGTGTCAAACCAGCGATAGTGTTATAATCATTCTTGATTTTAATAAAGGAAAGTTCATCCCATGGATACCATAATCAGGTCGGATGCACATAGTCCAACTCTGTGTTTCTCATACTCAAGGAGAAATTAACATACTATAATGTATTTTTATATAGGATTAAATAATAAGCAAATTTAAGTGCGCATTTCGACATTGGGTTTTCGATTATATTTTCCATCACAAAATGGAATAAATATATAATGGTTAAATGCATACGTGTTTTCTATGGTATCATCTTATAAAATAACAAACCTCCATTTAGGTTCTACGCAATTGTAGACTGCTTAAGCCACGGGTACACTAATGTATTGTGTCAATGTAAACTGCAGGTAGAAGGAAATCAAGTTGACTGAGACACTACAGCACGTTATTGGATAATAGCGTTCTCCTTCTGCACAGTGACAGCTGTTCTCTTTCTCTCAACCACTTACACCCTTTCCTGACAGGAGATCTTTGCCATCTTTGCTCTTTAAACAGGAATAGAAATATTCACCTCAATCAGCTCGCTGTTGTATATAAGCCTTTATGATTCATTTCTCAAAATCTTCTTCCTCCATATAGTCTTTTTATGGACACACTCAGTAAAAAAAGTATCATATTTTCAATATGTCTTTATTGCAACAATATAATATTATTGGAAACTGAGATCAACCCCGTTACTAGCATGCTAAATTCGGAGAACTGATTTTAATGTTTCTTTAATAAATTATTTCTAATATTCTACAAGCAACAATGTTTAAAATGTCAATCCTATGTCTGTCTATGCAGCTGCTACTATAATGGAAGTACAGGGATAATTGGAATGAGGCTGTCAGACATGGTTTTATGGGTCTAAATAACACGTAAAACCAAGTCAAGCACCACTGAAGGGTTACAGTATGTAATTGTCTCTCGTCTTCTACTTATCAACATAATTATACAGTATTTCTCTCCACTTATAAAGAAGATTTGTCCATAAAATGTAAGCATGTCCTTAACAACTTCTGTCTGCTTTGATTGAAACCAGATGACCTTATATTTGAATTTGCTATAGATGTGTGACTCAGTTTGATGTCAAGGCAATAAAGTAAATAGTATTGTAGATATTAAAGATTGAATACCTTGCTTCTTGAATCTACAGACACAAACATATGTGTCATACTGCATGTTGGTGGAGAACCTGAGCAAGTTGGCGTGCATTTGATGCTAACATTAGATTAGGGTCGTTTATATGTATTAGAGTGCGAATGTAAAAGGTAACATTACGTACATTGAGATTTTTTACCATTAACGGCTCATCCAAAACTTGTCATTTTCAACTTACAATGAGTGACATCGTCCGATCATCAATCACAGCGACTGATTGGTGCAGTTGTGTAATGTTGGTACCAATCTATGCTGATCAATATCTGTTGACATTTAAGGTTCAAAAGGCAATGATAACATGATAACTCTATAGTTAAATATTAATATAGTGTTCATCAATGTATGTTCTCGTCTTATGAGTCTCTCTGTATAACCTGAATAGTGAGAATAGTTGCAGTTATTCAGATAATGTGTTGTTGAAAACTACTAACTTCCTTTGAAACTTGGTGCAATGTATGATTTGATTTTCTCATGTATCTGTCATTGATATGACACTAGTCATATACTCTTTCGAAGATACAAACAAGTACAAAAACATGTGCACCATGTCACTAAGACTTGGAAGTTGGAAAATGGGAGATGAAACCTGAGAATAATCAACTCAACTTGCCTCTATTCTGTTCAAGACTAACATCTGGAAAGTGGATCAGAGAGTTCTACTCCTCTGTCAGCCATATCTCGTTTTATGGACTCAAACGACGATGATGATGATTTCCTTTGTTATCTCAAATGTTAGATGCTGACTTCATGATGGTGATTTCTTTACAGAGCAGGTTATTTCTGGTTTCTATTCATGATTTCAAACTCGATTAGACTCCCTAGCGTTGCCAACGTGAAGGAAAAAAGGATATTTATCCCTTCAGGGGCGGAGGGTCAATCCAGAGTGAAGATTACATGATACACCATTATTGTTTTAATGTATGTTTTTGTAAATTATGCTAAATTGTTTTAAATGTAAATGTTTACTGCACAAAAAGGATAATCTACAATGAAAACATCCTTGACTGCATTGATCTTCAGTTCAAAACATCTTGGGCCGCTGATGAAGGTGAGGAATGTTGCTGACAATCGACAGCTCTTTATAGAATACAATCTCAACTCAAAGGGGCGTCGACATAAATATTGTGCTGAGATTCACGACCTCAGTAAGCTGTCAGCATCTGACACCTGGTAACACTCAAAATGTGCTATTTATATCATCAGAATGGGAATTTGTTAGTCATATATGTGTTATGGAAACAGAACAAAAATATACGCCATCAACAAAATTGTTCCTTCTTATTAGACTAAGAATTAGTCCATTGTTGTCAGGGTCATTCTAGGGACACGTCCCCAGGCCATGTTTGTAGTAGATCCTTCTTAGATATATAAATTTGTTAGTCATATATGTGCTATTTGAACAGAACAAAGATAAACGATATCAACACAATTCTTCCTACTTATCGACTAAGAATTATTCCATTGTGGTCAAGGTCATTCTAAAGACTTGTCCCAAGGCCATGTTTGTAGTAGATTCTTCTTAGATATATAAATACCTTACTATAGGATATAAACAGGTATTTTGGAAAACATTTTGAGTCAGTTCATACATGTATGTTCCATAATGGTGAGGATATACCCCACGGGTGCACATATCGCTTAAGCCTAGCAACCATTGTTTTCAGCGCGAGTTGTTGTAATTCTATCTGTGAACGAGAAGTCATCATAGAAAGTGCTGATATCTTGTTTAATTGGGAGTGTTGCTTTTAATCGTATTATGTTGTATAAGAGATCAATATGTGGTAATTTAATATCATGTTTCTCCAGTAGCGTTTAGGACGTGTGCTCAGTGACTGTTTTGAGTCTTGCATTGCATCATACTATGTACTTTCCAAATGGTGTCAATGTATTTCATTTCTTACAGTTTCTCAGCTCATGGCAGTTAATACCTCAGATTAATCTATTAAAATAGATTATAGGCATCTCAACTATGTAATCTAAACTAATTGCAACGGGAATTGGCTGCTAGAGTAAACGTGAGATTGTCTCTGTCTTCACCTGCATTATCATCATCTTGGAAATATTTATGAACGTTTATATTTAGGCATGCATAAGAGGTATCTACATTATCGTGCACTGCTGTTTGTGAGAAACAACTCTCATGATATAAACATAAGGCAACCGTAAGGGACTTGCATAACTGTTTATTCACATTTGACTTTGACACTTATCAGGTTAACTGAGATATATCGGAGCGATACTTTTTTACATTGTCTTTTTTTTATTTGAAAAGGGTTGTGTGGTCAACCCTATCTGAACTTGTGGAACAGCAACACATAGAGAAAGATATCTTCACATGATATAAGTGTAAACATAAAGTAGACATTTCCATTACCACTCCCTGACTGAAACTACAGTACATTGTGCTGTGTAACCTTTGTGCCAGCATCAATGCCCACCTGTCTTTATATGTGTCTGACCTTAAGTGGAACAAAGCCATTCTGGTCTTTGATTACTCTCTGTCTAACATTACATTAAGCGAATGTCCTCACCTTATATTACAAATGAGAATATTTGTATTGCATGTGATACCATGTGAATATAATTAACAATTAAGTGGACACTCTTGAGCTAACTCCACATATCTGATTTAAGCCATTTATCTCCATCTACTTGTCACTACCATGTATTCTAAATTATAGCTCTGGTGACCCTGTGGCCGCAAATTTGGGTCACAAGTGTCAGGATCTTCAAACTTGGATAATAAATCAGTAAAGCCATGGCTCTATTTTGTAGATACTTCATTTTCTTATATCAGAAAAACAACATCAAACACTTTCATTATGTGCACACAATAAACAAAGTATATTTTGTATCAGTTGCTGATAAAGACATCAGCAACACTTTTGTCACTATACATATAACATCGGCTTCTTGAACAGAGTTATCATGATATATTAAGTTTATTTCATTAGTGATATTGTCGTAAATCTCAAATCTTTATTAACATAATATGTACACTATAATATGTGTATCAATATATAACATTGTAAACGTTTAATTACATCAGAAAAAGCAGCACATTAGGATTATATTCTTTTTCACTGATAGAAATCAATAGGCAAGAATTTTGCAGAAACTGAATTCAAGACCCAATGCAAAAATAGTAATGTTTGAACCAAGAATAAAAACACAGTTCTATACATTTTAAGGTCGTAATGACATTTGGCATGTAACAACAGGACTCCTCGTTTAGAATAATGCAGTCAGATCTTGAATTAGATAACACCTGTTTTTACAAGCCAGAATGGAACTTCCACATTGATTTATGTCACGTGTCAGTGATTTTGACATATTTTCTATAAATTCATGTAGAACGTTGCATTGAAGTAACAAAATTGATGTCGGAAACTATTTGTGTTCTCATGCTTCTTATGTTTTACTATTTAAGTTTTATTCGTTTTAGGGTTGAAATGTAGGAAAATAAATGTAAATAGATACTTGAAAAGTTTTCAGATCATCTTTGGATAATGTCAATGTACTACACATTCAATTTAAAACATTCACATATCAACATCAATTGTACTTTACTTATGTAAAACAAATTGTTTTAATGAAAAAAGGGTTATTTCTATAATAAAAGGAAAGCATTTACATAATATTGACATCTACAAAACCACAACAATTAACAAAACGTACTTTAGTCAATAAACATTGTCGCAAAAAAGGTAAGATTTCAAAACATGCTTGGAAGTCGGGAATCACGAATGTACGTGCACAAAAGCATACAAAAGGAACCGATGAGACACGTTCAGAACACAGGAGCCCAAAATAAGTAAAAAAAATGCCAATATCATCATATACAACGCATTTGTTGTTTGGTGCGTGTTCATGCGCAGACATTCATGGACACCCAAGGAGAACATACGCGAATCTAACACTAGCCGGAGAAACTACCATGTTGTGTGAAAGATGAATGGAGATTTGTCTTTGTTTCTGAAAACACTTTGATTTTTGACCTAATGTCACTTTGCCATATAACTGTACCGATTTGTTAGGATGTATTGCAATGCAATTAGCAAAGTTTTAAGAAGAAATATTGTTCTTGTCAAGTAAACAGTACTTTTTATCCTGAATGTTTAGTTGATGTTTTTTTGGAGACAATGCCAACTTTCTTTCGGACAGCAGTATGTTTATTAAACACAACTGTGATATTGTGATTATTGTCACATATCGTGTATGTTGTGATTCTTGTCACATATCGTGTATGTTGTGATTCTTGTCACATATCGTGTATGTTGTGCTACGAAAACATTGATGTAAGATGGAACAGTTCAACCCTGCAAATGTCCGCATGTTTAAATGGAACATTATTGTGAGCTCTTAGAACCTCCTTTTTAGAATTAATCACTTTCATCCATATTACCTTCGTCAACCATCAGTCAATCAGCCTAATTCAAAATTCAAAAGTGTACAAGAACTCTGTACATCGACACACTCATAGTTACCTATGCAATACCTACCTACGGAAACAATAAAGGCAGACAGCGACTCGTAAACTGTGTATATTACAACCCCTAACATACCCTACAGCTGAGTAATCTTTACAACCAGACACAACGGTATGACCTCTGTACTTCGGCCTTACGCCACCAGCTTTTATAGGTTCAAGCAAGTGCAGCTACATTGCATATAATGAGTGCTCCAACGAGTTTGTGGACCGCAACTATCCCGCTATTGGCTTTTGCATCAATGTGACCATAGCAAATTGTAGGATATGAAACATAGTATTAAACTGACACATCATCAAGCAAATGATACATAGCATATGAGCCAGGATAATAAATACAAAGATTGAATTAAGGTTTTACGCAAATTTGATGTAAATTGAGTTGTGACAATAGATGTTTGTACAGATGAGGTGTACATGTTGTTGACAGTATATGTATTGTCTTTGCATGTCTTTGAGAAAGTATATACTCTCTATTAGGTATAAACATGTACAATAGTGTATGTTGTAAAGGTTTCTGCGCGCAGAGTTCTGTTACAATGTAAGGCAATAGTAAAAAAGTACATGCTGTGACATTTTGTTTTAAGTGTGGCAAATGCCTTGAACGGAAACGTACATAAATGTCCTGTGGTACTATTTTCAGTTAATAATTATACCAATTTAATTTAATTGTTGACACTTTGGTATAGAGTGGTTTAATTATATATGCTGTGAATCCGTCTTGATGAGTAATTTAACACTAATAGACATCATCGTCAAGAAGAACGTTTATGTTTTTGCTCCTTTTTAGTTTTAGTTTACCCGTCAGAGAATAGAACAGCACTCACTATAGAAGAAGATATATACACACGCTGAGTGTGAAAACATAACCACGATAGTTGTATAAGCACTCCTAGACTGAAGCAAAAAAAACTGAGGCGTTTGACCTTTGTACCTGGGATGATTTCCCACCTTTGTGTCTGGCTCTCAGGTAACAAAACAGGTATGGTGACCTTGCTGATCATCAAGTGCTGTGTCTAAAGGGAGCGATGACTATCTGTGTTTCCCAGACGCTGCCATGTATGCCAACACTAAGGAGTGAATCGAGGTTGAAATAGGAATAGAAACCAGATGAAGAAATCACCATCAAGAAGTCAACATATATCATTTGAGATAACAAAGGAAATCATCATCGTCGTTTGTGTCTATAAACCAAGATATGGATGCCAGATGTCTTAAACAGTTGATTACAATAGCCTGAACCACTTTCCAGGTGTTTCCAAAAGCATGAAATTTTATTTTAAGGTTACAATAGATCATTTAAGAAAGATTCGCTCCAACTGGTTGCAGGAAACACATGCATCTTGAAACGTAATCGTTTTAAATCTCTTAACTAATTTTGGCACCTGTTACTTTTTTCAATGAATAATGTATCTCAGTTGTGAGGAAGTGCATGTGCAATATACGAGATATTAGCTACTTTTATGCACTCATTTCACCTTGGAACATATGTAAATGTGTAGCTTTCTGAAAGGGTAAGTGACAGACATGACAAGTGAGGGGAATCATCCGATAAAAGTTGTTAAAGAATTAATATATATTGAGAAGGCGTTTCCCTAGTAACCGATAAAGAATGTGATTTTAGTTGGCATTGGACATGCCAAATTGTTTCAACAATACAACATGTAATCTCGGATTAAATGTAACTCACCATTTATATACAATAACGATCTAAGATATAGGTGTTTGTTTAAAACACCATCAATGAAATAATTGTGTGATCACTAAACAAAGCTTCAAAGGTTAAGATTAACATGTTTAGATAACATATTTTATCATAAAAAATTGTCTTCTACAGTAGATGTCACTTATAAATGTGAGGTCAGGTGATATCTCACAGAAACACATTGATGTTCCATAGATGTAATAGAAAATAAGAAAATGTCATGTTTGGATAATAATTTCTTTGCAAGATGAATAAATCAGGTAAATTCTGCTTAAATCCTTTATTTACTTTTGATATATTAGTTGTAAAAATACATGTAGTGATGGTATAAATCTTAATGCCTGGAGCTGTTGATCCAACTGTGTGAGGATCAAACTAACCCTGTCATGTAAATCCCGGTAAAGGTATGTTTATTCAATGTCTATAATACTATATACAGTGTTTCTCTGATATCCATATGAGTCACAAAACTACTGTAACACCACATTTAAGAGCATATGGTTTCAATGGAAGCAGAAAGAAGAGTTGATGCTACATGATTACATACGCGGGAAGCAAACTGATGGTTGTAAGTGGAGCGAAAAGATGTATGTGAGAATTTGAAGTATGTGGTTGAGTAGAAGACAAGGGTCAATACATCCTGTAACTCTTTAATGGTACTTGACTTGGTGCTACATTTAATTAACCCAACAAATATATGCTTCTCTGTCCTATTCTCCTTACCACTGTAATTGTACTATGGCTCTAGCTGCAATTGGCATACATACATGTACATGCAGACATATGATCGAAAAAAAAACCCTCATTAAAACAGCCTAATCATATTTAAAAAAAATGCATAATCATGATTTATAACAAATCACAACAAAATATGTACATTCAATATATATTCAATATTGATGCATAGCTTCATCAACGTCTATGGTCCACATGTGTTAGATCCAGCACAGTTTAAGTGCACTCCTTCTTGCTTCACAGAGATGTTGATTGTTGTTATTGTTATGTCAGTGACGAAGCTGAAATCAGTTTCCAATTAAAATTGAGTCCATGTAATAAAGATTTTGGAAACTATCCTTGTTCTGAGTGTGTAATAAAAAAAATATACAGGAAGAAGCGCTTGAAAAATACATTGTAAAGGCTAATGTTCGAAAGCTAACTGATTTAGGAAAATATTTCCATTCTTGTTTAAAGAGCGAGTTATGGCAAAAAGCTCTTGTCAGAAGAAGTGGTGTAAGTGGTTAAGGGAAGTAAAACAACTGTTACTGTGTAGGAGGTGAACGGTATGTGCCAATTACATATTGTAGTTTGTCAGTCAACTTGGCTTCTTCCTACTTCCAGTCTACATTGACAAAATACTATCTCTTGTCTTTATACATTTTTATGAATGATAGCAAAGGGGAAGTTTTACATTTCATCATTATGTATCCTGGATGATTACCTTTTACCTATTGCCTATTACCTATTGCCTATTTTATACCTTACATAGCGAAACATGATATTATGATTCTTTACTTTATTAGTATACTCAGGACATTGAAGGAGATATGAACATGAGAGAAAACAAAATCTATTCATAGTCAACAATTGGTTTAAGTCAAGAACTAAATTTCGTCTTAATTACAATGACTGCAACACTATTGTATGCATAACCTTATTGAATGTAGCTTATGTACGTCGTGTTTATCTGCCATTTCTCTTTCCACCAATGAGTTAACTATTCAATTCCAGAAATTGTAATTATTCAGTGTGAAAAGGGTTAGACTCAAATATTGGTTTCTCTATTTAAATAGCAATTGTTGTAAACTTGTAGATTAGGAAACGAACATATTCTTTATTTTTTATTTGTAATTTATTTTCTAACAGCACTTTTTATTATAAAGTTTTCAAATTAATTATTTGAACATGTTCGAGATTGCTCTTAGCTTAACAAGACTGGATTTTAGCGAGTGATAGATTCGTCTGGTATGTTATTGTCCGCGTGATTCGATCATTATTGCCTATTGCTCCATGAATCCCAGACAGACTACGAGTCTGTTATAAAAGTGTCACAGATAAGTGGGCACTGGAGGAAATCAGCTGGAAGATTGGCCTGCAAGTCATGTGGTCTAGTAGCAGCCACTCAACTCAGCTTCCTCCAGCATGATTTGTCTTAATGGACTGTCAATAATGTACATGCTAAACGTCCCTCCCCTCAAACTACAAATGGAAAAAATGGATGTGAAAGATCACTCTTAATAAAGTCTATTCACCATAGGTTTATTATCATGTTAATATTCAGTGTACCTAGTCATCCTTCCTATCGGCAATGTCGTTTCCGAGCTCGCTAGGGCAAATACTGATCATCTAGGACCAATATGAGTCTATATCGGATCAGTATAACGTGACATTACGTTAGAACATAGTTGCATTAAGGATTATCGAAGTCAACTGTGTAGAGTAGAAATTCATTGAATGGAATTAATGATATCCTGTTAACATTAGATTCATCGATTATATATGCCCACACAAATGAGGTTGGGGTTTCAGACAGTTCTCAAGTGGATTATTCCAATGTCGGAGCTAGCCTGACATCAGCTGGAGGATTTATCTATGAAGGTCGTCTCAGAGTTACCACTCCGTTCCCTCCATTATGGGTTCTCGTATTGGGTTTTTGGTATTGTACATGGTTCACTCTAAATACTTCTTCTAAATAAGTAAAACATTTATGTGGACACATTATGTTGTCAGTGAAGGATTGACTCTGTGGGATGGTGTCCCTTTTATATTATTCAGTGTAGCTCGCCATCTTAGGCCAGTACTGACAGTCTGACACATCTCAAGTAAAATTGAGCATTATACATGGTACATTCCCTCTTCCAATAATAAGACTTGACGATTTAGTGTTATCCATATTCCCAAAAACGCGTCCATGTTCCAAGAAGGAGATGTTATAAGTTGGATCATTAAGGTGTCCATCGAATCTTGTTGAATGTATTCAGTTAAACATTGCCTTTAACAGAAATCTGTAAGATGAGGTTTAATTCTAATTTAAATATTTATCGTCAAAGGTTTAGTATGCCTTTGTATCTCTTGAGTCCTGTTAATGTTATATTTATACATGTGTACTGGTGGCCAGCGAGAAGTACCTTGATTCGGACGTTGCTATTGATTATGTTAGTCCCTGTTTATGTTTTAATTTTAAGTTCCTTTGCGTGTGTATCTTACGGATACTTTACCAACTTTAGTTCAGATATTACTTTGAAATACAATGCTTGTTAGCATTTATGGTTCATTTAAGGTAACAGACGCCGACTTATTATAGTCTGTTTGCTTCAAAATCATACCGATGAATTCATTATTAAAGTGAAACACAAGAACAATAAATGCAACTTTTTTACATCTTTCTTATTTATTTTCACGTACCAACTCGTGATATAAATTTTATGATTTTATATAACGTAATAAAACAGTTGCTCAACAACGTATCATATTATTGTTGTTGCCTTAGTACATCTCATTACACGTTTTAAAGTACTATGTCAAGTGTGACAGACTTATCTGATTTGGATAAACATAAATATATGTTAACATTTTATCAAGTGCAGTATCATAAAATTGCTTCCGATAATCAGGATAAAAGTAACACAGGGGAAACATTGACCTCTAAAATTGTATTCTGCGTTTATTCTAAATTATGCTGACCACCATCATAAGATCATAGATTCGGCTCAACTTCACACAGCAGGAGACATCACGTGCAGTGAAAGTGAAAACATTACAGAAACCTTTCATAACAGCATTCCTCCACTGAAACAATAGTTTCATACAGAGGTTGGCGTGTCTCTGATATCGCGTTTCATTTTTCATCATGTACTCGCCCCTGCTATACAGGTGTGCCTTCATGTCGGCCTTCAGCTACTGGGTGTACATAGTTCCTTACATCAATCTCATTTAAATCAGATCGAACGTAACACTCGTTTCTCCTACATCTCTTTCAGATAATGTTCCGTCGAATCAGGCAGTTCTAGCATTTTTGGGGTACAGATCAAAGCAACGCCACCCTTTTATTCTTCAATACAGAACTGTCATATTTATTTATGTTGTTAAACAACGGTCCATGACGTCACGACCTGATCAAGGATTTCAAATTCTCCCCAAAACTTATTTGTGTAAAGTATTGTTATTCATACAAATTAAAAGCTAGAAACGGAATAAATTATCCTCACTTTAAAGTACAGTTTGCCTTTCGACCTCCTTCTTTAACTATACCATATTATAAAATACATGAGTGTTTAGGTTACTGACATTATGATTTCCTAATATGACCTTAATCACATGAAAAGTGAACTGTTTCAAGCCCCTGTTTACCAGAGAAAATTACCAATATGAATAGAAGTGAGAATAATTATGTCCAATATCTAAACCAAACAGTTTGTAAACTATTTAAGGGAATTTGTATGTTTGTAATTTCAAAATATAATTTATGTTATCTTATTGCTGTGACCAAGTAATTTGTTCTAATTTCCCTGCATTTATCACATATTACCAATATTTTGAAATAGCTTCACCATATAACAAGATTGTTCCTATATTTCTGTAAAATCGTCCATCTAGCATGATCTTTGGTCGACTTGAGACCAGGTCTAGGTTGTGATTGTTGGCCTAAAAGATTCCGATAAACATATTGTAGTGTCTGGTTATAATGTTTACTCAGCTGTAGGATATGCCAGGGACTGTAATATACACAGTATACGAGTCATTGTCTGGCTTAAGTGTTTCAGTAGATAGTAAATAGGTGTTGACTGATATAGGAAGGTTTCTTTCTGTTGGTCGTGTGGTAAAAGTACATATGTGTAATAGGTCTTTGGAATCAGTTATTAGCTGCTATGGGGTGATTGTTGTGATCCAAACTGAAATAAAAAATATTTTTGGGGACATTGGTAAAGTATTGACAAAGGGACAATGATATATATGATACATTCATGAACCTGATTCATTTCATGAAACTATATATTTGAAAGAAATGGATTTAACGCCTGTGATTTACTCTCTTACTCTCTTTATAATATCATGTTTAAGAAAAGTGCACTTACACCAAATACACGAGAACTACCGAACCCTGAACATGTCATTCTTAACTATACTATAGCATCCGTTATCCTTGTCAGACACCCATTGATAAAGCAGTTGAATTGATTTAAAACTTGAGCTTATCTTTCTCTGATATGATATTAATGAGGGTACTTATACCGCGCTATACTCCATGCCACTAAGGGACATGCTCAAAGCGCAACATTAGGCTACCTGAATGGGAGTCTCTTCACCTATATCCAAGGGCATAGGGAGATGCTCTCTGAGATCACAAGACCAGCATCTGATAACTTTCCCATCACGCAATCTCTAAAGTAGCATGAGATCGTTTGATAACGCAGCATGCATACTGTGCAATCATCACCACATAAATTCAAACCTTTAACGCCTCTTGACAAAACCCAACGGTTAAATTTCCTGAGTGTAAATGTCAATCAACCTTTTTCTTTTGGTTATATTTATCTGTGTAGCTGATCGAGCATGCATTCGTATGTAGATACATTGCATAATCCAAATATAAATATCATTGTTATTATCCCTACATTGCATTACAACATTACTAAGACAACAGTGTACCCAAAATTGGAGGTAGAACTGGGATAAATGGGTTTTTTAAAACTTAACTCCTTAACACCTTGTATATAATAGTTAATACCAGCATTCCTTATATTGACATTGACATATGCATTTTTCCACTGTATATTGGATTCAGAAATACCACTGTGTGTGCAACATCAGACTGTACACCAATATAAAGGCCCTTCAAAGGCATACATACCATGATACACTACCATGTTAACAGATCCAGTGTTAACACAAACTGAGTAAACTTTACTGACTACATAAGTATACAGGACAAGTAAGACTCTCTTGACCTCAGCGAGAAATTTGTAGTCTTCGTAGATATCAATAAATACATTGTTTCATTTACAATCATTGTATTGAAATAACTTTATGATAAATTCCATCCCACCCATTCAAAGGCAGAACTCATTTTAATATAATCCTTCTATCCTCCTTGAAGGATCATTTTTCCTTTTACACTCAAATGTGTGGTAAATAATGTTGATGTATCGTGTAAAATAACTATTCCCTTCATACCTCAAGCACATGCTTTATTGAATTTCATATTTCAGCCAGATAGCTGTTCAAACATAAACATGGATCTTCTATGAATAGATAATTCACAAGTCTATAATGCTGCTCAAATTTTAAACTGAACATCCGCAACAAAAAGTATGAACTTTTAGTTAACAGTTTCATTCAATCATTGTTCTTAGGGTATTACATTAATACCAATATTATGTAAAATATTGTTCTTCAAAGAAAGAAAGACGTATTCACATAATTATTATTGTCTCTTTGTGAGGCAGCAGTTAACCAATGCAAAGTTGGATACATAGTAGAGGTGATAAACTAGAAACTCCTGGTCTCACTACATTCACCTGAAAGTCATGTTGCAACCAAGATCACTTTCTCTTTCAACAAACACTAGTTTCAAATAAAATGACCAAAATGATAAATGTCAGGTGAAGCTGTGTGGGCAGAAGGATTGATGAAATCAGTGTACACATTGTAGCTTCAGAAGAGATTCGTAACACTCGAGAAATAAATCGTTTAAATGTTGATCTATGTCGTCTGGAGGAGAAATCAGACCATCAATACTCAAACTAATACAATAAATCTTGATCTGTATAGTAGGCTGGAAAACACTCTCTGATTAACTAACAGTTAGATATTGTTTTCGTAACATCTTTTTAAAAATTGTTCTGAATGTTGTTTTAATGAGGTTTGATATTGTCCATACCACCTACCACCTAAATAATATATGTGACATCCGGCTCAGGCTCATTGGTTAAAAAGAATGGACAGCTGAACAACACATTAAGCTTTAAGAAATGTATTTCCTTTTTTCAACTAAATGTGCTTAAATATAATTAAGTATAATTTCAATCGGTTAATGTCTTTGTAACTCTCCATTCCTTAAACTAAATGTAATCGAGCCTTCGGTCCCTTATGTTTACGTAATGGAGAGTTACTCGCTTACGTCTTTAAATACAGCGTATCAGCGTTTCGGTATAGATAATAGAATCGTGTTCATGCTTGAAAATGGTATAAGACATTGTAAATCAATATCTGCGTGACTAACTTATAAAATGCATCTCAAACTGTTTCCTTCGCACTGAGCTACACGTCTTCATTGTTACATATAATGGTCCTATAGATGTTTTCTTACAGTTTTCCACTTTCTTTTCCACATTCACAAAAATGAAAATCGAGTGAAATAAGGGACCTTTTTCGGAAGTTTCTGTTTGAAATTGTACAGGATCTATACACTGAGACATTAGTTGAGGGGCTCAAAGTATCACCTTGGGCAAAGGACTTTATTCGAAATTTGCCTCTGTTCACTCAGCAGTACAATTGAGTACCTGGTTTGTAAATGCAGGCAATGTGACAGATAACTTTTGAGCGCCTTAATTGGTAGCCCAGGTTGCATACTCCAAAGGGACTAGAGAATGAAAATGGAACGATGTTGGTCCTTATACCAGGGTAACATTGTGTGTAGGGCTTTGAGAACGGCCCTTTGTTTTGAGGAGTTCAGCGCCTTATAAGTATCCTTATTATTATTATTATACAAGACATTTAAATACACGATATAAGGGGAGCTTACATTATCATACGTATCTCATGAATTGTTTCTATAAAACAAACATTCCACAATTTCATTTCTTTATTTTATCTTCAGTTAAAGTGACTAAATTATTCACAGATTTATTTGCAAATAGCCTAGATTAATCTCCAACTCTATTTTTTTATTTTTTTTATTTTTCATTTTTTTAAATATTTTTATTTGTTCCCATTATTTAATACAGACAACAAGTGGATTCCAAGCATCAAACAGCAGGTACACACAGTTACAATATAGTAATAACACTTACAGAAAATCAAGAATTTGTTCGCCTTTGTTAGAATTCACAAAATGTTTAAGAAGAGAGTTTGAATCAAGGTCATTGGTATATGTATATCTGTGTTGTCTTATAGTCAGTTTCCAAGCTTCAGGTAAATTATAGATAACACAACCAAGATCCATATATGTACCTCTCATATCAAACTTAAGCTTCGGCTCCTCAAAAGATATAAAACCATGCTCATTGCAAAGATCATTAACTGTAAATATACCACATCTGGCCAAGCGTCCAATAAAGTGATATGGGTTTTTAAAATTAAGGTTTAACCATAAGGGTTGTTCTAGAATGTTGTTAATGCTGTCATCTTCAACAGTATTTCTAATATAATATAATTTCCATGCTGTTAAAACATATTTCCAAAATGGATTATCAGTTTTCACAATACTCTGAAAATTTGCTCCATACTTGAATATATCATTTAAGGGAAAATTGCATGGATTACTTACATTTGTTTTTTTCGAATAATGTCTGAGGGTAGATAGTTTCATTGCATTAACGAAGGTCTTGATATCAGTCATGCGTAAACCCCCCTCCTTGTAATCTTTTTTCAGTATACTCCGTTTAATTTTGTCCATTTTATCATTCCACATAAATCTGAAAAAGATCCTCTCAAGAGAGGTGATAAATTCATCAGGTGGGTTAGGTAAAGCTTTAAAAATATGTACTAATTTTGAAAGAGCTAATGTCTTGATAACAGTAATTTTTCCAATCAATGTCAATTGTTTTTTCTCTCCATATTGCTAGTAATCTAGTAATTTCCTCAAGTCTTTTTCTTGTATTGATTACCCAAAGGTTATTTAAGTCAGATGTAAATTCAATGCCCAAAACTTCAAATTCATTTCTTTGCCATTCAATTTCTAAATCTTGACAGAGTATATCTCTGCTACCTGCTTTTAAGCCAATCCAAATTGCTTTTGTCTTATCTACATTCATCCTTAACCCTGACATTTTATAAAATGTATTGATGGTATCAATAGCAGCATATAGACTTTCAGTTGATCCATCAAGAAATAATTCAGTATCATCAGCATATTGTTCAAGTTTATATTCTTGGTCATCAATCACAATAACTTTTATGTCACCATTCTGTCTTATCATACATCCAAGGATTTTCGCTACAAAAAGAAAGAGATAAGGTGATATAGGATCACCTTGTCTACAACCCCTTTCATTTGGGAAGAATTCAGACAGATGCCCATTCTGTATAACACATGAAGATGTTTCATAAGTTAAAATATTTATCAAGCGAATAATTTCAGGACCAAAACCAAATTTTGATAACACAGAATTGATGAAATCTTTTGAAACTGTATCAAAAGCTTTTTCAAAGTCAATTAAGATCAACAAACCCCTTTCTTAGTTTCAAACATAAGATCATATAACAATCTTGTATTTTCACTTAATGTTCTGCCTGGAATAAATCCAGTCTGGTTACTATGAATTAAGGAATCTAAAGTGGTTTTTAACCGGTTTGAAATGCATGCACTGATGATTTTATATAATGAATTTAATAGAGTAATTGGTCTCCAGTTTTTTAATAAAGTCCTATTTTTATTAGCTTTGGGAATACAAGTAATAACTCCTCTCATCATAGTAAGAGACATTCTATTGCTTCTAGAGACATCTTGAATAAATCTAACAATCCAAACCCTAAGTTCTTTCCAAAAGAACTTGAAGAATTCTATGGGAAATCCATCAATTCCAGGGCTTTTGTTGTTCTTCATGTTTTTTACTGCAGCTGATACTTCATTCATTTCTATGTCTTTTTCCAATGTGTCTCTCATATGGTCACTCAAATGATCATCATTGTCATAAATCTTATTTGAAGCATAAAGGTTTTTATAAAATTCTTTAAGTTCATGTAAGATTGATTTACTTTCAGTAATTTCCTCATTCTTATTTGTAATAATCTTATTTATTGATTTGCTGACATAATTCCTATTTTCTAAATGGCAAAAATATTTGGTTGGTTTTTCTCCTTCTTCATACCATAAGATTTTATTTCTGAGTTAAATTCCTCTTATCTCTTCTTCCTTAATTTTTGGCAATTCCATTTTCAAATGTGTTAGTTCTCATATTAGGTGTTCATCAAAGTTTTGAAAATCTTTTCTTATATTGTGTTTACAATCTTTTATTTTGATTTCTAATTCGTTTGTCTTATCTTTTCTTTTCTTTTTAAGGAATGATGAAAAAGAAATTGATTTTCCTCTAACCATCATAAAAAATGTTTCAAGGAATAAGCTGTCATCAATGTTCAATTTAACTTCATCATAATCAACATTATCACCAACCATGGTTTTAGTGTCTGAGTATTCTTCAATGGTATCTCACAATATTGATCTAACTAAGTCAGGATATTCAGGACGTAGGAGTAAAGAAGTATTGAATTTCCAATAACCCCTACCTCTTTCTTGATTAATGGAATTGGAGAAGGAAAAGCTAATAGCTGAGTGGTCTGTTTTATAAGCTGGAAAAATGTCAAGTGAAATATTTACTAGGTCTTGTGAAATTAAAAAGAAATCCAACCTTGCTTGTTGCCTAGGCTTTCTATTCCACCAGGTATATTTTCTTGAGTCAGGATTTAATTCTCTCCAGATATCAATTAGATCATGATTCCATTTTGTCTAAGACAATATCTCTGGCCTGAGGATTATTAATGTTTTGATAGTTCTCCAAATCTAAGGAAGGGTCAATCACCAAATTCCAATCCCAAACAATAGCTAAAGATTCATTTTCCATGTTACAAATATTTTTAAAAAGTTTTACATAAAAATTTGGATCATAATTATTTGGTCCATAGAGGTTTGTAAGGGTACATCTTCAGTAATTCTACAGTAATTTCTGCAATAATAAAATTTCAATTTTCATCTTCTAATGTTCTGTGAATTTTAAAATCAATATCATTATTGAAAAGGATAGCCACTCCTCTAGAGTTGGATTTAAAAGGAGCAATTATACTCTGCAAGCCCCATTCTTTTTTCATCTTGTTTACATCTTTTTCAGCCAAATGGATATCTTGCAGACAAATTATTGAATATTTCTTTCTATATAGATTAATTACTTCCTTTCTCTTTGTTTGTCTGCTAAGCCCCTACAGTTAGCTGAAATAATTTTTATTTTCTTAATCTTATCCATAGTCAGTTGCTAACAATGTGTTCTTCTTAGAAATAAATGAAATAAAATATGTCATTTGAGACAAAAGGTGAATAGCAGGATCTGAACCAATGTCATTTTCAATGATCATACAATGGGAACAGGGTTTTTCTCTAATTTCATTATCATGAGATAATGGAGAAGAGTGTAGAGATAATCTCCAACTCTATTAGTAGGTGGCATGTGTATAATCTGTTAAGCTACATAAATTCAGACTTAGAAATTTAAGCGACAGACTCTCTAGATCTGCTGATTGGATTTGACAAGGTCATGTGACCGGTATACATTATCATAAACATGAGATTGACAGCTGAAAAGAATAACGTTCATACTTTGAATTATATTTGTAGTTGAAAGTTAAGTACAGCATGTTAGAACCAAAAGGTTAATAATTTACTCGAATTTCTTTCTCGGCTTTGCACGTGTTGATACATAAGTGATGAATTAGTTTTGTGGGCGGAGCTTGGCGCCTGTTCTAAGACAAAAGTAAACATTGGTTTATCATGAACTATACATTTTTTGCTGAGATTTTTTTTTATTTTCAAAAGTTAATTAACTGATTTAAAATCTCTTGAATGGCAAAGTTCGAATTTCCAAGAATATATTAAATAATGGGTTTGTTCACTGGCTTATAAACGCTTTGAAAGTTAAAGGTTAAACAATCGCAGTCACTGAGACGAGTTGTTGACAAGCGCCAGCATTTATACCAGTTTAAATAACCAGTTTTCAAATAGTTAATAAGCCAGTGAACAAACACATTATTATCCCCCGCCACGAAGTGGAAGGGGGATATAGGTTTGGGCTCCGTCCGTCCGTCCGTCCGTGCGTCCGTCCGTCCGTCCGTGCTTCCGTCCGTCCGCTATAATGGGGACACTTTTTCTCAGAAACTATTTAAGATAGGACAACCAAATTTGGTGTGTGGCTTGTGGACATAAATACCTCGATGGAGTTCGAAAATAAGAACGATGTGATTATTTTTTCCGGAGTTATTGCCCTTGTTCCGTATTTTTGGACTCTGTTCATGGTATCTCCAAAGGGGACAGCTTTTCTCAGAAACTGTTTAAGATAGGATTTCCAAATTTGGTGTGTGGCTTGTGGACATAAATACCTCGATGGAGTTCGAAAATAAGAACGATGTGATTATTTTTTCCGGAGTTATTGCCCTTGTTCCGTATTTTTGGACTTTGTTCATGGTATCTTCAAAGGGGACAGCTTTTCTCAGAAACTGTTTAAGATAGGATTTCCAAATTTGGTGTGTGGCTTGTGGACATGAATACCTCGATGGAGTTCGAAAATAAGAACCGTGTGATTATTTTTTCCGGAGTTATTGCCCTTGTTCCGTATTTTTGGACTCTGTTCATGGTATCTCCAAAGGGGACAGCTTTTCTCAGAAACTGTTTAGGATAGAGTTTTCAAATTTGGTGTGTGGCTTGTGGACATAAATAACTTGATGGAGTTCGAAAATAAGAACCGTGTGATTATTTTTTCCGGAGTTATTGCCCTTGTTCCGTATGTTTTGACTCGGTTCATGCTATCTCTAAAGGGGACAGCTTTTCTCAGAAACTACTTAAGATAGGATTACCCAATTTGGTGGATGGCTTGAGGGCATAAGTACCTTGATGGAGTTCGAAAATGAGAAGCACACAATTAATCTTTGCGGAGTTATTGCCCTTGTTCTGTACATTTGGACTCTGTTCAAGGTATAACCAAAGGGGACAGCTTTTCTCAGAAACTTTTTAAGATAGGATAACCAAATTTAGTGTGTACTTTAAGGCCATCGATACCTTGACGGAATTTGAAAAAAAGAAGCATGTGATTATTTTTTCCGGAGTTATTCCCCTTGTTCCGCTTTTTCGACTCTGTTTCAAGTATCCAAGGATATAGCTTTTCTCAGACATTGTTTAACATCAAATCAGTTGTGTGGCTTGAGGATATCGTTACCTAAATGGAAAGAAAATGAGCAGCGCACAATTATTTCTTCTTGAATTATTGCCCTTGTTCTCATTTCTTGTGTCTGGCGGGGGATGTTGATGACTATGTCTTCTTGTTTAATAATATAATAGAAACAATTTCTTTTTCCTTGACATCCTTGGCATACTACATGAATACATTGATACTCAATATATCTAACAAATAAAAAACTTGCTCTCATTAGAATACTTTTTATCTAAGTCATACTTTGTACAGTTCTGAAGCACGTTGTTCAGAATTCATAAATTGGCTTTGTGAATGTTTTGAGTCTTGCATTGCATCATACTATGGACTTTTCAAATGGTGTCCATGTATATCATTTCTTACAGTTTCCCAGCTCATGGCAGTTAATGCCTCAGATTAATCTATTAAAAGAGATCATAGGCATCTCAACTATGTAATCTAAACTAATTGCAACGGGAATTGGCTGCTAGAGTAAACGTGAGATTGTCTCTGTCTTCACCTGCATTATCATCATCTTGGAAATATTTATGAACGTTTTATATTTAGGCATGCATAAGAGGAGCTGCATTATCTTACACTGCTGTTTGTGAGATACAACTCGCATGATATAATCATTAAACAACCGTAAGGGGCTTGCTTATCTGTGTATTCACATTTGACTTTGACACTTATCAGGTTAACTTAGATATATCGGAGCGATACTTTTTTTACATTGTCTTTTTTTATTTGAAAAGGGTTATGTGGTAAACCCTACGTTAACTTGTAGAACAGCAACACATAGAGAAAGAGATCTTCACATGATATACGTGTAAACATAAAGTAGACATTTCCATTACCACTCCCTGACTGAAACTACAGTACCTTGTGCTGTGTAACCGCTGTGCCAGCATCAATCCCCACCTATCTATATATGTGTCTCTATCTCAGGTAAACGTACAAGTGTGCTGACCTTAAGTGTCCCAAAGCCATTCTGGTCTTTTGTTTACTCTCTGTCTAACATTACATTAAGCTAATGTCCTCACCTTATATAACAAATGAGAATATTTGTATTGCATGTGATACCATGTGAATATAAACACCAATTAAGTGGACACTATTGAGCTAACTCCACATATCTGATTTAAGCCATTTATCTTCATCTACTTGTCACTACCATGTATTCTAAATTGTAACTCTGGTGACCCTGTGTCCCCAAATGTGTCAGAATCTTCAAACATGGATAATAAATCAATAAAGACTGATGAAATACAGCTCCCATGGCTCTATTTTGTAGATACTTCATTTTCTTATATCAGTTAAACAACATCAAACATTTTCATTATGTGCACACAATAAACAAAGTATATGTTTTATCAGTCGCTGATAAAGACATCAGCAATACCTTTTTCACTTTACATATAACATCGGCTTCTTGAACAGAGTTATCATGATATATTAAGTTTAGATAGCAATTATTAATTTCATTAGTGATATTGTCGTAAATCTCAAATCTTTATTAACATAATATGTACACTATAATATGTGTATCAATATATAACATTGAAAAACGTTTAATCACATCAGAAAAAGCAGCACATTTGGATTATATTATTTTTCAGTGATAGAAATCAATAGGCAAGAATTGTGCAGAAACTGAATTCAAGACCCACTGCAAAAATAGTAATGTTTGAAACAAGAATAAAAACACAGTTCTATACATATCAGGTCGTAATGACATTTGGCATGTAACAACAGGAGTCCTCGTTTAGAATAATGCAGTCAGATCGTGAATTAGATAACACCTGTTTTCACAAGCCAGAATGGAACTTCCACATTGATTTATGTCACATGTCAGTGACTTCGACATATTTTCTATAAATTCATGTAGCAGGTTGCATTGAAGTAACAAATTTGGAAACTATTTGTGTTCTCATGCTTCTTATGTTTTACTATTTAAGTTTTATTCGTTTGAGGGTTGAAATGTAAGAAAAGAAATGTAAATAGATACTTGAAAACTTTTCAGATCATCTTTATAAAATGTCGATGTACTACACATTCAATTTAAAACATTCACATGTCAACAAAAATTGTACTAAACTTAATTAAAAAAAAAAAAATTAATGAAAAAAGGGTTATTTCTATAATAAAAAGGAAAGCATTAACATAATATTGACATCTATAAAACGACAACAGCTTCTGAAAACACTTTGATTTTTGACCCAATGTCACTTTGCCATATAACTGTATCGATTTGTTAGGACTATTGCAATGAAATTAGCAATGTTTTAAGAAGAAATATAGTTCTTGTCAAGTTAACAGTACTTTTTATCCTGAATGTTTAGTTGATGGTATTTTGGAGACAATGCAAACTTTCTTTCGGACAGCAGTATGTTTATTAAACACAACTGTGATATTGTGATTCTTGTCACATATCGTGTATGTTGTGCTACGAAACATTGATGTAAGATGGAACAGTTCTACCCTGCAAATGTCTGCATGTTTAAATAGAATATTATTGTGAGCTCTTAGAAACTCCTTTTTAGAATTAATCACTTTCATCAACATTACCTTCATCAACCATCAGTCAATCACCTTAAAGCCTAATTTAAAATTCAAAAGTGTACAAGAACTCTTTACATCGACACACTCATATTTCCCTTTGCAACACCTATCTACGGAAACAATAAAGGCAGACAGCGACCCGTAAACTGTGTAAATTACAACCCCTAACATACCCTACAGCTGAGTAAACTTTACAACCAGACACAATGGTATGACCTCTGCACTTCGGTCTTACGCTACCAGCTTTTATAGGTTCAAGCAAGTGCAGCTACATTGCATATAATGAGTGCTCCAAAGAGTTTGTGAACCTCAACTATCCCGCTATTGGCTTTTGCATCAATGTGACCATAGCAAAATGTAGGATATGAAACATAAGATTAAACTGACACATTATCGAGCTAATGATACATAGCATGTGAGCCAGGATTATAAATACAAAGATTGAATTAAGGTTTTACGCATGATTGGTTTGATGTAAATTGAGTTGTGACAATAGATGTTTGTACAGATGAGATGTACATGTTGTTGACAGTATATGTATTGTCTGTGCATGTCTTTGAGAAAGTATATACCCTCTATCAGGTATAAACATGGACAATAGTGTATGTTGTAAAGGTTTCTGCGCGCAGAGTTCTGTTACAATGTAAGGCAGTAGTAAAAAAGTACATGCTGTGACATATTTTTTAAGTGTGGCAGATGTCTTGAACAGGAAACGTACATAAATGTCCTGTGGTACTATTTCCAGTTAATAGTTATACCAATTTGATTTAGTTGTTGACGCTGTGAAATAGAGTGGTTTAATTATATATGCTGTGAATCCGCCTTGATGAGTAATTTAACACTAATTGACATCATCGTCGAAAAGAAGAACGTTTATGTTTTTGCTCCTTTTTAGTTTTAGTTTACCCGTCAGAGAATAGAACAGCACTCATTAAAGAAAAAGATATATACACACGCTGAGTGTGAAAACATAAGCACGATAGTTGTCCTAGCACTCCTAGACTGGAGCAACAATAACCTTTGGTGTTTGATATTTGTACCTTGGATGAATTTCCACCTTTGTGTCAATCCAGGTATGATGACCTTGCTGATCATCAAGTTCTATGTGTAAAGGGAGCGATGACTATATGTGTATCCCAGACGCTACCATGTATGCCAACACTAAGGAGTGAATCGAGGTTGAAATAGGAATAGAAACCAGATGAAGAAATCGCCATCATGAATTCAACACATATCGTTTGAGATAACAAAGGAAATCATCATCGTCGTTTGTGTCTATAAACCAAGATATGGATGCCACATGTCTTAAACAGATGATTACAATAGCCTGAACCACTTTCCAGATGTTTCCAAAAGCATGAAATTTTATTTTAAGGTTACAATAGATCATTTAAGAAAGATTCGCTCCGACTTCTGGTGTGGTTAATGACTGGTTGCAGGAAACACATGCATCTTGAAAAGTAATCGTTATAAAAACTCTTAACTAATTTTGGCACCTGTAACTGTTTTCAACGAATAATGTATCTCAGTTGTGAGGAAGTGCACGTGCACTATTCGAGATTTTAGCTACTTTTATGCACTCATTTCACCGTGTACATATGTACATATGTAAATGTGTAGCTTTCTGAAAGGGTAAGTGGCAGACATGACAAGTGAGGGGAATCATCCGATAAAAGTTGTTAAAGAATTAATTATATTAAGAAGGTGTTACCCTAGTAACCGATAAAGAATGTGATTTTACTTGGCATTGGACATACCAAATTGTTTCGACTATACAAAAGGTGATCTCGGATTGAATGTAACTTACCATGTATATACAATAACGATCTAAGATATAGGTGTTTGTTTAAAACACCACCAATGAAATAAGTGTGTGATCACTAAACAAAGCTTCAAAGGTTTCTAAATACATTGTTAAGATTAACATGTTTAGATAAAATATTTTATCATAAAAAAAATGTGTTCCACAGTAGATGTCACTTACATAAATGTGAGGTCAGGTGATATCTCACAGAAACACATTGATGTTCAAAAGCTAAATTAGAAAATAGGAAAATGTCATGTTTGGATAATAAATTCTTTGCAAGATGATTAATTTAGGTAAATTCTGCTTAAATCCTTTATTTACTTTTGACATATTAATTGTAAAAAAACATGTAGTGACTTTAATGAATCCAATAATGCAGTTTACACATAAACATGACATAACATTGATGGTATAAATCTTAATGCCTGGAGCTGTTGATCCAACTGTGTGAAGATCAAACTAACTGTGTCATGTAAAGGTATGTTTATTTAATGTCTATAATACTATATACCTTGTTTCTCTGATATCCATATTATCACAAAACTACTGCAACGCCAAATTTAAGACCATATGGTTTTAACGGAAGCAGAGAGAAGAGTTGATGCTACATGATTACATACGCGGGAAGCGAACTGCTGATTGTAAGTGGAGCGAAAAGATGTATGTGAGAATTAGAATTATGTGGTTGAGTAGAAGACGAGGGTCTATACATCCTGTAACTCTTTAATGGTACTTGACTTGGTGCTACATTAAATTAACCCAACAAAGATATGCTTGTCTGTCCTATTCTCCTTACCACTCTAATTTTACTATGGCTCTAGCCGCAATTGGCATACATACATGTACATGCAGACATATGATCGACAAAAAAACCCTCATTAAAACAGCCCTGACAACATTTTGATATTTTGTTGCATAATCATGATTTATAACAAATCACAACAAAATATCTACATTCAATATATATTCAATATGGATGCATAGCTTCATCAACGTCTATGGTTCACATGTGTTAGATCCAGCACAGTTTAAGTGCACGCCTTCTTGCTACACAGAGATGTAGATTGATGTTATTGTTATGTCAGTGACGAAGCTGAAATCAGTTTCCAATTAAAATTGAGTCCATGTAATAAAGATTTTGGAAACTATCCATATTCTGAGTGTGTAATAAAAACAATATACAGGAAGAAGCTCTTGAAAAATACTTTGTAAAGGCTCATGTACGAAAGCTAACTGATTCACGAAAATATTTCCATTCTTGTTTAAAGAGCGAGTTATGGCAAAAACTCTTGTCAGAAGAAGTGGTGTAAGTGGTTAACGGAGGTCAAACAACTGTTACTGTGCAGGAAGTGAACGGTATGTGCCAATTACATATTGTAGTTTGTCAGTCAACTTGGCTTCTTCCTACTTCCAGTCTACATTGACAAAATACTATCTCTTGTCTTTATACATTTTATAGAATGATAGAAAAGGGGAAGTTTTACATTTCATCATTATGTATCCTGGATGATTACCTTTTACCTATTGCCAATTACGTATTGCCTTTTTCATACCTTACATAGCGAAACATGATATTATGATTCTTAACTTTATTAGTATACTCAAGACATTGTAGGAGATATGAAAAAAATCTTTTCATAGTCAACAATTGGTTTAAGTCAAGAACTAAATTTCGTCCTAATTACAATGACTGCAACACTATTGTATGCATAAACTTATTGAATGTAGCTTATCTACCTCGTGTTTATCTGCCATTTCACGTTCGACCAATGAGGTAACTATTCAATTCCAGAAAATGTAATTATTCAGTTAAAAAAAGTTAGATTCAAATATTGGTTTCTCTATTTAAAGAGGTTCGTAACAATTGCCCACGCACATCTCCAATTGTCAGATTTTCGCTCTCAGAACTTAATAGCTTAGGTCCATTTGTCATCAACAGTGTTTTGTTAGAAACCTTAAAAATCAAATAGACTTTGGATACTAATAAAGTAAGGGAGTGGTATTATGGTTGCGTGAAATAGTTTATGTTTTATGGTAAAAAAATTATCAGCTCTAAAACCACATATAAATGAATAATTTCATAAAAATTCAAATTTTCCCGTGAAGAGTTATCTCCCTTAGCCGATACTTTTCAAATGTTGTGAGAAACATTAAAAATCAAATTACCTTTGGATACTAATAAAGAAAGGTAATGGTATTATGGTTGTGTGAAATAGTTTATGTTTTATGGTAAAAACATCATCTGTTCTACAACCTTATATAAATGAATTATGTAATAAAAATCTAAATTTTCCAATGAAGAGTTATCTCCCTTTGCCAATATTTTTGATAGATATTCAACTTCAGCATCAAATTACTCAGAAAATAGGTCCGTGACATATATTTTTTATATTCTATTATTCTTCAGCGGTAGGTATTCCACAAGTATGATCATGTTTAAATTATTTTTCATTTATTTTTATTCTTGAACAGGACATTGGAAGTTACTTCTGCAGAATCCAGTGTTGACATTGCATTTTATCATGTAAGGCAAATGAAAAAAAAAGCAACATACAAATGATGAAGAAACACTTTTCTATTCTAATAACATTCCATTTATGAAATAAAACAACAATATAGCTCTGAATGATTATAATGTTCTGTTAAAAAGTGACCTTAAAAAAATAATAAAGAGTTTGCCTCTTTTTGAGACATTACCACAAAACACATCATTTTGCAGAAAAACAAAGTCCGTGACACGCACTTTTTCTTTTTGAATGTCGAATAATACATATTCAGCTTGCATCATGCCAATTTACAGCAATTTTTCATTTAATTTCATTATTGTTTGGAACCTCTTGAAATAGCAATATATCATTGTTGTAAACTTGTTAATTAGGAAACGAAAATATTCTTTATTTTGTATTTGTAATTTATTTTCTAACATCACTTTTTATTATAAAATTTTCAAATTAATTCTTCAACATGTTCGAGATTGCTCTTAGCGTCACAAGACTGGATTTTAGCGAGTGTTTATGTATAAAACTAGATCCTGTTCATGATAGATTCGTCTGGTATGTTATTGTCCGCGTGATTCGATCATTATTGCCTATTGCTCCATGAGTCCCAGACAGTCTACGAGTCTGTTATAAAAGTGTCACAGCTAAGTGGGCGTTGGAGGAAATCAGCTGGAAAATTGGCCTGCAAGTCATGTCGTCTAGGAGCTGCCACTCAACTCAGCTTCCTCCTGCATGATTTGTCTTAATGGACTGTCAATAATGTACATGCTAAACGTCCCTACCCTCAAAATACAAATGGAAAATATGGATGTGAAAGATCACTTTTAATAAAGTCTATTCACCATAGGTATATTATCTTATCTTATTATCTTATTTAATATTCACTGTATCTAGTCATCCTTCCTATCGGCAATGTCGTTTCCGAGCTCACCAGGGGCAAATACTGATCATCTAAGACCAATATGAGTCTATATCGGATCAAAATAACGTGACATTATGTTAGAACATAGTTGCATTAAGGATTATCGAAGTCAACTGTGTAGTTTGAAATTCGTTGCAATGGAATTAATGATATCCTGTTAACATTAGATTCATCGATTATATATGTCCACACCAATGATGTTGGGGTTTTAGACAGTTCTCAAGTGGATTATTACAGTGTCAGAGCTAGCCTGGCTCTGAAAGACATCAGCTGGAAGATCTACAAATGTTGTCTCCGACTTACCACTCCATTCCGCTTCTTCCAGTATGGATTCTCGTATCGGGTTGATGGTATTGTACATGGTTCACTAGTACCTCGATTCGGAAGTTGTTTATTGGTGTTATGAATGCCATTGATTATGTAAGTAACTGTTTATGTGATGATTTTAATGGATGTGAAAGATCACTTTTAATAAAGTCTATTCACCATAGGTTTATGATCATGTTAATATTCACTGTATCCAGTCATCCTTCCTATCGGCAATGTCGTTTCCGAGCTCGCCAGGGGCAAATACTGATCATCTAGGACCAATATGTGTCTATATCGGATCACTATAACGTGACATTATGTTAGAACATAGTTGCATTAAGGATTATCGAAGTCAACTGTGTAGTGTAGAAATTCATTGAATGGAATTAAAGCTATCATGTTAGCATTAGAATCATCGATTATATATTTCCACACGAGTGAGGTTAGGGTTTCAGACAGTTCTAAAGTGGATTATTCCATTGTCAGAGCTGGCCTGGCTCTGAAGGACATCAGCTGGAGGATTTATCTACCAAGGTTGTCTCAGAGTTACCACTCCGTTCCCTCCAGTATGGATTCTCGTATTCGGTTTTTGGTATTGTACATGATTCACTCTAAATACTTCTTTTAAATAAGTAAAACCTTTATGTGGACACATTGTGTTGTCAGTGAAGGATTGACTCTGTGGGATGGTGACCCTTTTTCCTTACACAAGCGGGCACAGATATGCCGGGTATTAAAGTTTTCATAAAAGTCATGGGAATTACAGTTTTTCTAAATATAACTTGCGTTTTGATTGGTTGACGGAACTACTTTGCGCTCATTCATGAATTACTTAGCTCTACTGTTCAAGCTAAATCACATCATTGAACAATTTCGAGCAAACCTAATTGAAGTCACACGTCAGTAAAACATATAAAACCTATGTTTCCGAGACCGTATTTACAGTACTAAACTTGCAAGGCGAAGCAGCATGCAAGAGTCGCCGACTGCACTGCCGTGACGTCATTGCTTTGTGACGTCATTAACCATGGCGTCATTTGGTGACGTAATTACACTCTTATCTTTTTACAAATTTCCTCTCATTCTGCGACATTGTTTACGATATAAATGAGTTGTTTACTACGTCAGTAAACCATTTTGGGAATAAATTCAACAGTTATTTTAGAATCTTTCTGGAAAAAAGAGCGCAAGTTGTAAACTATTTAGATTTGCCCATCTTGAAGGTGTGAGAGAGTTTATGAATGGCATATGAGTACAATTCATATTTTGCAGTCTAATCAAAGATCGTGAATTTGCGTATTGTTTTTACGATTTTTATGAATTAAAATGATCTTGGTAAGAAAAACAATAACCATCTCGGTGCTCGGAATTACGAATTATCCGTCCCTTGTGAATTATTATGTCAAACTCCTCGCTAAAGCTTGGAGTTTATCACAATAATTAACTCGGGACAGATAATCCGTAATTCCTCGCAACTCGTTCATTATTCTTATAATAGTATTCAGTGTAACTCGCCATCTTAGGCCAGTACTGACAGTCTGACACATCTCAAGTAAAATTGAGCATTATACATGGTTCAGTCCCCCTTCCAATAATAAGACTTGACGATTTAGTGTTCTCCATATTCCCAAAAACGCGTCCATGTTCAAAAAGGAGATGTTATAAGTTGGATCATTAAGGTGTTCATCGAATCTTTGTTGAATGTATTCAATTAAACATTGCCTACGTATAATTGATTTACGGAAATCTGTAAGATGAGGTTTAATTCTAATTTAAATATTTATCGTCAAAGGTTTAGTATGCCTTTGTATCTCTTGAGTCTTGTGCATTTTATATTTATACATGTGTACTGGTGGCCAGCGAGAAGTACCTTGATTCGGAAGTTGCTATTGATTATGTTAGTCCCTTTTTATGTTATGATTTTAAGTTTCCATGCGTCTGTATCTTACGGATACTTTACCAACTTTAGTTCAGATATTACTTGGAAATAAAATTCTTGTTAGCATTTATGGTTCATTTAAGGTACCAAACGCCTCCTTATTAGCAATAAAGCTCGTTTTATGGTTTTGCATAATCCTTCATAAACAAAAAGTGTTTATTTATACCTCAGTACATATATTAAAAAAGTAATCAGTACATATGGTAAATTATCATATTCATTGTATAAGTTGAGAGTACATGATTATGACATGCTCACTCTATTAAATCAATTTCAAACAATGAAAGTATTAGAAAGTAGACAGTACATATGTTAAATTTACATATACATAATGTGTCTTTGGAGAAACATAGTTGTATCATGCTCCTGCTCTGAAAAAATGTGTAAACATTGTAAAAACTGTGGACATCCTATTTCCTATTGTTCCCGATAGTTTTAAATTGCTATGCCAACCTTGATAAACTTCTCTGATTTGAATAAACACTCCTAAATTAACATTTATCAAGTGCAGTATCACAAAATTGCTTCCGATAATCAGGATAAAAGTAACACAAGGGAAACATGGACCTCTAAAATTGTATTCTGCGTTTATTCCAAATTATGCTGACCACCATCATAGGATCACACAGCAGGAGACATCACGTGCAGCGAAAGTGAAAACATTACAGAAACCTTTCACAATAGCATTCCTCCACTAAAACAATAGTTTCATACAGAGGTTGGTGTGTCTGATATCGCGTTTCACTTTTCATCATGTATTCGCCCCCTGCTATACAGGTGTGCCTTCATGTCGGCCTTCAGCTACTGGGTGTACATAGTTCCTTACATCAATCTCATTTAAATCAGATCGAACGTAACACGCGTTTCTCCTTCATCTCTTTCAGATAATGTTCCGTTTTTCGAACCAGGCAGTTCTAGCATTTTTGGGGTACAGATCAAAGCAACGCCACCCTTCTATTCTTCAATACAGAACTGTCATATTTATTTATGTTGTTAAACAATGGTCCATGACGTCACGACCTGATCAAGGATTTCAAATTCTCCCCAAAACTTATTTGTGTAAAATATTGTAATCTATACAAATTAAAAGCTAGAAACGGAATAAATTATACTCACTTTAAAGTACAGTTTGCCTTTCGGCCTCCTTCTTTAACTATACCTTTTTATAAAATACATGAGTGTTTAGGTAACAGACATTATGATTTCCTAATATGATCTTATTCACATGAAATTTGTACTGTTTCAAACCCCTGTTTACCAGAGAACATTACCAAAATGAATAGAAGTGAGGATAATTATGTCCAATATCTAAACCAAACAGTTTGTAAACTATTTAAGGGAATTTGTATGTTTGTAATTTCAAAATATAATGTATGTTATCTTATTGCTGTGACCAAGTAATTTGTTCTAATTTCCCTGCATTTATCACATATTACCAATATTTTGAAATAGCTTCACCATATAACAAGATTGTTCCTGTATTTCTATAAAATCGTCCATCTAGCATGATCTTTGGTCGACTTGAGACCAGGTCTAGGTTGTGATTGTTGGCCTAAAAGATTCCGATAAACAGATTGTAGTGTCTGGTTGTAATGTTTACTTAGCTGTAGGATATGCCAGGGACTGTAATATACACAGTATACGAGTCGTTGTCTGGCTTAAGTGTTTCAGTAGATAGGTGTTGACTGATAGAGGAAGGTTTCTTTCTGTTGGTCGTGTTGTAAAAGTACATATGTGTTATAGGTCTTTGGAATCAGTTATTTGCTGCTATGGGGTGATTGTTTTGATCCAATGGTTTTTTTTAAAAATATTGTCAGGGACATTGGTAAAGTCACAGGGACAATGATATATGTGACACATTTATCATTGATTCATCTTCATGTCTCTGGTTCATTTCGTATAAGTATTTACTTGAAAGAAATTGATTTAACGCCTGTGATTTACTCTCTTACTCTGTTTATAATATCATGTTGTTTTTTATCATGTATTTACATCCAATATCTAACCCTGAATATGTCATTCTTAATTATACCATAGAAACCTTTATCCTTCTCAGACACCCATTGATAAAGTAGTTAAATTGATTTACAACTTGAGCTTATCTTTCTCTGATATGATATTAATGAGGGTATTTATACCGTGCTATACACCGTGCCACTAAGGGACATGCTAAAAGCGCAACATTAGGCTACCTGAATGGGATTCTCTTCACCTATATCCAAGAGCATAGGGATATGCTCTCTGAGATCACAAGACCAGCATCTGATAACTTTCCCATCACGCAATCTCTAAAGTAGGATGAGATCGTTTGATAACGCAGCATGCATACTGTGCAATCATCACCACATAAATTCAAACATTTAACGCCTCTTGACAAAACCCACCGGTTAAATTTTCCTGAGTGTAAACGTCAATCAACCTTTTGGTTGTATTTATCTGTGTAGCTGATTGAGCATGCATTCGTGTCTATAAACCTTGCATAATTCAAATATTAATATCATTGTTATTATTACTACATTACATTACAACATTACTAAGACAACAGTGTACCCAAAATTGGAGGTAGAACTGGGATAAATGTTTTTTTAAACTTAACTCTGTCTTCTCACCTTGTATATAATAGTTAATACTAGCATTCCTTATATTGACATATAAATGCATTTTTCCACTGTAGAAATGATTCAGGAATGCCACTGTGTGTGCAACATCAGACTGTACACCAATATAAAGGCCCTTCAAAGACATACATACCATAATACACTACAATGTTAACAGATCCAGCGTTAACACCAACTGAGTAAACTTTACTGACTACATAAGTATACAGGGTAAGTAAGACTCTCTTGACCTCAGCGAGAAATTTGTAGTCTTCGTAGATATCAATAAATACATTGTTTCATTTACAATCATTGTATTGAAATAACTTTATGATAAATTCCATCCCGCCCATTCAAAGGCAGAACTCATTTTAATATAATCCTTCTATCCTCCTTGAAGGATCATTTTTCCTTTTACACTCAAATGTGTGGTAAATAATGTTGATGTATCGTGTAAAATAACTATTCCCTTCATACCTCAAGTTCATGCTTTATTGACTTTCATATTTCAGCCAGATAGCTGTTCAAACATAAACATGGATCTTCTATGAATAGATAATTCACAAGTCTGTAATGCTGCTCAAATTTTAAACTGAACATCCGCAACAAAACGTATGAACTTTTAGTTAACAGTTTCATTCAATCATTGTTCTTAGGGGATTACATTAATACCAATATTATGTAAAATATTGTTCTACGAAGAAAGACGTATTCACATAATTATTATTGTCTCTTTGTGAAGCAGCAGTTAACCAATGCAAAGTTGGATACATAGTAGAGGTGATAAACTAGAAACTTCCGGTCTAACTACATACACCTGAAAGTCATGTTGCAACCAAGATCACTTTCTCTTTCAACAAACACTAGTTTCAAATAAAATGACCAAAATGATAAATGTCAGGTGAAACTGTGTGGGCAGAATGATTGATGAAATCAGTGTTCAAATTGTAGCTTCAGAAGAGATTCGTAACACACGAGAAATAAATTGTTTAAATGTTGATCTATGTCGTCTGGAGGAGAAATCAGACCATCAATACTCAAACTAATACAATAAATCTTGATCTGTATAGTAGGCTGGAAAACACTCTCTGATTAACTAACAGTTAGATTTTGTTTTCGTAACATCTTTTTAAAAATTGTTCTGAAATGTTGTTTTAATGAGGTTTGATATTGTCCATACCACCTACCACCTAAATAATATATGTGACATCCGGCTCAGGCTCATTGGTTAACAAGAATGGACAGCTGAACAACACATTAAGCTTTATGAAATGTATTTCCTTTTTTCAACTAAATGTGCTTAAATATAATTAAGTATAATTTCAATCGGTTAATGTCTTTGTAACTCTCCATTCCTTAAACTAAATGTAATCGAGCCTTTGATCTCTTATTTTTAAGAAATGGAGAGTTACTAGGTTACGTCTTGAAATTTCAGAGTATCGGCGTTTCGGTATAGATAATTGAATCGTGTTCATGCTTGAAAATGGTTTAAGATATTGTAAATCAATATCTGCGCCACTAACTTATAAAATGCATCTAAAACTGTTTACTTCGCACTGCGCTACACGTCTTCATTGTTACATATAATCGTCCTATTTGCAATTTATATGTTTTGAAACAGATATTATTTCAAAATAAAATGTGTGACGACTGTGCCATGACGATTGATGAACTAGTTTGTTATAGACATCAGATAGTTATATTTTTATATATGCCACGTGAAAATCAAAATGCGATGCTTACAGAAATTCATATTCTTACTTCATAGACTAAGATGGATAGTAGTGACATCTACATCTGGGAGAATATAAGGCTGTTGTCTAATTAAGACTAATTAATCCTATCAGGATTAAAAAACTTAATGTGTCTGGATGCCAATACTTGCCTTACCACTTTGATAGAAGCAAAGGAATGATGTATACAAGTGTTTTAACTATGAAACCCTTATAAGATAAAAAGTTGCGTTTGTAAAATTTCCGGGATTCATTGCTATTCAACACCCGCAAATTTAGTTTAAAACCGACGGCGTTAGCCGGAGGTTTTAAACGCTGAAATTTGCGGGTGTTGAATAGCAATGAATCCCGGAAATTTTACAAACGCAACTATTTATCGATATTGTAACATGACCGTAAGTTATCAGGCGTTTTGAAACGAACTCTCTTTTTGCGTACCTATCTCTGAGTGGAAAGGACTTTGCGACTGTTCCATTTGTGTAAGAGGTGTGGTCAGGTCAAAACAAATGTTAATACTCCGCGTAATATGTACATTAGCAACAATTTACACATAAGCTCAAACAGTGTCGCTCGACTATGTTCACTTCACAATATTCACGTATCCTTTTAGATGGCGATAAACATTTATCAACGACATCAACACAGTAAAATACCTAGGAACAAAAATCTTAAACTTGCCCTAAACCATTGTGACAATGACGCTAGCATTGTGACATCAAAACGGTTGATCACTATGACGTCATGCCATGGCAACGGCATTCGGTAAACACAACCGCATGTAAGAAGGCGTCAAACTTGGAGAAATCTTACTAGTTGTAAACATTTTATTAACTTGAAATTGATTAAGTTTGAGAGTTATTTGTTACCTATACTGCTATACACAAGTTAGAAAATGACAATGCCACCTGTCAAATTTGAGTAAGGGGCCCATATTAAGAGAAATAGAAAAATAAAATTTTGAGTCGGGTCGGATCATGTGAACATGATGTATATGTTCGCGGTGATTCGCCTTAAGTAAGTTGCGGGTATTCATTGTCATTCAACATAGGCAAATCAACCAATCAGAATCAAGGATACACCGAAATCATGTTACAATACATTTTCATCATTAAATCATAGTTAGAATATACATACAATATAATAATAATAAATGGATATTTATAATGCGCAATGGTCAATCAAAAGCATGCTCAAAGCGCAAAAATATACAAATAAATTAAATAGTCTGGAGATTTCAAAGGGTCCTGAGAGTTTTAGAAAGTTCTGAAGAGGTGGGTTTTAAGACTTGACTTGCAGGCTTATAGAGATAACGAATTCTTTATGGAAAGAGGCAGAGTGTTCCAAAGATATGGTGTTGCATATTTGAATAATCTCTGTCCAAACTGTTAAAGTTGAATATTGGGAACTGCAAGAAGATGTTGATTCTGGGAGCGGAGATGTTTAATGTTTGATTTCAAAAGAAAGAAACACAAACGATTAAAATTCAATCATGCCTTTTATTTGACCAATTCTAGCGGGAGTGAATTGAATTGTGTCCATCTTTCCTTATGGGTAATATTAAAAATATACCTACTTTTCTTTTAACTATCCTGTCTGGCCACTGTCTCACAATTTCTAAGTGAATACTGTGAAATACTTTGAAAGAGAACTGAAACATGTTTTCTTGACAATCGTTTTAATGCCTTATAATGCTTTTCGGACATGTTGCTTAGCTGTGTGAAGTATTACGCAATATCTTATTAATGATAACACTATTATTACGAAACCTCCCTTGCCAATCGTTGGTAACTTCTATTGTTGGTGACATTCACTAAGAATTAATATGAATTCGAATCACTATAAGGTTAGACTGTTTCCTAGTGGTTTTTTCATTGTTTCAGTACACAACACTATCTTAGTACCTGCACAAATCGAAGTTACTTTGTTTTACTTTCAGGTATTTAACATTTAACACATCATTGTTTAAATAACTTTTGTAATCTCCATTAATTGTTTGGATTCCAGACAGAAGTGTGGACTGCGTTCGTAAACTTGCATACAAGTACAATGTGACCTTTGTTCAAAGTGTTATCTTCCAGATCCTGCTTGTGTCAGTCATAAATTAGATGGTCCAAAATTCCTTTACTGGTCATTCAACTTACTTCAGTGTTAATCAGCATCCAGTAAAAAACATAGTTAATTCATTAGTTCAGTTTAGGGAACACCGATTTATTTTGAATATTTCTCTCCTTTTTACACGATACTTCAGTTGGGATGACAAGTAATGACAAAAATATAAGTATAAAATGTCATCAGAAAAGCAATGCGTTGATGTATATGTTACATCAACTTGATCTCAGTGTTATCAGAAAGGGTAACAATTGTGTAGCATTGATCTGTTAATGTTATTTGATCACCATCATTTATTCTTGAGAATGACTGGGAAGAAGTGCTTGAGAAAGTAAATGTGACATTACGGAATGTTCACCTGGGGCTATCTTAATAGATTCAGTTAAACATAGCTCTTCTCTGTTATTCCAGTACTCGAGGTGAATTGAATCAAGCCAAACTGAGGGTGGTCTTGATTTATCTGACAGAGATGGTTCGTGCACGGGAGGTTAATAAGTAGCGTCATCGTGAGCAGTGCCTCTTTCAACTCCTCAAAGTGTATATTTTTAATGTGTAGCTTAACCATGACTATCATATTTAATTTTGAATAGATTACATAATATAAGCTCTCATATAATCAGGTAAAAAGTGATAAATTTAATCCAAAACAGATGAACCACATCATCAAATCTATTCATATTTCGGAATGCTCTAAATTGAATCTTTTTTTACTTGTATTTTGTATTCGTAATTTCACTATTGCTAAGAATTGCAAAGGAATAAATCTTTAGTTTTGCTGATGGACTTTTACTTATATGTGTATTTTTATAATAACAGGCAAATACAAGGATTCACCAACAACAAAAACACTTTCAATGATAGCTTATTGACCGTTTTCTGATTTCTTTTAGACATTTTGATTTTGTAGACGTTCATACAACCAATGTATTTTACTCGATTCCTTTTTCTCATAAACCACTTTAAAAATTAACGTACAAGAGTATAATTAATTTATAAACCTATATAAAAATACAACTTCATGATATATTATTTTTGAAAAATTACTTGCTAAAAAGTGTTCCTTCAATTCTCAAGTGCTTTTTAATTAAGGATTGTTTTACATGTTTTGTGCCTCTATCGAAGTATAACAGCAACAAATTGTATAACATCGCGTAGCGTAGCGGAGCGATGTTATACGAAATTTGTTGCTGTTATACTTTGATAGAGGCACAAAACATGTAAAACAATCCTTATAATTACAAAATCAACCAGTTTTTCTTTAAATATTTACAGAAATCTAATATATTTGTCATTTATCACGGGAGGCAGCAGCTTGTTACACGCCACAATAAATGGCTGAATCAAAATTGAAGAATCCTTATTCTAAAACGGCCGAGGATTCAATTTCGTTTCTCCAGCATTCACATGCATACAATCAGGATTCGTTTTATCTGGTTTACGCAATTTGTGATTAACCCTCATTAGCATATCACGCGACGTTCAAACATGGCTACCGTTTGCGAAGCGCAAGTGAATGAACAAGCTTGAGGACTTGTATCTATTAAAATGAAGTGTTCCCGGTGAACTTAATTGTCTCATTCGGAAAAGGAATGTATATTCCAGTTATCGGCGTAGGTTTGAAAACGAAATGACATGTGTATATCATATTTTGCATCAAAACGTTACGCTCAGTTGTAAGAACCGACTGACACGACCGTTTGTTCTGATGGATTGTGACGTCACAAGGTACGAATGCACGAGGTATGGTAGCACATTTTATATGCATTCATCGAGAAATGGCAGCAGGTTTTTGAGAGCTCTCGTCCAATCAGAAACGCGGAAATTAGTGTAACAAACTCATTTTGTAATTATTAGAAAATATAAGGATCTTCATTTGCGATGCTTTGGAAGTGAATAATTATCATATTATGTATACGTGACTGGTCTTAAGAGGTTCACTCTGGTTACTCATTAAACATCTCATAATGGCAACATACCATAATGTCATGAGCTTGACGTAGACTTTTTACTGAAACCCAAGTCAATACGGCTTTTGGTAAGGTTTGAGTGGTGTGAATCTGATTTCGTGTCACTATTATGTTACCAGCTCACGATATACGTGCTATTGTTAGACTATTATACTGTCAAAGAGTTTAGAACAACAAACTCTGCTACATATTGTCAGTATTCAAGGTTTGGAAAGATTATTGTATCATTTACAAAGTAATATTTCATTTATTATATTGTATATTATAATGTATAATATATGAATAAACTGTTCTTAAAAGAGTTATACCCATTTTACTGTTTTACAGACAGATAAATAATCAGGGTCACTACAACCTACAACTGCATCATCAATGTGATACAGATTCAGTATATGGCTACAATATGCCAAGGGACGAACGGAAATTCATTCCCCACGGGATCACGCACTTAGCCAATTTAATTTTACTAATGTTGAAAAAGAATTAAATCAACTTGTGAGAGTCACTTACTTTAAATGATCCATCTTGATAGTTTGTTTTCTGACCTAATCAATCTATTTCAGTTTGTGATTCAATTTTAGTTGCTGCAGCAAACATATAAATGTGATATTATCTCCATGATCCATGATTTAACTAAATACTCTAGAGAGTCACATAGTAATACAGATCACTTTTGCATCGGGCAATTCAAATAGAATATAGACACAAAAATATACCACAATCACAAGAAACAGGTCATACCTTGTGGACATAAGGGTCGATAACGTCAGGGAACAATGTGTAGCGTCTAGACAGATACGTTACTTTTGGGGAATGGATAGTTAAGTGTAGATGTATGTCGTCTGTAGGGGAAATTAGACTTATACTGATATCTGATATATATAGTACGCTAGAAAACACCACTCTTTGGTGATTGGACTATCTCGTCTTATTTATGGAGGAAGGGCAAATACTATTATGAAATATTGAACCCTAAACATACTCTGGTTCGCTAGTTCCAGCCGATGCTCGCAGATTTCACCGCAATGCATAGCCACATGGCGTTGCGGGCTTTCTCCCTGCCATAAAACTAGCAACCACGATATACAATGTAAGTGACTTACTCTTGAAAGCGGCGTTAAACCCCAACTCACCTCACCTCACCACACCTAAACATACTCATGATATGAACTGTTGTATGTTTTTTAATTAGGTATTTCCCATAGACAGTAGTTTGATCTCTTTATGGATATACAATGTTTTTATTACAGAATACAGATTGAAAAGGAATGAAATTTTATGTACCTTATTTTCAAGCATATATTTGCATCCCACATATTATTTGCTGGCAGAAATATTGCAGTCATACTGCTAACCTATTATAAACTGAAGAGTTAATGAGCTGAGACATCTTCTGCTTGGAGGCAGTGGGTAGATGTTGTCTGATACCAAAAATATCGAGAATATCACGAATAATCAATTTTTGTATATGGATAAGTCTCTTCTCGTCTTGGTGGAACAATATGCACAAGTGCTACTGAGTATATTACTGCTGATGTAATAATAATAACATAAGACTAATTATATTTAGTGCACACTGTCCTAATTTGAGAATTTAAAATATATGATTAAACATATACATGTAAGTTAAACGTTCAAGTCCACTTAAATACTGAACATTATGAGAAAATGAAAAATAAAACAAATTTTCGTTTTACAAACCCTTTATAGAAGAAGAAATAATTGTTTGCAGAAAAAACAAAACTCTCTAACAATCTTACGATCATTGTCAAATGGAGGAACACTTTGCAAAACCTGTTTTCATGTTTAACATATTAAACATGTATCAATGACAGAGAAATCGTAAAAAGTGTGATCTAAATTCTGAGCAACTTAAAATATGCAATGGGTATGTTTCCTGTTATACAATCTGCTACTGCAACCTCTCTTTGGTTACCAGAAGCAGTGGGGTGGGGAGTTCAGTAATTATGATACTTCTGTTTTATTTCATACGATATATTAAGATTAAATACACAAAACCTTGATGAATCATTACTGTAGTTACACAACTGTTTAAAATGTGTAACATTATTTATGAACTCCAGTATCACTGGTATACTTCTATTTTCGGGAGAAACGTATCTACAGTTTCACTCTTTACACACATCGTAGTTAGCTACCTTGAAATAAACACTTGCTGTGTATTGGAGAGGGCAAAGAGATGTAACCTTTTACCGCTGTTGTTGTTTAAACATAACCCTGGAAACGAAGTGGGTTGTTATTGTCTCCAAATGTCGGTGCAGCCTGACCTTGGAAACAAAGAGAGGAGTGATTTTCATGTCATATTCTTTTGGCCCTCCATAATAAAGGATTTTCCATTTGACAGCAGTAGTAAAGATGCTCTTAATTCGCATAATATAATTATTGCACATATTTCAGAATATATTAACATTTCTCATCACATTTAATCTTAAGCAGATTGGTACTATATCTGCATCTGTATCGCTAGAGTGAAAATACAGCACATAATATATAGAGAATCTCACCCAAGTGTCCTCTGATATCAAATATATCAACACGAGTTGATTAAAGTTACAAATATCCGAGGCTTGCCGAGGATATTTTTACTTCAATCAACGAGTGTTGATATATTTGATATCAGAAGACACGAGGGTGAGAATTTATTTATCATTCAAAATCATTCTTCAACAATTATTAGCAAACGAATTAACACAAAACTGCCATTGAAAATCTTCAGCAGTGCTCTCAGTGAAGTCATAGTAGTGTGACTTCATCAGTATTATGGTGTCATAGCATTGTAACATCATCAACTATGTGACGTCATAGTATTGTTAGCAGTGTTCTCAGTGATGCCAATGCCTTGTGATGTCATTAACTGATGATGTAATAGGATTATGACGATTTGATTGTAGCGATATCTACAATGAAGATATCGCTTGTAGATTTCGCTTGATCTCCCACAAGCGATATCTACTGTGGGAACCAGTTTTGGATGATAAAATGGTGTACATGTATCCCTACCCTTTGAACTATTAATAACGCTTCAATCATTCTTTGGCAAGTTGTGGAATTCCACACAAATGTAGGTGCAATGGAGTATCTCAAACTATAAACGATATATACGATGTATACATGCTAAAACAAAAGGTATGATATTGTCATACATTAAATCATTTACTAATTTAGTCCCTTTCATGAAACTACACCAAGGTGAAGGTCACTGTGTTGGTGATATATGTTGTGAACTGCCTCGAAATAATCCTTAATTAAACAGTTTATGAACACAATGTGAGGAACTCTTTTAAAAAATGTCGACAATAGATCCAAGATATCCTGTTGGTGAGGAATGTTTTAATTCCTAATTAATTTAACATTTTAAAGTAACCATTAACCAATTAAATGTGACATTACAACGGTTGGAAACTGCGTTGCTTGGCTCTTTCGGCTTAGTGAATACTTACATCCTCTCGCTAACCGTTTGCAAGTTGGGGTATATTGTTGCACTAATAATGTGTGTTCATATCTCAGAATACTACTAGAAAGGGTTAGTTTGATGCCATCGTGGTATTTTAGGTGCTTTTGTAGTTCATTTTGTAGTAGGAAATTAAAGCTACCCACTGCATGATGTTGGTCAATGGTATGTATGATTTGGAACAAATCAACAATGATGTTAACCTTGTCAAAATCTAAATGAACTGTACACAATAATAAAATATTATCAGATTATTTTTTTTCAAAAACACACAATGTGAACTTGCGCCGACAATATGAAATGATAGGGAGACAATTGTAGGATTTGCATGAGATGTTTTGAATTTTGCGAAAGTTTATCGTCTTTTTTACCTTTGACTTGTTTTGCATATTTATTAGATTCAAATACCAAGTTTATCAGATTGCTATATTGCATCGATAACACCCTCTACCATATGATACATTTGAAGACTGCCACAGTCACAACGATTAAGCACTACCGAAATAACCAACATTATGTTGTCATAAATGTTAGTAAAACTTGCGTATTATTGTAATTTGAATGTATCAAAAGTACTTCAGTTGGTCTTGTAATGAGCAAGAACGAGTCATACTTGTTATAACCATATCCCTCTACAATAAGTTAAACATATTTTATACACGGAACTTGTGTAATCAATGAATCAAAAATCAAATATGGCACAGAAAAAGAAACGATTTTAATTGTTGTTTATGCATGTATTAATTTACACAATGGAGTTCAAAGCTTATTATTTAAAATACAATGAACAGTATTTGAAGTTTTCTTTCTCTTGGTATCTTACGAACAATATCTTATTACAATATCTATTTTAGACACCCCTTCCAACTGTAACTCGGTAAAACCAAGGAAGACTGCCAATAGTGGAGTCCCTTAGTGTCAAAATTGAAAAAAATTGGCTTAAAGTATGAAACTTGGCATGAATGATCATTAGGCATGTAGATATTCATTTTGCCTAGGATCCAAATTTTTGGACCTTGGGAACCTGGTCACGTGACCTAAAATCCAAAATGGCCGCTTAATTTTCATGAAAATCAGTTCTAAGCTAAATAAATAATTATATGCATGAATTTAGTCAGATTTTTTATATATTTTAAATGAATGTCTACAGAATACATGTACTTAAGCATACAAAATCCCTTATTTGGTTTATTTTATTGCATATTTTGTAGTTAAAAAGTCAAAATTTAAGGGTTTTTTAAATTTTTGGTTGAAGGTTTTAATTGTTTTCTTTTTCACTTTGTCTGATCTATGAACTTTCTTGAATGTTGGACATGCTGATACACAATGTGGGATATACGAACTTTGTTTATACAATATCTAATATGTATTTATTTAATATGTACAGTTATTTTCCAATGATTAAATTTGAAAGTCAACACCTGAATTTGCTTTGCCTCAATTACCTAAAATCCAAAATGGCAGCCAAATTTCCATTAGTTAAAATAATATAAATTAATATTATTATATTATTCCATAATAAAGAATTCAATATATTTAGTTTTAGACACCCTTTCAATATTAAATTAATATGTACATATCAAATAAATAAAATAATGCTTTTACAATGTCTAGTTTGTGACAATGTTCATTGTTCACTATTCAAGTGCATATAGTGCATATTTGTTAAAATGTTTATATTAGAATTTTGGCTGAGATTTGTGGGTTCTACTTCGAAGGATTGATGCAAATTATTGTATTTGGGTCATGTTGATATACACAGTTTAAATCTTACACGTTTAGTATTTGCAGAAACGGTAGGCCTAAAATTCTAAAACTTAGATTTAGAAGTCAACAACTTTGTATTGTTTCCATAGCAACATATGATTAAGTAGGAAGACAACTGAGCGGCGACACGATCTTTTATTTCAAGGTTATCATCATTATGTCAGATGTCATATATAAGAATTGTGAATTGTTCAATTAAATAAAACTGGAAAGGTAAGGGTCTGTCATGGTAAAGGTTAAGGCCAAGCACACATGCACAAATAAACGCTTAAAGAAACATTGAGTATATTGTTGGAGTCACATATTATATGCCAAACGTTATCAATAGTAATTTAATAGTCAAATGTCATTTATATATTTGTATTAAGAAGTAAGTACTGACATTTGCTAAAAATCATTTTAATGCAAACCAGTTCTGAACAGTGACAATATAAATGTGAACAAATGTGATTGACAACCAGACATTGCATGTCGACTGGTGCGCACCAATTAGTCAAACGTAATTTTGGCAACTTTTCTATAGCAGGTACAAAGACAAACTTCGGTTGATACTGGTCAATAGTAGCTAGTATACATTTACTGTGCTTTTTCGCTCTCGAATGCTCTGACGATTGACATGAGAACGTGCCCATTTTTTAAAGACACATCTCTTCAAAAACATTAACCAGATTGTCAATTACTTTTCATCATTGTACAACGCTCTGAGCAGAAAACATATGGATAAAGTGCTATATAAAAACTTATTTATTATTTATCAATAATTGGGACCTGTAATTTCATCTTTTGAACAGGTTCACGGTTTGTGCTTTATTTTCATTAAAAACATGTATTTGTCATATATTTGGTATTTCGGGATGAATGACAAAGGATTTCAATAATGTAACATCAATAAGATTTGGTCTGAGCAGATTATTAAATTTATTGAAAAACTTAGATGTTTATAACATTTTCTCCGAATATACATGCATATATATAGTTTATGCCATTCACATTGCTAAGCTTACAAATATTGTAGAAAACACATCTTCTTTATTGTGAATATACACATTGTTTCAGAGTGTATGCTTACTTCTTCAACAGATGGTTCATATATGTTTAGAATAAAACGGTTGTTATCCAGAAATCTTTCTTTCTGAAAACATGAATAAACACTACTGATATTAATTGAAAAGTTATCTCATAAGAGCTTTATTCGACATATATCTAAACACTGTACTTGTACGTGTGTTTACATACAGCAGACAGTCTCTGAACTTAACACTTAACTACTTTAGAAGAGGTCTAGCGACTTTGAAAAGGATATGGCTTGTATATTGCCTAAAACGAATTAATATGTTCTTCCTTTAAATCGATCCATTTATTCGAGATTTTTTTCACTTCACCAATTATAATATATATGCGCTCATAACAACTGCGGTTTGATTTCAGGTAGAACATGTAACAAGTTATGCTGCAGAGACCCTAAAATAAAGTGTCACCGAATTGTACCAATTCTAATGTTTAAGATTTTAACTTTGTTTCAGGGCCATATATACTTATTGTCTAAAAACTTTTATAATTTTCGACTTCTTCATAAGCCTCAGCTGCTTCACACCCTAAACTACGGTAGGCGTTACAGGGAACCAATCTTGAAAACTTGAAACAATTCTAGCAAAGAACCATTATTTTGGGAATATGATCTTTGTTGAATTTGTAAATTTAATTGCCTTACTCCTGAAAATTAGGACGTAGCAGTGGTGTACTCCTTTGATGAATATGATATATTCATTTGATAAAATAGATAAGTATGGAGGAATAAATAGGGAAAATAGAGTAATTTAGTGACAGTACATCCAAGGCTTCCAAGCTTCCAGCATTGCATATTCACTGTAGCTCGGTAATTTAACTTCATGATACATACCTCTTGTGTATTGTATGTAGAATGGGATGTGTTACTGGGGAGACAGGGTCACTGAGGGGGCAACTAGAGTTGGGTGGGTTGAGAATACAACTGATTTGTTTGCTATTCATATTTATGCAATTTTCACATAATTTTAAACAATGTATCACTTTAGATTACTTTATCAATATGTATATCTTAGATAATAAATGTATCTTGTACTACTACAGTTGGTAACCTTAATTAGATTTGCCTAAACAATTAATTAGGGCTCTAAAATAACAATAGATAGTTGTCTCTGTAGCTCATCAGGTATTATTGTTTGGACAGCCAATACATTTACAATTTATATTCCACATTGGTCAATATGTGTCTACACACAAAATTCAAATCCTTTACAATCTAAGAAAGAAGTAAACAGATATGTGTTTAGGGTGTGATGTTAATTATATTGGTCTGTATCAATTAACTAGATTTGCTAATTATGTATCGCCTTCGGGGAAGGATTTTCAATAGAGGGCTCTTATTTGGGTTACATGGTTACTTTGATTTAAAAATAACAATATTGTCGGTAATTTCCATCCATTAATGTATGCTAATGGTGCAACCCACAGTATTACACTGGTTTAACTAAACTGTCATATATGGTGCTATAGATGGTCACCTCCAACGCAACATTCTTCACTATATACCATCCAGAGGCCTACTTCTGGTTAAAAGAGGAACATTTTGGCACAAGTCTCCAGCCAAAGGCTACACCATTTCTTAACTTATGTCTCAGTGCGCACAGGAATTCACCCATCAGACTCGCAGATTGTCCAGCCATGAAGCGTGTCATTGTCGCTGAACTTCATTGAAAGTGGTCGACTGAGTTGTATGCAGATCATGAGTAACAACAACACACGCCAACACATAAAAGTGAAAACACATCATTAAGGTTTATGTTAGCTTAACCAAGACTAATAAAGACTAACTCTTGACTAATACCATGTTTATCTCATCGAGTGAGGTAGAAATGTTATATTTTCACGAGTGGCGCAGCCACGAGTGAAAATATATAACTTTTCTACCTCACGATTTTTCTATTTATTATATGACCAAATCTTTGCATATTCACCGAAATCGACTTGCATTTACGTTAAGTCGGCTCCAGAATGAGCCTGTCGCCCCAGCAACAATGTGACGTCATGAACGTGTGATGACGTCGGAGCATTGTTTTATGACGTCAGGTCATTGTTATATCAGTCACTAGTGACTGATAACACGTTCCATTGTTATTTCCACTAGTGACTGATCACACGGTTTATTTTCATTGATAGATCCCGGTATTTCACCTGCAATCATATAATAACAACATTTAGTCAATTCCTGTGCGTCATGAATATGTTACATATGAGTTTTGGTCGATCAGTCACTGCTTCTTACTCACATGGTGACACCACAATTGATCTTGACTATTGTCAAGATTGACCTTGACCATGACCTGACCCATTGAATTTTCCTCAACATATAAAATACATTAAATATGTTTGAAAAAGATATATCCATAAAAATATACCGATGTCGGTGATCATACAAGTTGCTTTAGAAACAGAACAAATCAGGTGTTGACTTTTAGTTGAAAATTCATAAATTAAGTGTACATATTAAATAAATATATATCAGATATCGTATAAATAAACTTCTAATGTCCCATATTGTGTATCAGCATGTCCAACATGCAAGAATGTTCATAGATCAGACAAAGTAAAGAACAATTAACAAGCTACAGCAGAAAATCTATAAAAACTTAAATTTTGACTTTCTAACTACAAATATGCAATAAAATAAACCAAATGAGGGATTTTGTTTGCTTAAGTACATGTATTCTGTAGACATTCATTTAAAATATATAAAAAAAACTGACTAAATTCATGCATATAATTATGTATTTAGCTTAGAACTAATTTTCACGAAAATTTGGCGGCCATTTTGGATTTTAGGTCACGTGACCAGGTTCCCGCCGTCCAAAAATTTGGATCCTAGGCAAAATGAATATCTACATGCCTAATGATCATTCATGCCAAGTTTCATACTTTAAGCCATTTTTTTCCAATTTGCCCCAAATTTGACGCTAAGGTACTCCACTATTGTAAAGATCCTCCAGTACTTGGGACGGTGGAATCTTCACCAGATAAGAAGATTGATCATTTGTGAGTTAAGAACGTCCAATCAAAGCCAGGCATTCACTTTATCGCATCGACTGGTGTTACAATAAGTATTCATCCAGCGACTGTGAATGATGTTGTGCTTCACAACCTATTGTGTTTATTGACTTGCTCCGGTTATGAGACCAATTAATCTTGCCCTTTCCTCTTCATCATTCAGTATTATAAATCATTTTGGTAAGTATTATTTCATAAAAACAACTGAAGAATGTAATATGCAAACAGCGCCGTTGCATTATTAGTACAGGCAATGTCAAAAGTTCACCGTCTCCCAATCGAATTACTAGAGGGTGTGAACACAGATAGTTATGGCACCCTTTTAAGAACCACGTGGGTAAGTATCTAACTTACAGTCTCTATTATTTAGCACATATGGGCTACATGTATTTAATCGCGCAACATAACTACCCACAGTGCTGTTATTACTTAGCCCATATGATCTTCATGTATTTCAGCACAACAAATTATCCTTCAACAGGGTGGTGAATGCTTTAATGATAAACTATGCAGAATATGCTGTAAAATATGAATATCAACCACAGAAGGCACACAGTCCGTTTAAATGGGTATATAGTAGATAGATGATACTAAATGGCTTTCACTGTAACACGAATTGTACAAATTAATAATCTAGTGTCAAACCAGCGATAGTTAGTTTTATAATCATTCTCGATTTTAATAAAGGAAAGTTCATCCCATAGATACCATAATCAGGTCGGATGCACATAGTCCAACTCTGTGTTTCTCATACTCAAGGAGAAATTAACATATTTAAATATATTTTTATATAGAATTAAATAATAAGCAAATTTAAGTGCGCATTTCGACATTGGGTTTTCAATTATATTTTCCATCACAAAATGGAATAAATATATAATGGTTAAATGCATACGTGTTTTCTATGGTATCTTATAAAATAACAAACCTCCATTTAGGTTCTACGCAATTGTAGACTTGTTTAAGCCACGGCAACACTGATGTATTGTGTCAATGTAAACTGCAGGTAGAAGGAAATCAAGTTGACTGAGACACTACAGCACGTTATTGGATAATAGCGTTCTCCTTCTGCACAGTGACAGCTGTTCTCTTTCTCTCAACCACGTACACCCTTTCCTGACAGGAGATCTTTGCCATCTTTGCTCTTTAAACAGGAATAGAAATATTCACCTCAAACAGCTCGCTGTTGTTTATGAGCCTTTATGATTTATTTCTCAAAATGTTCTTCCTCCATATACTGTAGTCGTTTTATGGACACACTCAGTTAAAAAAGGTATCATATTTTCAATATGTCTTTATTGCAACAGTATAATATTATTTGAAACTGAGATCAACCCCGTTACTAGCATGCTAAATTCGGAGAACTGATTTTAATGTTTCTTTAATAAATTATTTCTAATAAGTTCTGATATTCTACAAGCAACAATGTTTAAAATGTCAGTCCTATGTCTGTCTATGCAGCTACTACTATAATGGAAGTACAAGGATAATTGGAATGAGGCTGTCAGACATGGTTGTATGAGTCTAAATAACAAGTAAAACCAAGTCAAGCACCACTGAAGGGTTACAGTATGTAATTGTCTCTCGTCTTCTACTTATCAACATAATTATACAGCTTTTCTCTCCACTTATAAAGAAGATTTTTCCATAAAATGTAAGCATGTCCTTAACAACTTCCGTCTGCTTTGATTGAAACCAGATGACCTTATATTTGAATTTGCTATAGATGTGTGCCTCAGTTTGATGTAAAGGCAATAAAGTAAATAGTATTGTAGATATTAAAGATGGAATACCATGCTTCTTAAACCTACAGACACAAAAATATTTGTCACACTGCATGTTGGTGGAGAACCTGAGCAAATTGGCGTGCATTTGACGCTAACATTAGATTAGGGTCACTTATATTTGAAGGGGTGCATTCAAGAAGGGAACATGTTCTATGTATTTAACATAGCACATATGCCCTTCTTGAATGCACCCCTTCATTTATTAGAATGCGAATGTAAAAGGTAACATAACGTACATTGAGATTTTTTACCATTAACGGCTCATCCATAACTTGTCATTTTCAACTTATAATGAATGACATCGTCCGATCATCAATCACAGCGACTGATTGGTGCAGTTGTGTAATGTTGGTACCAATCTATGCTGATCAATAGCTGTGGGCAATTCAGGTTCAAAAGGCAATGATTACATTAACTCTATAGTTAAATATAAATATAGTGTTCATCAATGTATGTTCTCGTCTTATGATTCTCTGTATAACCTGAATAGTGAGTATAGTTGCAGGTATTCAGATAATGTGTTCTTGAAAACTACTAACTTCGTTTGAAACTTGGTGCAATGTATGATTTGATTTTCTCATGTTACTGTCATTGACTGACACTAGTCATATACTCTTTCGAAGATACAAACAAAAACCGGTGCACCATGTCACTAAGACTTGAAGTTGGAAAATGGGAGATGAAACCTGAGAATGATCAACTCAACTTGCCTCTATTCTGTTCAAGACTAACATCTGGAAAGTGGATCAGGGATTTGTACTCCTCTGTCAGCCATATCTCGTTTTATGGACTCAAACGACGACGATGATGATTTCCTTTGTTATCTCAAATGTTAGATGTTGACTTCATGATGGTGATTTCTTCACAGAGCAGGTTATTTCTGGTTTCTTTCAAACTCGATTAGACTCCCTAGCGTTGCCAACGTCAAGGAAAAACGGATATTTATTCCTTAGGGGGCAGAGGGTCAATCCAGAGTGACGACTATATGATATACCATTATTGTTTTAATGTATGTTTTTGTAAATGATGCTAAATTGTTTTAAATGTAAATGTTTACTGCACAAAAAGGAGAATCTTCAATAAAAACATCCTTGACTGCATTGATCTTCAGTTCAAAACATCCTGGGCCGCTGATGATGGTGAGGAATGTTGCTGACAATCGACAGCTCTTTATAGAATACAATCTCAACTCAAAGCGGCGTCGACATAAATATTGCGCTGAGATCCACGACCTCAGTAAGCTGTCAGCATCTGACACCTGACACTCAAGATGTGATATTTATATCATCAGAATGGGCATTTGTTAGTCATATATTTGTTATGTAAACGGAAAAAAATATACGCCATCAACAAACTTGTTCCTTCTTATTAGACTAAGAATTATTCCAGTGTGGTCAGGGTCATTTTAGGGACACGTCCCCAGGCCATGGTTGTAGTAGATCGTTCTTAGATTTATAAATACGTAGTCATATATGTGCTATTTGAACAGAACAAAGATAAACGATATCAACAAGAACTAAGAATTATTCCATTGTGGTCAAGGTCATTCTAAAGACTTGTCCCAAGGCCATGTTTGTAGTAGATTCTTCTTAGAAATAAATACCTTACTTTCGGATATAAACGGGTATTTTGGAAAACATTTTGAGTCAGTTCATATGATCCATAATGGTGAGGATATACCCCCACGGGTGCACATATCGCTTTAGCCTAGCAACCATTGTTTTCAGCGCGAGTTGTTGTAATTCTATCTGTGAACGAGAAGTCATCATAAAAAGTGCTGATATCTTGTTTAATTGGGAGTGTTGCTTTTAATCGTATAATGTTGTAAAAGAGATCAATATGTGGTAATTTATTATCATGTTTCTCCAGTAGCGTTTAGGGCGTGTATCTTTGACCCATTATAATGTTTTTGTTATGCCAAGTGCAGGAGGAGTAAAGTCCATATATTGAAACACAGATGGTATGACTCACTTGTAATGTATATGCTCAGTTCAATGATCGTAAGGTTAAATGTCCTGCAAATGAATCAGCCTAATTTACCTTTTACAACATTCATTAAGGATTACTTAAATTAATTATCAAATTAACTCAAAAACTGCATGAATTGTTAGACCTTTAGGATTGACGCAACAGTGAAAATGATACACATGAATCCTGGAAAACTCTTTTTCATAAGTTCACACTCAATGACACAACAGTTTGTTACTCTAAAGACATGTCATACTTCATAAATGTTTTGCGTTGTTGAATTATTTGACACACAGTCTAAAGTAAGAAAGAGAAAAGCAGATGGTCATTGCCCCCCTCATACTTAGTACTTGATGATCAGCAAGGTTACCATGTCACCTGTTCAATTACCTCACAGCTAGACATACAGGTGGGAAATCATCCTAGGTAAAACGCCTTAGGTTATTGCGGCTCCAGTCTAGGAGTTTTTTTTCAATGAGCTTGTGCATAGCGCTTTGTCTACATTTAGTGCTCTTCTATGTTGTGGCAGGGTCAGCAATTTGGAGAACCAAACGTTCAAATAATGCAAGAAAAAATCGTTCTTGTTTGCACAGAGCAGTTCTATTAGTGTTCAATTGCTCATCTTACAAAAAAAAACTTTTACAGAAAATATACTTACACCACCCGATGATGCATATATAACAATTAAATTACATTGGTGTAACAATTCTTTCTAAAAGAACTACCATGGACATTGTATGTACCTTTAATTTCCGACCACATTCCCCATTACATACAATTGACAATGCATGTACATATTATTTTGCTAATGTCCTTGTACTTAGATATAAGCTGCTTTTGATTTTTTAACTTTGTTCATTCTTTTTCCTCAGGCAGGGTATATACGTTCCCAAACCACACTCACAATATAACTACATTGTACTGTGACAGTGATAGTTACAGTCTGTTTCTTTATTGCAACAAATGCAACGTTTCTGTGACCAGTCAATTACTGAAACACCATACACTCATCCAATGTATTGTTGCAGCATCATGTATATCAAACCCATCATATGTAAAGCCATAACTGTTTATTTGAGACATAACTCCAGTGTCATGACATAAAAATAAATATAATTGTATTTGTTAGGTTTAAACATATGTTATTCCTTGGGAAAAGGATTGGGAACAAGTTATCCAACTTACATACCCTCTCCTAAGCATGTACAAAATTGATTTACATATATACAGGCAAAATGACAGATATTGAACAAGAGAAGAGTAAAATAGATAAAGACAAATAGGATAACATTATAAATCTTAACAAATCGTTTTGTTTCACTTATATAATTTTGGACTAAATTAAATAATGATAAACGTTTTTTGACATAATGATAGGTCTGCACTTCCCTCAAGCAAAAGTTCAAGATCAATTGAAATACATGCTGATACAGTAATACCTTTAGTGCGGATTCAATCACTTCTCTCTGTTTGGTACATAATGTACATTGGAATATATAATGATAAGCATTCTCAACATGGTAACCACATGAACAGTTTGCATTTAGTTTAATGCCAACCTTGTATAAATCATAATTCAACGAGCTTTCACTATATCGCAATTTAGTATGAATTATATTCAATTTTCTTTTGCCACATGAATAGTACTGTTGTGCAGACGCGTGCTGGTGAGTAATACCTGATTTAAATCTTGAAACTGTTTTAGACTGACGATGGGTGGTTGGTAGAACATATTGTTGATGGGAAGAAGGAATTGTTTGAATGTTTCAATCTTGAGGAAGCAGTAGATACATTTTGGGAGTTAGGTAAATTATAATTGGATTTTAAACCTACATCCTGAGAAAGAAGATCAGCAAGGTATTGAGGAGCTAATCCATTATTAATTTTATACATCAAACATAGCTTTCTTTTTCTCCGACGTTCTTGTAACGTTTCCCAACCAGTTTCAAAATACAGAAATTTGTGTGATGTATACTTTGGTAATCCAGTAACTATTCTTGCTGCTTGTAGTTGAAATAGTTCTAATTTGTTTGTTAATTCAAGAGTACACCCGTCCCAGCCTTCGCATGCGTATTCAAGATGTGGTCTAACAAACATTGCATAAATAGTATTCAGGGTTTCTTTGCATAGTAAATATTTCAAAAGTCTCATGGAACATACCATTTTTGATACACATTTAATAATAACATCAATATGGTCTGCCCATTTTCCATTACTCGCTAACGTTACTCCTAAATGTTTACATGTTTCAACCATTGTTATTTCCACACCATCAACGGATATTTCTAGCTTGTTAACATGTTAGAATCTGCATGTATCATATCCTACAATAAAGTTGTTATGGTCATGGTGATGCAAAAGGTCGGTGGACTTGGTTTAGGAGTTCAACAGCCTCTTTGGAGTATTCAATATATGAAGCATACTTGCACTAGTTTGAACTTTAAACACTGATAGATAGACTAAAATACAGAGGTTATGATGCCTTAAGGTCTGGTTCTAATGTTAATTCAGCTGTGGAAAGTGGCAGGGTCCGTAATATACACAATCTAGGGGTCATTTTTCACCATTGTTGTTTCAGTAGATAGTGTTGAACAGGGAAAATGGTCGTTTTGATGTAAGGAAAAATAATCATATTCCATTTAAATATGTGGAAATTTATACGCAAACATCGTTGTATCTTTCAACAATGTTTCTTATACACGACATACGCAAAACAGCAGTTGTCTATAATAAATAGGACAAGTTCTGTGTATATGGATTTTTTCTAAATGAACATTGCATTGAATGTGTGTCAAGTATATGATCCGAAGATGATTTAAACAACTTATCAAGTATTTATTTACATTTCGTGAGAAGTACATCTTATCCTTAAAATTTAAATCATGCATATAATAAATGCTTTAACCCAAATAGTTTCTAACTGCAAATAAAACATTACTTTTCTTCATGAATCTATACAGAATATATTTCCAAGTCACTGACGCATGGCATAAAGCAATGTGTAATGTGTATGCTTGCTTGTTAGAACAGGTGTTATCTGATTCAAGATCTGACCGCTATATTCTAAACTATAATCCTGTTGCTACATGCCAAATGTCATTACGACCTCATTAACAGAACATCATCTTCACTTATTTTTCAAACATTATTATCAAGAGTAATGAGTCTTCAATAAATCTTCAGTAAAAATCCTGAATTTTCATTGGAAAACATACAGTCTGATTGTGCTGCTGATTCTTATAGATCTGATAAAACATGTTCAGAGTTATATGTACATGTAATTAGGTATTCAAGACGAATGTCTGAAGACCTATTGTTCTTATCCGAATTATTAGGTCTTCAAGACGAAAGTCTGGAAGACCTATTGTTATTATCCGTTTTTTTCTTATTATTTGTACCTTTTTTGTCCCCCCCCCCCCCCCCCCCCCCCCCCCCCCCCCCCCCAAGATATTTTAATAAAACTTTCACCCAAATGTGGCCAAAAACATTCCCGATCGTTTAGGCCTATAGCGGTTTTCGGCCGTAATAATAGATCTTCTTTGAGAGGCATTTTTAGAAGCTGGTATGATGAATAAGAACAAGTTCTATGGATAGTCAACTTCTTTATTGATATGAGTGCGACGTTTCGATGCAGATACTAGCACCGTTATCAAGCAAGTGGTACATTATCATGACAACCAGGAGAATATATACAATTATGGTGATTATGTTTTTACATGTGATTGGATTGATGTACAAAGTTGTAACAACATTGTTAAGGAGAGAATGGGTATACACAAGATATTAGGTTGATGTGAAGATGGACAATGAATATACTGAGGAAGCCAGATGAGCAGATTGAGGATTACTGGTGATTGGATTTAATTAGATCATGATAGGCTAGGGGTACATAATAGCCTTGATCTCTATTCAGAACAGGATTAAGGCGCTTAATGCTGATTGCTTCCAAAATCGTCCTTGATTTAAAGTCACTGCAGTTTACTTTTAATGTGCTGATGTTGTTCCACAGGATTGAGTGGTCGGGATTGCCTTTGATGTGATCCGACAGGGCTGATTTGGAGTCACTGTTCTTGACAGAGGTTTGGTGTTCCTTGATTCTCATCGGAAGTGGCCTTGAGGTTTCGCCGATGTAGCTGTCACCACATTCACAAGGAATGTGATAAACAACACCAGCGGGATCTTCTTGTTTTGTTGAGGCTGGTCGACCATTGGCATGGAGATGGTTCTGGAGAGATCTTCCCTTCTGGAAAACGACATCAATGTTGGCCTGTTGTTTTAGGAGGCGGCGGATGTGGTGGCTGATGGGTCTGATGTATGGGAGACTGATGATGAAGGGGGGCTGATTGCTGACGGGGTTGTTTCTCTCGAGGGTTGAGGGTTGCGTTGATGACTTCGTTGACTAATTTGGGAGGATACTGGTTGTAGTTGATGAACACGTGGCGGAGATGGGCGAGTTCAGCTTCTAGGGTTTGGGTGGTGGAACAGATATTCTTAGCTCTTCGGGTGAGGGTTGATATGATACCTTTCTTGACTTGGAGGGGATGGTTGGAGGTGAAATGGAGGTACTGGTCAGTGTGGGTCGGCTTCCTGTAGACGCTGGTGATGAGTTGGGTATTGTTCCTTTCTACTAAGACGTCGAGAAATGGTAGTTTGTTGTTGGATTCTTCTTCCATTGTGAATTTCATGCGGGGGTGTATGGAATTCAGGTGGCTGAGGAGTTGGTTGGGGTCATCAGTTGGGTTGATCATGACAAAGGTGTCATCTACTTTCCGGTACCAGCATGTTGGTTTGATTGGGGCTGTCTGCAGGGCATTGTCTTCCAAGTGAGTCATGTAGATCTCAGTGATGATGGGCGAGAGGGGGGAACCC